>CM046875.1:84256113-84856113 GCA_025667525.1 Glebionis coronaria | reverse complement strand
ACCTTATGAGCTTCTCACGGGCAAAGTTCCAAATATTGCTCATTTGAAGCCTTTTGGGTGTCCAGTCACCATTCTAAATACTAGTGACTATTTGGGGAAGTTTGATGGCAAGGCTGACGAAGGATACATTATGGGATATTCACCTCACTCACGGGCGTATCGTGTCTACAATCTTCAAGCCAAACGGATAGTTGAAACTATTAATCTCAGGTATTTTGAGGAGAAGACAAACATACAAGGAAAAGGTCCAGAATGGTATTTTGATCTTGATTATCTTAGTGATTCGTTAGGATATTTTCGTTTCAAAACTAACCATGATGCAGGACCACAAGTGTTTGCAACTTCTAGTACTGGTGTTCCTTCTAGTTTTTCTGATTCAGATGATGAGGATGACATTTTTGTGGTTCCATCCTATTCCACCACGGTCTCTCCTACTCCTCCTAGTGATGCAACTCCATTGGATGTACAGGATTCCCAAGCAGCTCTTGACACTCTTCTCAAGCAACAACAAGAAGCTACTAAAGCAGCTGCTCAAGGTAGTTTTGAGTTTCCCTTGGTTGAGCCTACTGACAAAGTTGCTCCTGGTACTCCAGCTTCTGCTCCTGGTGCTAGCCTCTCAACTACTGGTACTCCGGCTAGTGAGTCTGCTTCCAATACACGTTTCTCCAGTCCTTCTGATTTGGGGAACCATGAAAAGAAGTCTTCTACCAAGCTGGATGATATACATAAACAACCGGTAGACGGGATTTTCCAAAATGCTTCATATGATGCTGATTTTATTGGTGATCTCAATAACATGGCACCAGAAGTGGAGGTTTCTTCCAATCCAGTCTTGCAATCACATAAAGATCATCCTACCACTCAAATTATTAGAGATCCTGGTTCTACCGTCAAGACACGCAGAATGCAGCAGAAGGCCTCGTCTGATCATCATGCTCTTGTGGGCTATATTGAGGATCAAAAGCATAATAATCATACGGACTTTCAACACTGTTTGTTTGCTTGTTTTCTTTCACAGGTGGAACCTAGGTCTGTTTCTCATGCTCTTGAGGATCAAAGTTGGGTGGAGGCTATGTAGGAGGAAATGCAGCAATTCTTGTTTCAGAATGTTTGGGTTCTGGTTGACTTACCAGATGGGAAGACAGCTATCAATACCAAATGGATTCTCAAAAACAAGAAGGATGCACGGGGAATTGTTGTCAGGAATAAAGCTAGGCTTGTCGCACAAGGACACACTCAAATTGAGGGCATTGACTACACTGAAGTCTTTGCGCCTGTTGCCAGGATCGAGGCCATTCGTCTGTTTTTGGCCTTTGCTTCGTATGTTGGCTTTACGGTGTTTCAGATGGATGTCAAGAGTGCATTTCTCTATGGAAAAATTGACAAGGAAGTGTATGTTACTCAACCTAAGGGGTTTGTTGATCCACTTCATCCCAAGAAATTCTACAAGGTGGTCAAGGCTCTTTATGGGTTACATCAGGCTCCTAGAGCTTGGTATGAGCGTCTCTCCACTTTCTTGTTAAAGAATGGCTATAGAAGAGGTACTATTGACAAAACACTATTTCTTCGGCGGAATTCCAAGGATATTATCCTTGTTCAGGTTTATGTGGACGACATTATCTTTGGTTCTACAAGGAAGGAGTGGTGTGATGAGTTTGAACACTTGATGAAAGGCGAATTTCAGATGAGTGCCATGGGAGAACTGTCATTTTTCCTTGGTCTTCAGGTCAAGCAAAAATCGGATGGGATTTTTATCAGTCAAGATAAATATGTTCATGAGATTCTTCAGAAGTTTGACATGGATCCTCTTAGACCAGCAGCAACTCCTTATGAAGTTGCTAGAATCAAACTTAAGAATGAGCCAGATCCCCCGGTAAATGTTCACATGTACAGGTCTATGATTGGCTCTCTCATGTATTTGATTGCATCACGTCCGGACATTATGTTTGCAGTAAGTGCTTGTTCTAGACACCAGGTGACTCCAACGATTTCGAACTTAAATGCAGTGAAGAAGATTTTCAAGTATATCAAGGCTCAACCTAAATTGGGTCTATGGTATCCTAGAGAATCTCCCTTTGTTCTTGAAGCCTATAGTGATAGTGATTATGCTGGTGTTAATAATGATAGGAAGTCTACTACTGGTGGTTGTCAATTTTTGGGTCGTCGGCTTATTTCATGGCAATGTAAGAAACAGACAATCGTAGCTACTTCTTCAACAGAAGCTGAATACGTTGCGGCTGCTAGTTGTTGTGGCCAAGTCTTATGGATCCAAAATCAGATGTTGGACTATGGTTTCAATTTTATGAATACCAAAATTTTTATTGACAATCAAAGCACTATTTGCATTGTGAAGAATCCTGTATTTCATCAGCGGATGAAGCATATTGAGATTCGGCATCATTTTATACGCGATGCCAATGAGAAGAAGCTGATACAGGTTCTTAAAGTTCATACGGATGACAATGTTGCTGATTTGCTGACTAAAGCTTTTGATGGTCCTCGGTTTAACCACTTGGTGGTTCATATTGGGATGGTCAATCCTTGAGGTCTAGGATTGAGGGGAGGCAAAGCCTGAGGGGAGGCTTTGTGTACATATTAGGTTAGTCTAACGTATTCATAGTATTTAACAACATAATTTCTTGGTTATGATGGTGTGTGGTGCTTCTGATGGAGGATTTTTGCTCTCTTCTGGTGGATGTGGCCTTACATGACTGGCTTCTGGTCCTCTTTGGTCAGCTTCTAGTTATGCTTGGTTGCCTTCTGGTGGTTTAAATCCTTCCATGTCTAGTGGTGTTTGGCTATTGGTACTGGTACTGGTCTGGCTACTGTTCATTCCTTTTGTCCTTTGTTAATCACGTTTTGCTCCTGGTCTGACCATTGTGTGCTTTGACTTTTGGTCAACGCTCCCAATAATGGTATTTACAAGTTTGAATTCAGCAAGTAAATTGGGGGTTGGTTATTATGTTAAAAAGGGCAAGTGGTTATTATGCCATTATGGTTTAATTTGAAAGGGCAACCCGCCATTAATAGGGGTCAATGAACAGTTACTACTTTCTTCATATATGGTCAACATACACCCTTGACTCACTCATTACAATTAACACACACACAAAAACCGCTTCTACTCTCTACATCCCAATCCCAATCCTTCTTCCATCAATTCATCAAGATCCATGGCTGCTCTTGCTTACCAACCTGCTCATAATCGTGTTGCTTATCTGGGTGATGGTCCAAATCGTGAACATTTTGCTGACATCTTGGAGTTTATTGAAGCTTCTAACTTAAGGTTTGCATTTACTGTTTGTCCTACCATATATGATAGTGTGATACGTCAATTTTGGGTGTCTACTGAGCTTGTGAATGTGGCTGGACGTCCACGAGCACTCCATGCTACTATAGATGGACGTGCCTATGTGGTAACTGAAGCGTCTATTCGCTCTTCTCTTCATCTTCAGGATGAGGGGGGTGTTGTATCAATCCCCAATTCAGAGGTATTGGAGGGTATGGCTGCCATAGGTTATGAGCATGGGGGGAAGTTTAACTTTCAGAAGAATAGGTTTTCCCCCCAATGGAAGCTTCTGGTTCACTTTTTGATCCATTGTCTGAGTCCCAAGTCTGGGAGTTGGGATGCTTTCCCTACTCCTTTGGCTACTGGTCTTATATGTTTAGCCCAGGGTAGAGTGTTTAATTTTTCTCATTATTTATTTGAGGGGATGGCTAGTAATTTGTCTACTGCTGGTTCGAGGAAGAAATTTCTTATGTACCCTAGGTTTCTTCAACAAATACTTGTTTGCATTCCACGTGATAGGGCTGAGCATGTGCCATCTAAACTTACAGCGAAAGTGTATTACAATATGATGAATGGGTTTACTGGGGATTGGAGGCCCCTGACTGAAGCCATGATAGGGTTGGCTCAGGGTCCAATGGGTCAGGAGGAGGAGGCTCCTGAGTTTGTTGTGATAGATGATGACCCCATGGAGGAGGAGGAGGCTCCTACTGTTGGTGCCACTCCTGTGGTAGAGGAGGAGCTAGTTGAGGAAGTGGTGGTTGAAAAACCATCCCCTTCCAAGGCTGGTCCTTCCTCCGTTCCACACCAGTCTCCATTTGTGGAGACTCCACCTCCTAGTCCTGCCCCACACTCGACTGATATCTCGTTTGATGCTAGTTCTCCGCAGGTTGACCCACATGTTGCTTCGGGCTCCCGTGATGCTTTCCCTGATCCAAGTTCTCTTGGTGGGCAGGCGGAGGAGCCTACTACACTGACATCTTTGCTCGATCTTATGCACAGGTACCATGAGAGGATGATTTGTTTGGAAGCTGACTTAAACCAACATCGGAAGCTTACAAGGGAGTTTGTTCTTCCTCTGGCTGATCGCATAAAAGTGTTGGAGAATCAACAACGTCGTCGCAAGAAGCATGTGGTTCTTTCAGATTCTGAGGATGAGGGTGCGGAGAATGTTGAGGATGGCTTGACGTTGTTGGCAAAGGCTGCCTTTGCTGATAAAGTTTATGATGATTTGCCGGGTCCTCCAATGTCCTCCAATGTTTCTTCTCCTAGTGCTATTCCCCCTTCTATGGGTGGTGATTCTGATCCTGCTGATGGTTCTCATGCTGGTCCCTCTCATGATCCGAAGGGAAAAGCCCCAATGACCGATTCTCCATCTCCCACTCGCAAGCGTACTCGTCGACAGATTGAAGAAGAAAGGCTTGGTGAAGAGGCTGCTCGTCGAGTTCAGGCTGAGATTGATGAGGAGGATAGGGCTGCTGAGGAAGAGCTTCGAGAGCGAAGGCGTGCCCAAATTCAGCATGATGCCATGCACTGGACTGATGGTGAATGGATGCAAGTGTTGACTGTTCTCACTCGGGATTATGCTCAGTTTAAAGATCTGTTGGGTGATGATGTTGATGAACACAATTGTATTCCATGAGCTATGGTGATGATGCGTAAGCACCAGTTGGCTCTTGCTGAAGAACTAAAGAAACAGAGAAGGAATAGACCTCTATCTTGGACTGAGCAGCGCCAGCAGATGCAACGTTATGTAAAATATCAATCTGCTGCTCATTTCAATGCTCCGTGGTCTTGGGATCGGGTGAGGGCTTTGACTTTTGATGAGCTTAAGGTCCTTTATGAGAAGATGGTGAAGCGTCAGAGTCAACCTATTCCGGAAAGATTTATTTACCATCCTCGTGGTGTGACTGCTTCTATGCCTGCTGCTTCTACTGGTCCTTCGTTTGTACCCACTCCTGGTTCTGATGGTAGTCCTTCTGGTTCTGGTGCTACTTCTGTTGGTCCTTCTACTACACCCTTGGTTGCTCCTATTGGTTCTACTGCTGGTCCTGCTACTACCATCTTTGTTACTACCACCACCACTCATGCTTCCACCACCACACCTGTTCCTACTACCACCACCCATGTTCCTGCAAGCACCTTTATTGATTCCACCATACCTTCTGCTGCTACATCTGATGTGCCATCTCCATCACCACAAGTTCCTGCAACACAACCTAATCCTACTTCTGATGCAGCTCCTAGTGGTCCTTTGGGTGGACATGTTCATGAGTCTACTTCTACTGCTTCCCCTGCTGTTGCTGGAGTTAAGGTAAAGGTTGAATCAACACCTTCGGCTCCCACACCTCGACGTTCTGTTCGCCAGAAACTTGCTCGTCGTGTTCGCCGTGGTAAATCAGTTCCTTTTGAGAAGCGTGATCCTGAGAATTTAATTGATGCAGCTTCGGACAGCGATTCTGACTTACCCTTGGGCAATGGAAGCATTACGGGTTATACGGTTGAGAGTTCTACAACACTTCCTGGTGGTGTCTCCCATCGGATTACTTTGAGTGATGGGTCTGTGCGATTGGCAACGGGTTTGCAGGGTGTGTTGTCGTGGGCTGGCCGTATGGACCTTATGGCGTTGTTTGGGCTTGTTGATTCTAGTATGCCATTTGACCCCATGGCGGTGTCTTCCTGGCCTGGTATCCGTCTCTGGGCTGATCTCAAGCTGATGTTGGATCCTCCTCCAAATGTTCCTGCTTTGGGCATCTGGAAGGATCAAATGCAATGGGAGATTATTCGTTGGAAGCTTTATGCTGGATGTGGAGTTCATGTGTTGGAATTAGGTTCTGGTCATATGGTGTTTATGCTGACGGATGTTGAGTATCCTTTGACTATTTCTTCCATGGAAGCAATGTTGGCAAGTCACTTGCAAATTTCTACTACTCCTTCTGGGAATGAGTCGAGTATGGCTACGGCTTTGGTAGAGGGTATTCAGGCACGGTTGCTAGCGGATAAGAAGGCAGCTTCTGGTATGTAAGGTGATTGGGTTGTAAGTGTTTATACTTTGGATTTTTGTTCTTATTTTTATTCTTTTCACCAATATGTACAGTGATTGGTGAATTTCATTCTTTATAGTTAAAAAAAATATAATAAAAAATAGAAAAAAAAATAAATCGTTTAAAAAAATATATATATATATACTTTTTATATAATATCTGCTTATACTTTAAACACAGTTTAGCTTTTATACTTGTACATAATATCCCTTGGCTGTTTCACAATGTGGTTCCTGGTTTGAGTTTGTTCTGGTACTTGGTTTCACTTGGTGTTGGACGTGGTCCACACAACAAATGGTTCTCAACTTACCATGTCTAATCGACAAGAAAAAGTTGATTCACCTTGAGGGTACGACTCCTGGTGCGATTATCAAATCCGTTGATGGTTGCCAGGTTACCCAAAACTGGATGGTTTTCACTTGCCATAGTCTTGGACTGAAAAGTGGCTAATCCAAGGGGGTAAGGCTCTTGGTAAAGATCTTATCAAATCCGTTGATAGCTGTAATAGCTTGCTTAAAGCTATAGGGTGTTCAACTCACCGATGCTTCATTGCTAAGAGTTGGCGAGTCCAGAGGGGTACGACTTCTGGTAAAGACGCATCAAATCCGTTGACGGCTATGATGGTTTGCCTAAAATCATCAGGGTACTCCCACTCACCATTGATTCACGTTCTAAGAGTTGGGCTGGGTTCTAGTCTCCCAGGGTGATGCTTATTCCACCAGAATGACTAGCTAGCCCAAGAGCGAGCAGCTACTTGGTAAAGGCTCATCAAATCTGCTCATGTTGCTGAAAAGATTCAACACGATGCTGATTTGTTACAAGCTTTTGAGAAGCTTCTAGTGTTTCATGTTGCGGCTGTTCTTCTGATTCTTATCTTGTTGATGCTGCTTTTTGTTTTGTTGATACAATCCTCGGGCTTTCTTTGCACGTTTTCCAGGAAACTTGAACTCAACAGGTCAAATTCAAGTTTAGGGGAGGATTGTTAGGACCATTGTAATAGTTATATGTAATAGGTAGACTAGGAGGTATGTAGTTCCTCCTGGTCCTAGTCGTAGTAGGAGCAAGTTCTGCTCCTGGTCCTAGTCGAAGTCAAACTTTATTATTTACTTAATATTCTGTTAGGATATGCATGAGATATGTTAGGAAAGGATATGCATATCAGTTTTACACGTTTTCTTTAATGATGTATTAGGGTTTCCTTGTAGTATAAAAGGAACCTTAGGCAAAGGGTTATACACACCTTCACAAAACGTAGTTCTAGTCATTATCAATATTAGAAATCCTTAGAAAGGATCAAGTCGTTATAGTTATTCTGTTTCTCTTGTTTATATTTATATTCTACATTCATACTGTGTATAGAGTCTCTTTGTGATTTGACTTGTGATTACAGAAGTCATTCACCGGTCATGACAGGCTGCAAGATCTACATCTAGCAAACCCAACAGACGTGATACTCATCCCCAACCAATCCCCTAGCCACCAAACATGAGAACCGAATAACCAAAGTGTTTTTCAGTCCACAGGTGGGACAGGCACATCCGCTAATACCCCACCACCCACCATGACCATGGACAACCCTGACCTAGGGAGTGCACCTAAGGCCCCTAACAAGGAGCCGCGTAGGCCATCAACTGAAGAAGAAGTGGAAGTAGAACCACTTAGTGAGGAAGACCTCACTCGTGTTCTCACGCAGAACTTTGAGAGGATCGTCCCGGGTATTGCGTCAAGGCTAAACCTAGGCAGATCAAGGCTTAACTTTGGCAGGGCCGTATCCGGTACCTCTCTTCAGAAGAAGAAGAGGGCACGACCCCAGGAACGAAACCTCTTTGAGGAGAATTCCCAACCTTGGAATGTGTTTGAACGCATAGGGGACCGTGTTATGCAGGAACTACTGCAGACTCGTGAGGGAAGGAGATATATCTGACGATTCAGCCGAACAGCCGGACTTGGAGTTAACCAGAAATAATCGTCGCACAAGCGTGTGGGTTAGGGTGAATACCGGGAAGAAGGCTCCTAGCTCTTCTCACAAGAGCGATCCTCAGCTGAGGAGTGGGGCACCGCCCCCTTCCCCCGGTCCCTCAGGAGAAGATTCGGATGACCATCCACCCAAGCGTCGCCGACCTAGGCGTACTCCTCCACTGCCATCGGACGATGAAGGGTACTACGGTGGCCCCTATTATCGTGAGGCGGAAGGGTAAGATCTCTCCCGCCCATGGTGTGACCCTAATCTCACCCGTCCATGGTGTGGTCCCAGGGAAGATCCTTTTACCCTCCGCATACGGAATTACTCCGAGGATAAAAAGTGTCGCATGCCAGCGTGCGTCAAGACTTATGATGGGTCTGGTGATCCAGATGATCACCTAAAGATATTTGACACGCAGGCGAAAATCGAACGGTGGCTCATGCCTATATGGTACCAGATGCTCAATTCAACCTTCATTGGTAATGCCTGTGATTGGTTTGAGGGACTTCCTCCCCGAAGCATCGATAGCTTCACTGAGTTGCGCACTGTGTTCAAAAACAATTATACTCAGCGAAAGAAGGATAATAGGGATCCGGTCTCATTAGCAACCGTCAAGCAACGGCCTGGAGAATCTACGGAGGCCTTCACGGAACGTTTCAATGACGAGTGCATGCGCACAAAAACGATGCCGGATCTCCTAAAAATTTCTGACTACATGCATGACATAACAGATAAGGAATTAATTAGGCGCCTCAATGACAAGCGACCGGAGAAGTATGACGACCTCATGGAAAGGGTCAGGAACTTTATAGAAGGAGAAACCGCGGTAGCCGCAGCCTATCCTACAAAGGGAAACAACTATAGATCGAACGACCAATCCAGGAGACAGTCGGGTGGTCAAAGCAACCAAGGCAGTGGAAGAGGCTCGGACTACAGCAGCCAGAACAAAGGAGGGCGGTTGGAGGACAAATTCACCCCCCTAAAGATGACTTGCCGGGACATCTTGTTGACAGAAGGGGAGAACTTCCCAAGACCTCCCCCAATGACGACTCCGGTAGACCGACGTCAAGGAAATCGCTTTTGCGAATTCCACAACGACAAGGGCCACGACACGGAGGAATGCATCCAACTTAAGAAGCACATTGAGTCACTGATCAAGTCAGGCAAACTCAAACATTTGGTCAAGGATTGGAAGGACGGAAAGGATAACAAAAAGCACGATAAGAAGGATCCTCAAAAGGATAAACCTTCGACTATATACATAATCCAATCATGGCAGCGCCGCACAAAGCTGAAAGTTAGTCAAAAAATTTCATGCGGCAGAGAAATCTCATTCCCTCCCATTACGGCAAGTGACGTGGCCGATGCACCTCTCACGATTGAGGTAAGCATTAGAATACACAATGTTCGCCGTATGTATGTGGATGGAGGGTCATCGGTGGAGGTGCTATACGAACACTGTTTCGTACAGCTGTGACCAGAAATAAGAAGCCAGTTGGTACCGGCCACGTCACCGCTCATCGGCTTTAGTGGAGACACCATCTAGCCAATAGGACAGCTGCGCCTGCTAGTGACCATTGGGAATGAAGAGCATTCCACCATGGTGTGGATGAACTTTATGGTGATACGCTCACACTCTCCATACAATGGGATCATAGGAAGACTAAGAATCTTGGCCATACGGGCAGTACCCTCCACAACTCACGGAATGATTAAATTCCCTGTGGAAGGGGGAATTGTCACCATCTACAACTCAATCATACCAGCGTCCGAATGCCACGCCGTGGCAACACCAGTCCTACCTGTTCCCGTTAAGGAAGGATCACCACCCCCAACTGGAAGGTGGCAATCCATCCCGATTATCCAGAACAAGAGGTGTCCATAGGAGGAACGCTCTCGGATAATGGCAAGAGGGCCATGTACTCTCTCCTGAAAGCAAACCTGGATGTATTCGCATGGGAGCCCAAGCATATGACAGGCGTGCCGCGTGCGATAGCAGAACATAAACTTCAAATCCGCTAGGGGTATCCTCTTGTTAAGCAAAAGAAGTGTGGTCAAGCACCAGAACGCAACCAAGTAATACTGGATGAAGTACGAAAATTAGTAGACGCCGGAATAATGCGCGAGGTATACTACCACGAGTGGTTATCCAACCCGGTAATGGTCAAGAAGCATGATGGGAGCTGGCGTATGTGCGTGGACTTAAAGGACCTGAACAAAGCTTGTCCACAGGACTGCTATCCGTTACTAGAGATTGACTAGAAAGTGGAATCCCTATGTAGGTATCCTTTCAAGTGTTTCTTAGATGCGTACAAAGGGTACCACCAGATCCAGATGGCGGAAGAAGATGAGGAGAAGACGGCATTTCATACTAGTCAAGGCGTGTACTGTTACACAAAAATGCCATTCGGACTAAAGAACGTCGGGGAAACATATCAACGACTTGTTGATAAAGCCTTCGACTCACAGATAGGCCGCAACCTTGAGGTCTACGTTGACGATCTAGTCATCAAAAGTCATACGGAGGAGACAATTCTCCGAGACGTCCAAGAGACGTTTGACACATTGAGAAGAATCAATATGAAACTGAATCCAAAAAAATGTACGTTTGGGGCAACTGAAGGGATGTTCCTTGGATACATGATCGATCCAAATGGAATCAAGCCTTTCCCGGAAAAGACAAACGCGGTGATACAGTTACCATCTCCTCAGACGCGAAAAGAGGTACAATCATTAAATGGAAAGTTGGCCGGGATAAACAGGTTCTTGTCGAAGTCCGTGGAGAAATCACTACCTCTATTCAAAACACTTAAGAAGTGCATCAAGAAGGGAGATTTCTGTTGGACAAAGGAAGCTGAGGAAGCTTTTAGTCAGCTTAAACATCATCTCGCAGCTCTTCCCATGCTAGTGGCTCCCCGACCTAAGGAAGAGCTCATTATGTATATGTCGGCTACACACGGAGCAATAAGTGCAGTACTTATGACGGATAGGGACACAGTCCAGACCCCAGTCTACTTCATAAGTAGAACACTACAAGGGCCGGAGTTGAATTATTCCTCTATGGAGAAGTTGGTTTTAGCATTAGTATTCGCCACAAAACGGTTACGTCGGTACTTCCAGGCGCACCCAATTGTGGTTATTACTAATCAACCAATAAAACAAATCATCTCCAAACCAGACGTGGCCGGTAGGCTACAGAAGTGGAACATTCTGTTAGAAGAGCATAACATGTCCTATATACCAAGGACAGCGGTCAAAGGCCAACTCTTGGCAGATTTCTTAATTGAGAAGCCAGATGAGGACGGACCAGTCATACAAAGAGAGGAAACTCCAACAGAACCATGGGTCTTGTTCACTGACGGATCCTCGTGCACGGACGGGTCAGGAGCTGGCCTCATCCTTACGAATCCGGAAGGAATGGAGTTTACCTACGCCCTGCATTTTGAATTCACAGCCACTAATAATGAGGCAGAATATGAAGCATTGATTGCGGGTTTAAAAATCACCGCTAGAATGGGAGTCCGCAACCTTGAGGCTTACGTAAACTCACGGCTTGTCGCAAACCACATTCTAGGAGGTTACATAGCCAAGGAGGATAACATGGTTCGATACTTGGAGAAAGTCAAGTCACTCATAGCTACTTTCAGCAAGTTTTCTATCAAGCAGGTACCAAGAGGTGAAAACAAGAAGGCGGACGCTCTTAGCAAAATTGCGTCTACAAGTTTCGCCCACTTATCCAAGCAAGTCTTGGTAGAAATACTAAAGGAAAAGTCTATAACGGAAGGGGAAATCGCAGCTATTGTTGAGGAAGATGGACCTACATGGATGACCCCGATCATCAGCTATTTAACTGATGAAACCCTTCCGGATGATGAGAAGGCGGCACGACGTATCAGAAGGAAGTCGCAGCACTTTGAGCTCTGAGAAGGTATTCTCTATAAGCGCTCCTTCTTACAGCCGTGGTTGCGGTGTGTCAGGCAACGCCAGGCTACCTATGTGATCAGTGAGATACATGAAGGGTCATGCGGTATGCACGCAGGTCCCCGATCCGTAGTGGCACGAGCTCTACGCACAGGATATTACTGTCCTACTATGCATAGGGATGCACGTGACATGATTCGTAAATGCAGTGATTGCCAAGTGCATAGACCGGTACCGCGACATCCACAGCAAGAACTGACACCCATCACATCCCCATGGCCATTCTATAAGTGGGGGATTGACATTGCAGGACCTTTTCCCGTGGCTGTAGGGGGAGTTAAGTTCTTGATCGTCGCAATGGACTACTTTACACGATGGATAGAAGCTAAAGCGGTTAAATCCATTACGGGCAAGCAGGTTTAAAAGTTTGTTTGGGAAAACATTGTGTGTTGTTTCAGCTTGCCAGGAGAAATCATCTCGGATAACGGGAAGTAGTTCGCGGATAATCCGTTCAAGGATTGGTGCGCGGCATTGAATATCATGCGACGCTTTGTGTCGGTTAAACACCCGCAGACCAATGGTCTTATGGAACGAGCAAATAGGAGCTTAGGTGAAGGCATCAAGGCACGCTTGGATGAACGAAGTGCCAAGTGGGTAGATGAGTTACCGCATGTTCTATGGGCGCATAGGAATATGATTAAAACAGCCAATGGGGACACTTCATTTGCGCTGGCCTACAGGACTGAGGCTGCTATACCAGCAGAAATTGGAATGCCAACCATCCGCACGACGGAGGTTAATGTCGTCACGAACGATGAGCAACTCCGTATTAATTTGGACTTGTTGGAGGAAAAAAGAGAAATATCGGCTATCAATGAAGCCAAGTCCAAGTCACGGATGAAGGCTTATTACGATGCCAAGGTTAAAGGTGTTTCCTTTCGACCGAGAGATTTTGTTTATCGTGCCAAGAAGGCAAGTCGCGCGGAGAATACAGGAAAGCTGGGGCCCAAGTGGGAAGGGCCGTATGAGGTTACAGAAGCCTTAGGACGGGGAACGTACAAGTTGCATGACATGGATGGCCGTGACCTGGAACGCACATGGAATATCTGTAATCTTAAAAAATGCTATCTTTGAAAGGCTACGGCTTCCGCATGGACAATTCGCTACATAGTTGGCTTCAATGAAGATCCATGTATTCTCTTTTGTTTTGTTGCTTTCTAGGTTCTATTTGTTTTAGGATTTTTCATTCTTGTCAAAAAAACAAAAATCGTAAACGTTCTAATAAAATGTCGTAGTGCCTAGCTAGCTCCACGGCTCGTTCTTGTGCAAATTATTGTCTTATAGATTTAGTTATTATTTTTGTCATGTGCTCTTTCTTATTCATATGCATTCATTCAAAACCGTACATGTACTATTCGCCTCCAGGCGGGGTAAGAGGATTAAGTAAACCTAATAATTCAACTTGTCACATAAGAGGGATGCAACCCCAGTGACGCGGATCATGTATCCTTACTAGACACCTTATTCACAAGACGTTGTAATAAGTTTCCATATGCCGTACTTACATAGTGCTTTGCATGGTAAAGACGTACGCCGCACGTCTAGTAAAAAATAGACTTGGTTTTATTCTGGGTAAGACGTGACACGTCATGCGACGCAGGCATATAATATCTAAAGGAATATAAGCAAGTTTCCAACTATCAAAATTGTCGGGACTACCACGGACTCATAAATACTATTCTAAATGTTAAGATAATGTTACAAAAGATAAAGTGTCGTGGACATCCACGGACGAATGTTTTGTTACAGACCAAATTATTCAGAAATTACATCAAATACGGGAACGCCCTACATGGGGGGGGGGAGAAACTTACCTATCTCCCGCTGCTCTTTGGCTACTCGAGGCAATACATCATCATGCTCTTTTCTGTCCAAAGCCCGAGCCGCGTTCACTTCCAGCACTTCACTTAATAGTTGTTCACCAACTACGATCCTGGTGACGTCCTCATAGATGGGAAGAGTGAGTTGGCCGGGGGAGGGAGTGAAGTGTGTCCGGGAGTGTCCCTCGTCCTACGAGAAGGCACCAAGGCTTAGCTTCTCCATGATCTCCTTGTTGGACGCGTCCTTTGTAGCCTCAAGCTCAGCCAAGAAGGGGTAATCAAGATCCCGCATACCAGCCATGGATGCGGTTATCTTCTCTGTAGCTCCAGTGTTAAAATAAGCATGTTTTGTAAAATTTTGCTTCTTACTTATTAACTCTGCGGCCATAACCATTCCCTCATGACGGCCGTGGTCGATGCCATCCGATACAAGATCTACAAATTGCTGCATGAATTGGGGGGCCTCCAACACTTTTGTGACGGCCAGGCGCGTTCCGTGACCCACCATCCACCTGCGGCCGGTAATGGCTGCTAGTAGTTGGGGGTACAATACTTCATCACGCTCTGCGGTAAGGGAATTTAGCAGCATATCATTTTGTGTGGAAGCCTCCATCAATTTTTCCGCCACGCCCCTTTCATGGGCAAGCTCCTCTTTCAGTATCTCCTCACCCTGGATCAATGCACGTGCATTTTCAAGCTCCTTTGTAAGGGTGGACACTTGGTCAGAGGAGGACTTTGCCAAGGCTTCTGCCGCGGTCACCTGTGTGTGATACCTTAATTACTAGAGTGCAGAATAATATGGCGTGGGTATGATGTTGTACGGATACACACCTTAGTTGTTGCAGTCTCAAGTTGAGTTTCAAGCTCGGCTACACGTTGATCATGGGTATTGGCATGCGCGGCTTGTTCTTTAATGGTGGCCTCAGCAGTAGCAAGTTGGGACTAGAGGGCGACAATCTTGGATTCATTGTCTTCAATCATCTTCTCCCTCCGGCCATTCTTTCTCTTTAGGGAATCAACGTGCTCTAAAGAGGCCTCAAATCTTACCCTTATGGAAGTACCCATAGCCATCTGATGAACCAAGGCACCATTATATTCGTCCACCAAGTCTAAATGACTTAGTGAATTTATATCTTTTACCAGGCCGGGTGGAATGCAGTTGTTCAGATAGTCACGACATGATTCAACTTGCCTCATCCTAGAAGCGGTGGTTATCTTCCAGTCAGGGTTGAATTGTGTATGGGGGCCGGAAACCGGTATCTCTTGTGAAGCCGTAGGGGTACCCTATTCAAAGGTTAGGCCAGATTTGGTCACTACAACATGCAGGACAGACTCCTTCTCCTTCCGTGCCTCTTGGGCAGGTGCGACACCAGCTTGTTCATCCCTGTGACAACAATTGGAATATACATTAAATATTGTTTATGGAAGGACGTACCTTTTACTTGGACAAAATACATAATGACAAGCATGTGCAGTAGACTTACATGTTGGTTTTTTCCAGTTCCGACGTAGTAGGGGGTACTTGAGTAACTGGCTCGACATCTGGTAACGGCACGTCCGGATCTACGGGAGCAGCCTGTGCTGTTCCTGAGGCTTGATTGGTGCTCTCACCAGATTGGTAGCGGGGGTGATCCTCACGCAGTCTCTTTACGGGGGCATTGTGTTCCCCGATCACGGCCTGGGCAACTCTTCTCACCCGCTTGTTCTTTCTACGGGTACGCTTGGGGACGGGCTGGGCTTCTTCCTCGTCCTCTTCTTCTACTTGTTGCACTTCCCTCTCGTCATCGCCCAACATTTGGTGGAGGCTGGAGGTGGTCCTCTCTATGTTATCGCCATGCTCCTCCTCGCGGGCAGGGGTGGCAGTCCTGGGCGGAGAGGAGGGCCCGACTTCATCCTCCAACATTAGATTGTCCCCATCCTCGTTGTCAAAATCTACGGGGGTCATCATGATTGTTGTGTCTTCCTCGTCAGATTGGGGGTCCGGTACGGCTGCGAAGGCGATTGTCACGTTTCGGGTATGCTCGAGAAGGGGTAGCTCATTCTCTCGTCTAGGGCGGGCTCCCTCTGGTATAAGTTTTGGATCAGCCTGGCGTAGGATTCCAAAGAAGTTCCTTTCTGTTAAGAAAACAAAGTATGTTAGTTACGGATAACAGGTTTATGTATGTTTTGAAGTACGGATACTATACCTACCTTCACCACGCCTCCTCTAGAATACAGGATATCTGTTGGATGGGCCAAAGTAGTTGCGGCTAATTCCTAGCAGACAAAGGAACGACTCGGGTGGATTCCTATGAAACCCTGTTCTATTCCTATCTGTTTCTTAGGAATGTTGGGCGTTATATGTACCAGCTCGTGGAGGCGGGTCAGGAGATACTCTATGTTTAAAAACAAAATCGGTCGGCCACACTATAGAGTCGATAAAAAAGTAATGGTTGTACCTATTTTCAGTGAGTCCATGGCTTTATTTTGGGTTGTGGGGCTGTTTAGGGATCGTTTCTTGAAGGAAAGCCACCCATTCACTAAGTTGGGGGTATAAAAAAGTATAAATAACTCTACGGTAGGGGGGATGCTTCTTGCACGACAAAGGATTTCAAACTGGCTAATCTTACATACGCCTATACAGTGTAACTGGGTGATATGTACATCATAATAACCTAGGAGATCTATGAGGAATCGAGTAAATGGAATGCGGTAATTGGCCGCGTCAAAGAGACGAGTGTATAGGCCAATCTTTCCCTGGGGTGCCTCAGTTATGAGGTCCCCTACTAGGGAGAGAGGGATGAAGGTTGCTAGTAATGAAGAAATCAGAGCAAAAGTGCCCTAATTTCTCCTCCGTCATTACATTTAGCACGGATCTAATAGAAGGGTTGTTTCTTTGAGCCATTACTAATTAAAGAAAGATGAGGGTGTGGTATTCTAAGATGTGTAAGGAAGGATTCGTGCGAAAGAAGGTGGTGATAAGGAAGAAAGCGCTAATGGCAGAAATGAAGAAAAAGACTGTGTGTCACACACAACCATATGGGCGACCTATTTATAGGGTTGCCTTGTTGGTCATGGTTCGTTAGATTCATGGCACGTGTATTCCACTTACCAAAATCGTGTGGTTGGGAAGCAAGTGGCAAGTGAAAAGTCAGGTGGGACCCACGGGTCACTTCTGAGTCAGAAGATTGCGTTGCTCGAGGTTCTGACTGTTTGCACTTTGTCAGTCAAATGGTAGATGAACAGTCAATTATGTCGGGATATGTGGTCATACGTAAGACCATATTCAATGTGTCATTTAATTTGTCTCGGTCATCATATGTGGCTGGGGTACAATAGGAATCAATTCCTCACAAAGGTTTCCACGTGCGGCCGAAACATAATTTTCAAAGTTCAGCATTTCATGCGGTTCTTTCTTGGTACGTCCGGGGAGCATCTTGTTAGTCTAGATATTCCACCTACGGCTGTAACAACTAGACTGGGGGGACATGATGACGTATAGTCCCCAGCCGGGTCATGAACCCGGACCACGGGTACTACCCGCATCCGGCCTGTTACTAATGGGTTGGATTAATATCATTTAAAGCTTATAGGCTTCGAATGAACAGTAGCCGCATAAATGTGTGCGGCCCACGGCCCGTCATGTCCGATACAGGGTTAGACATAATCATAATCTTATTATGATTAGGATTTACCCCAAAGTGAAGGATATACACTCACCATAATTAGAAGATAACAATCAAACTAATTATGGCACTTATCCTTTGCTTGGGGCCGAAGCATCGGTGACAGCCCATTAGGGTTTCACCGCCTATATAAGGAACCCCCAAGGGTTCCACAAAGGTATTACATTCCACATACTCTAAACTCACATCCGATTCTTAAACCCTAGCCGATTACTTACTCTCACGCTGGAGTCTAATAGTGGGATACATTCCTACGGTAAGCCTACCGCGTGTTTCTTTAGTGTGTAGGATCTCAGCAAGATAATTCACTTGGTGCAAGAGCCGGAGCCCAGCCAACCTGAATTAAGCCTAATTCGGGTCTAGCAAGGATCATCCAACTTTTGTATCAACAAAAACGTATAGACTTCCTGGCCAACTTTTTTGAATCTAAGATGGCATCGATAGAACAACCTACATCTTTTCGTTTACCCTTTTTTATGTAAGTACCTCTTACTATGGCCGTGTCATTTCACTTTTTCATGGTCCTTGTTAACATCAATTACGGTCTTTAATAAACGAACCTTTTATTTTCTGTTGATTGGTCAAATGTTTTCATTCCCAGTTCCCACTTTTGGGGCTTCATGCGGTAGCAAGTTAACCGAGTCACCACTATGAATGCTCTCACTTTTCAGTTTTAGTTTCAGTATTCGAATACTCTTTCCAGTTGAGTATCTAGATACAGACTTGTGTGGTTTATATCATGCATTTAGTATTTGGATTGATCCATGTGTGGATTATATTTCGATACTGAAACTCAAAGTGCGAGTGAGCGTGTTCAGAGTGACGACTAGGATAATTTGATGCCAAAATAAGCGCCAAAATTTACAAATAGGAAGGAAATCCTTCGACCAATCAACAAAAAGGAAAAGGGTCGCTCAGTAAAGACCTTAGTTGATGGTAGTGATGCGCATGAAAAAAGATAATGTGACGGCCATAGTAAGAGGGGCTTACATAAAAAAGGGTAAACGAAAATATGTAGGTTGTTCTGTCGATGCCATCTTAGATTCAAAAATGTTGGCCAGGAAGTCTATACGTTTTCACAGCTGCATTGGTTCAGTTACTATGTTGTTTATATGTTGGTTATATGCTAATGCAGATACAAGAGCTAACTTAAAGAAAAAAGAAAAATGCAAGGGATCAACAGAAGCTGATAAAGCATTTGATCCTTTTAATCTAGATAATAGAGTGGAAAAGCTTGAAAGGGAATTCAAACTTCTTCAACAAACACAGTTGTAGGGAGGTAAGTAAACTAAATTTTAACCTTTAGAGAAATATAGTTATTCACTAGCTTCGGTATCACATGTATGCTATAAAGTATTACAGCTCCACATAGACGACATCTCAAGCCTGTTTCCTCTTCGAGGTAAATATCGCCATGATTCCTCTTTCTCGTGAAAATCATCATCTTCGTGCCCAATATGTGAATTCAGTATGCATTAACATCTTTTTGTTTAGTCTTTTTAGTAAAGGACCTCTTATTTTGGCACTCATATTCGCTTTTTCATAGGTATTGATGATATTGATATCAATCAAAGACCGAACGCGAATGTCAAATTTTGAGCTACTTACATAGAAAAGGATAAACGAAAAAGAAGTAGGACCATATTGGATTCATATATTGGGCATGAAGATGAACATGTTCACGAGATAGAGGAATCGTGGAGATATCTACCTCGAAGAGCAAACGGGCTTAAGATGTCGTTTATGTGCAGATGTTAAACTTTATAGCAGACATGTGATTATGTATTTGTAGTTAACTTATGCGGTATTATGGTATGTAGATACAGGAGCTGACTTGAAAAACAAAGAAAAAAGAAACGGTTCAATGGAAACTGATACCACAGCTGATCTTTCTAACCTACATAATAGGGTGGAAAAGCTTGAAAGGGAATTCCAACATTTCAAATAGAGACTATTGCAGGGAGGTTAGTATATTAACTTTTAGCCTATAATAATTTTGTATATGAATGTTTTATTGTTTTGAGTATCTAGGTGGCTGTTAGTATCTGAATTTATTAAAATTTGTCTTGTAATTTACAAATGTTATCATCATTGATTCCTCTGAAAGCTCTAAAGAAGATACGTTATCATCAGATGAAAGCTTTGAAAGCTCTGAGGAATATTTGTTGTCATTAGATGAAAGCTTTGATCATGTGAACACTAAAGACTTCCAGCACCCATTTCATGATGACCAGGATGAACCTTCCAAGTATTCCAGCACCTCGGCAGATGATTGTAGTTCGAACGAGACTTAGGGAGAGACTAATTCACCGTCGAAGAAGAAATGCAAAGCTATTGGCTCATCCAGTCAGACTGCAGGCAAGGCGAGTGGATCATCCAAACAGATAGTCAATCCAAGTGTTAGCAAGGGATTTACACCAAAAGCAGAGTCATCTTCCCGGTCTCCATTTTCTACAACAGAAAGGCCCCCACCTATTAGAAATGCAGTATGTTTCCTGCCTTGTCCAAAAAAATTGAAAGAATTTGAAACAAAGCTAGCAAAAAGGAAGAAGGGGTAGGCTATGGAGGAACCTGTAGGGGTAGGCTATGGAAGAACTTGTTATCTTTGTTTTATGGATGTTTCTGATGAATCTTCTTTAGACTATTTCGATTAAGTGTAGGTATAGTTTATGTAAACAATTTTAAACACTAATTTGCATGGATGGGTGTATCCATTATTTTTTGGAATGAAAATATATTGTCATTCACATTTTGTATGAACCTGCAATATTATCATCAATATTATGAAATTAGACTTGTATTTCATGGATGTAAACATGGTTCATCTTGTATTTTATTTATTCATGTTGTGAGTTGTATAATCTTAGATGCATAACACATATAACCAAGATTTTTCTATCAAAGTTACCTGATATACATCCGGCTAAGGCTTTCCACTTCGGTGGATCTCATAACCCATTTTTTTCCCTAATTCTCCCGCAAAACTAATTAAGCTTTGAGCAGTTTATGTTTTCGACTTAGCTTAACTCTAAGGTGCTTTTAAGTTTTTGCTATTACATCTGCAATTATTTTCCAATTGGATAGAAAGTTGTTAGGCTCTTGCCTTAATCTTCTGAGCATATGTTTGTAACAATACTGATAGGCCATTCTTCACTCTAAACAAATCTAATATTGAGTATTTTCTTGAAAAGCTGCTTGTTTCAGCTTATTTTGTTTTTAATCATTATCTAGTCAAGCACAAGTTAAGATTTTTTTTATCTTTTTAATCTATTTTCACTAGTCCTCCCAAGTATTTATTCCAATTCGTGTCTAATTTCCCATAAACAACTAATTTGTTCAAACAATGTGCTTAATTATTAATCAAACTGAAAATGAAAAGTTTGAAATGACTGAAGTAAAATAAAAATAAGACAAGGTGAAAACTGATCATTCATAAATTCAATTCAATAATACTAAAGTATTACAAGTTTTAAATAAAAACAAACATTTTGTTTCTCTAACTAATCAAACTTTGTAGATTTTTCAGGATCAAAAGCCAAATGAAGTTCATCGTAATCTAAAGCCTCTTTGAACTCGTCTTCGTCTTCTTCAATTTCATGCTCAGAAAAATAAACATCATCATCAATGATTTGACCTTCTTTCTCCAGTTGCCTCCTATACGCTTCCTCCCTCTGTCGTTGTTCCTCTTGCCTCCTTCTAAAGGAAGCAGCTTCCTCCCTCTCGCGTTGTTCTTGCTCCTGTTACCTCCTTCTTAAGGAAGCAGCTTCCTCCATCTGGCGTTGTTGTTCCTGTCGGGCATTCTCTTCGTCTTCCAGCTTCCATTGTCGTTGTTCGTAAGCTTCCTTAACATAGCAATCGTACTCTTCATATGGATCATTGTAAGGACAATCAACAGGGAACTCTCCATCTGCATTAGTTTTTACTTTGGGCACCACACAAGGTTTCCTAAAAAGAACATATAAGATTATTAGTACTAAATGATAACAAAGATACAACGTTAATAAAATAAATAATGATACAAACTTGTTAGGAACTGCACTGTATCTTCAAAAGCAACAGAAAATGTTCTTTTTGAAGAAGAAGCCATTTTTTTTATTCTTTAAATGCTGATAATTAAGTGTTTGTTGTGTTTTTGTTATGATTAATTTCATTACTCAATCCTTGTTTATATAACCAAGGATGGAATACAAAGAGTCAGCAGCCTAATGCCAACATCTAATGCATATTCATGCATGTAATTAATTTTTGTGAAGTTCCAAGAATTAGCATTCTCATTGGGCGTGTAGAAAGTGTGTGCTTTCGGTGTTTTTATCGTTTATTTTTAAAAAAATAGCAAAAAACAAGGTCTAGGACTCGAACCCTAGACCTTCCATTCAAACACTAACACACTTAACCAGTTTGCCACATGAACATATTTGGTTCTAAATATGTGACTAATATTAACATTAGTGAAAACTGAGATTACATTTGGTTATACACATTTATCACATGAACATTTTACTGTGTGACGTTTTCAATGTGTTGGTCATAAATAATCCCATTATAATGTGACCATACGTATATTTAGATACACATTTCTCAAATGTTGTGACTATTGGCAAACATATAGTCACATAATTGTTTGATGATTTAATATGATCATGTATTATATTTGATCATAGTCTTCAAGTAATTGTAAAATATTTGTCACATTTAAATAAATATAGTGGCAAATGTTTCAATACCTACTTTCAATTTGCCACACACACAAAATTCATGTGTGGTTAACATTTAACAAAATATACTAGTCACATTAAAATAATGTGTGTGACAACCTTGTTTATCAATTTGTCAATTGTAAAATAAGTCTATGTGACCATATATGATTTTTGGTCACATTCAATGTGTGTATGACAAATATTTGTCACACATGTATACGTATAATGTGACTACTACTTTAACCAGACTTTGATTCGGTAACACTCTCAAATTATTAAGTGACTAACGACTCATCTAAAAAGCATTTGTTAGCCCTAGTCACGTAAATATTCATATGTGTGACAAACAAAATACGAAATGGTCATATAAACTGACTTCAAGTGTGATCGTTTATTTATGACTGGCGAATTCAGTCACACAAAAAAATTATTTGTGACTACACGAAATTCGGTATGTGTGACTGAAACCCATTTTTGTACTAGTGGGTCGCACCTACCCTCATAATTACCCTCAGTAAAATTATGGGTAGTCGCACCTAATTAAATGTTTGTGCATCTTGTCTGTTATATGTCCACCACTTGCGTATCTTGTGACCGTTGCCACGCCATGTGCACCCACTGTTCCTGAGGTGACCTTTGAGTGACCCTTGGATCTCTATAAATAGTCCCCTTTCTTTCTCACTTCTTACCTTCTTTTTTACCTTCGAGAGCCGTGAGGTACATTCTTCCTTTCAGGTGTGTCTTTTCTTTCCCTTTATTTGCTTTCTTTTTCCTTCCTTTCCTTGGTTCTCCCCGACCCGTCGTTATGTCTTCTAATGGTCTCTAGAGTTGGGTCTCCCTAATCATGAGCAGCGTGACGTTGTTAATGAGGCTCAGGAGATGCCAAAGTTTGACATGCACCTCTATACATCTGACTTATATGCAGATCATGTGCGGCACGTGGTTGATGCCTATCAGATCCCTTTGGATCTTAAACCTTCTGCACCTCCGCCCAATGTTTCATGAATGAACTTCCTTCTCATCTTATTGGTCTTTATGTTCATCACTTAGATCAAGGGGGCCTTCGCATCCCTTTTTCTTCTTTATTCCTTCGCGTTGTTGAGCACTCTGATTTACATATCTCACAATTGGTGCCCATTTGTATAAATAAAGCCACTCTTTTTGAAATCTATTGTCGTAGCTTGGGTATTGATCCTTCGGTGCCATTGTTTCGCCTTTTCTATAAACTTTGCAAGGTGGGTGATTGGTTTTTTTTCAGAGTCGAGGCTCCAAACCCTATCGTCCTTTCCTTAAAGACGGCCCTACGGGCTTGAAGGGATGGAAGGTTCTCTTTTTTCTTGTTGATTGGAGGGCCGCTCCTATTGCCATGCCTTGAAGGCATCACGACTCTAGTGTGGCCGACCCTTTTCCTAGGCTTTCTGAGTATAATCCGCTGGATGCAAAGAAACTTTGTGAATTTGCTATTCCTCTTTGTAAGCCATACTCTAGCCTTCTATATGCTGACCATCTTTCTTCCATTTGGAGGCATTCAGGTTTTGATTTCTCCTTCAACGATCCGGTTGGGGAGAGTAATGTGTTTTTTCTTTTTTTTTGTTTGGCCTTTCGTATCTTATGCACCGCCTAACTTTCTTTCTTTTTTTGCAGATATTAATATGGTTGAGTTTCTAAGGATTCCCCGCTTCTCAGGTGTGGCCATTCGTCGAGGGAATCCCTTGCCGGAGGGCATGGTTATTGCTACTCATACTACCACCCCTTTGGTTGAGGTTGCTTCTATCCCTACTGTTAATCCCAATCAATCCATAACACAATACATATGATAGAAATAGATAGAAGTTAGAGATAGAAAGTAGTGAGAGAAAGTAGAGAGATGGTGGAAGGTTTACACTTTTACTATGTAAAAAGAAATGAACCAACACCCTCTTCTACACATGGAAGAGGGTTTATATACCCATGAGCTTGGTAGGCTCATGGGCTTGTTTCTTGGGTCGGGCATGGTTTGTCTTTGGGCTTAGAGCCCCTAACTTATACAATATTATCATAAAGTCTAAGCCCAGTTAACCCGACTAACCTATTACAATACAAGACCTTTAACGACTAAGATGACCTATTACATTCTTGTTCGACTATATAAAATATAGGGCTAACAATCTCCCCGAAAGTATCAGTCATCTTTAAAATGCATAAGATGATTGGTTGAATACATTCTTGTGGAGGAGATCTTCCTTCTTGGGTCTTGTATCTTGGTCTTGATCTTGTTTGTAACGGCTTTGTTCCTTCATGCTTTTGTGATCTTTGTCTTGAGCCTTTGTCATTTGACTTTGAGTGCTTGAGATCTTCAATCTATCCTTGATAGTTTTCATCTTGTGCTTTCGTGACAAGATGACCTATTACATTCTTAAGTATCTTGATTATCGCCATCTTGTGCTCTTATGACTTCTAAATCGACATATTCATACTTTGTTGATCTCGAAAGGCTAACAATCTCCCATACAAATATAGTTGCAGTTAGACCTTAAGGTATCCATCAGCGTTGTGGAAGACTTTGACTTTTAGTATGAACACGTGAAGACGAATTCGGTTAGTACACAGCTACGCCACCTTCCTGATATGCAGCAACATATATAGACACAGACAAAATGGCTTTGAACATTTCATCCTAACTTGGTAGCATTTTACCTCCAGTCGGTGAAGACCGTTAGACGGTATTAGATATCGAACCTGTGATCGGGTTGATTCAATTAAGAACCTACTTGACAGGGTTTCCCAGCGGTAGTAGTCAGTTCTCTTTACTCGACCGTCTTAAAGCAGACTGTGAACGTAAAGAGTGAATCATAAGGATAAGTTATCCGTCTTGTTAAAGTCATCAATTCATAATTCTTGGAACAAGTTTGATTCTATAAGAATCACACCATTATTGCTTTCTAGTTTGTCACAAGCTTGATTCATATAGAATCTTGCGAGTCACCTATCGCAATGTTGTTTGATGTTGACAGTGGAAGGATTTCCATTCGTCACTGTGAACACTAAAGAGTGTTACACTGAATGTTCTGGCAAGATCACACGGATTTTGCAAAGAAACCTGGAATCAAGTTTGAATCAATTAAGAATCCAAACTTAGTTTCTTTCTAGTTCTTACAAGTTTGATTCGTGTAGAGTCGCGCAAGTTACCTACCATGAGCTTGTTTGATGTTGACTCAAGCAGGATTTCCATCTTCGTTGTGAATCGTATCACTCAGATGTTCTGGAAATATCACAAGGATAATGCGTAGGACTCGATTGTGTCCTAATGAGATGATAGATAGATCTCCTTTTGGCTCTAGACTCGATAAGTGCATTTTGATAATCAGAGACTAGAGCAGACTGCCACCTTTTCAATATTAACTAACTCGGAGTGAGAAAGTCAATAGATACGTGTTGATCTCCGTGACAATGAGACAGGTTTCTTTTGAGACAAACTAGAATGGTTGGGGAATGGTTGTGCATCGCATCACTGGGTCCATGACACTTGTCTTCAATAGATGTGTTGACCCGGTTTCTGCCTAAGTTGCATAGAATATTAAACTCCTTCAATGCTTACCAATACGTCGTCACTAGCACCTTGTTGGGATTGTTCCAGTGCTAACTTAAGTAACTGGTCCTCATTCAGCGTCATTCCACTCCATCTTTCCTAAGGACAACTAGTTCTAGCTATGGAATGTCCTTGGGTAGATCCCTCTGGTTCTGGCTGGATCATATGACTTAGATTCCTATCCTAAACCATCTTTTGACTCCATCGTTTCGTCGTGGATAATAGGTTGTTTTTGGTATAGATCGTAACCATAAAACCATTAGAAACCATTCAAAGTGCTTGATAAAAATCAAAACTTTTAACACTTTGAATGTTTTACATTACCGAAAACACATGCATCGATATACGAAATAGTTTAGCATGTGAAGGAAAGGGTTGCACTTGAGTCTTTAAGATCACATGTTGCGATATATTACATTTAAATAACATTTTCTCTCCTATTTCTAATATAAAAATATAATATTAGAGATACCAAATGATTAAAATATAACAGGGTCTGAAAACAGATTGTGAAAGAAACATATGTGTACGCATGAATCGTGGAACGTTTGTCGTGTAGCTCCCCCTTTACAATATATGTGGGTCCTAATTGATCAAAATTTGACAATATATAGGAGCGAAATGGCACCAAAAAATATGTTAAGGTACGGAGATGAGATGCCTTTTCCGATATTATATATTTCATTTGGTAATTGTGTACCATATTCGGAATGTGTTGGATACATAAAATATGACAATTTCATAGATGTATCCAACAACATCAAAGTCTTTGATTTTAAAACACTCCCTCTCAAAAATTGATCCAAATAACATATGATATTTTTTAGATATAAAAACCACATTATGAGGAAGGGAGTGTTGAACACACAATTTTGAAAGATTTAGAAAAAGAAAATTGAGAAATTCTTGAAAAATTGTGTTCAGCGGTTTTAAAATAAATTCTGATTTACATGAGCTCAAAACTTTGAATGTTTTGTGACTAGCTCATGACCAAGAAAAATTAGTTTCCCATTTTGAAGGATAAGTTATCATCCGTGATAAACTTTCCTTAAGGTGAAGTTCGAGTTCTAAGCTGACATTTACTTAAAAGTCGTTTTTCATGAACTTAAAAACTTTGAATGTTTTTATGAAAAGCTCATGACCGAGAAATATTAGTTTCTCGTTGAGAAGGATAAGTTATCATTCGTGATAAAATTTCCTTAGTTGAGGCCCGAGTCCTAAGTTGTGATGTGCCTAGGAGTCATTATGAGAGAATATCAAGCAGATTCATTTGCCAGAACCTCCAACTCATCTGAAGTCATATACTTCATACCAAGACGGCCAACGAGATACTAAAACCTATCTTGCGACAAATCTTTTGTAAACAAGTCTGCTATCTGGTACTCAGTTATGAAAAAGTATAATTCCACGATACCACGCTCCACTTGTTCCTTGATGAAGTGATATCTGACGTCGATGTGCTTGGTGTGGGAGTGTTGAACTGGATTGCAAGAGATGTCTATGGCCGACTTTGATTCATAATACATAGGTACTTTATCAAAGCGGAAGCCATAATCCGTGAGTTGAGTTCTCATCCAAAGGACTTGAGCACAACACGCGGATAGAGACTGATGTTCGTTTGCATGTCTTAAATTTATATTACAAGGTTTAGACAAAACAAGGGACTAGAAGACAAACACGGGCAAGTATACCCTTTCGTTCGTAATATAGCTTTGTAGTGGTAAGCCAGGATCGTTCGCTGAGACTTAGTTTCGTTTTGGTAATCAAGATAACAATTGAAGAAATAAATGGTTGAAGTAATATCAATAATAACAAATATGACTAATATGGGATAGTTCGTATAAGTTCGTGATGATGATAATAATGATCGAGATATGTTTATGTAGATAAAGTGTGATAATCCTTTTTCGTCAAAACGACGTTTACACAATTTACTTGGGTTGATTCAAGACTTATCTTTATTCAAGCGACTAAGCTCAAAACAATTTGCCAACAAGTTCAATATTTTATCAAGTTTCTAAGCGGATTTCTCCAACCAAAGACTCATGACCATAGGCAAGTTCTAGAAAACTTATTATAACAATTTGCGTTTCTCAACGCCAAACTATCGTAACAAATCAACTTAGATAAAATATGGTTTGTAGAACTAGGAGGTAAAATGGTTCTACATCATTAGCTTGAAATCTGTTAACTTGGATTCACTAATAACACGGGTTCGATCCGGAGGTCGGGGAGGGTGATAGAGATGTTTAGCCATGGTTAGTGAGAGAAAGAGAGAGGGAGGCTCTAATAAATGTGTTTATTAGAGAGAGAAAGTAAAGCTACAAAATGAAGAACCTCACCCCTCCATGGAAGTATAGAGGGGTATATATAGCACGGGACTTGGACTATTACATATGATAATATTAGTCCCTGCAAGTCTCGGCTATGAAACTAACGTAATTCTGTTAGTCGCACACATTTTAGGGCTAACAATCTTCCCCCAATGTGGAGACATACGGAATTACTTACAATGTTCCTAACAAATGCAAATACAACAAAAATATGACAATATTAAGTTTGCTTCCAATGTTGAGGATGACGTTGTTGTCTTCAAGTCTTATAGAAAAACTTATACCCTAGTTTGAATCCTCTTTGCCTTTGCTTGTTGAGGAACCATTGTATCATGTATGAACTGGATTAACTTCCCCCCAATTCATACCACATGTCTTGAAAAGCTTTCTTCATAGACTTCTTTTTTACGAAGCTTCTGAATCAGCTTCCCCCCAAACCAATATCCCTGTCTTGAGCAGAATCTGTAGCTTGAGCAATCTTTTATCTTTGACATTTAAAGTGCACAACAGAATTTTGTAGACGAAGAAACAAACCACACCAACTAACTGCTACCTTGACATTTTTGGTCTTCATGATTATGTGCTTGGGGGAACATGTAAGAAATCAGCAATAAATCTTCTCACGCTTGTAGAATACTTCCCCCTGGAAGTTGAACTAAGTAACCCAAAGTACACGTTCTTCCCCCATGATGGTGACGAACTCTCGGAAGCATCATCTGACATGTACGGTCAAAATCGCGAGATGTTGTCGAAAGTATGGTGATTACGAACACTCAGAAGCATCATCTGACATATATGCTCAGAATCACGAGATGTTCTTATAAGAAGTAAGATGGTTAAGAATACTGGAAAGCATCATCTGACGTGTACGCTCAGAATCGTGAGATGTTCTTGTCAAGAGTATGGTGGTTAAGAACACTCGGGAGCATCATCTGACAAGTACAATCAGAATCGCGAGATGTTCGTGTCTGAAGCAGAAATCTTTGTTGACATTTTGTAGCTCAAGTTGCTCATGAGAATTGTTTGTTGATTACATCTCTACTCTTGTACTCTTTGGCTAAACTTACCAACCTCGTATTCTTTCATCTATGTGTAGTGACCACTGGTGAAGTAAACCTGATATTCCAAACTTGAAACTGAAGTACAATCCCCCAAATTTGTTACTTACGCTTAGCACTTTTGATGATTGACGAACGGTGCAGAGAAACGTCTCTTAGTACCTTATACATAGAAGAAGAGAGAAGTATAAGATGTAAAACACCTCTTGAAATACCCACAACTACAGGTGAGTGTGACACTGAGCACTACAACGTAACTCCTTAAGTGATAGTTGTCCATGTCATCGACCATCCACACCATGACAGTAGAAACTAGATAAATCAAGTCTCAATCATGAATGCTCAAGCGAATCATCAATCGATAGAGGGGGTGAAAGAGGCTCGATGATGATATGAGTAGACGCCTTCGTGATATTCCACTTCAACTTTAAATAGTAAATATCAAATCCACTTCGTAATCACTTGACATTACTTTGCCCAAATACTAGCCATTTTTGACAATTTCAGTGAATCTTAAAGGATCGTTTTAGTGTGTGTTTGTTTTTGTCTTCGTGTTTGTTGTGTTTGTTGGAGTGTAGTTAACTAGAAATCCAACGATGACTTGAGAATGAGAAGCCGTCAACGTGGTCTAGCTAACTTGACGACTAAACCCAAAATCAATCATATGTCCAACTGTATTTGTACCAACCCGGCCAAAAGTTACTTAACAAAGCAACAAGTGAAATAGCCTTGTAAAGTATTCGGCCCAACTTCATCATTATCTATCATCACAATTTGCATCTCCATCTAATACATTCGGGCCACATATAATTTTCCGAATATAGCTAAAGAAATTTGGCTCTAACCAAATATCCTAATTCATTTAGATAAGTCGGCCCAATAAATTATGAATCAATGTTCGGCCCAAGAAATTGTGAGTCAACGTAGCTATATACCCAGTTGGAAAAGAGATAGATGAGGGTATTGATGTGATCGTGATAGTATAGTGATAATTAGATACGTTATAGGGTAAATTAGAAAATTACCTTTAGGAAAAAGTAATAGTCTAAAATTACCAAAGACGGATTCAGTTAAACACGTTGGTGAACCAAGTTCGTTGTACACGAAGATCTTATGAATTTGAGATGTTTTGATTCGATTTGGACAATTGATTTGAATGGGTTTCGGTTTTTAAAACTAAAATTAATTCTAACAATTTAAAACCTAAGCTTATCCTAAAGTGCATGAATCGTAAACCCGAAATTTATTTAATCTAATTGACAATTATAAAAAAGATATAAAAATTTAAACTATTAAAATTTTATCTATTTAATAAAAATTTATTTAATTAAAATACTTTTACACTATTTTAAAAATCTATAAAAACTATTTTATTCAAAATCTAGATTAATTTAAATCTAATTATTTAATTAAATTATTTAAAAACTAAATTTAAACTAATTAAAAACTATTTAAATTTCTAAAAATAATAAAATATTATTTTATTTTTTATACTATAAAGCTAATTAATTTTACCCAAATTAAAAGAAAATTTAACTTAAACACTAAACTATTGAAATCAAAAGTAAATAAATACGTCTATAAGAAAACTGATAATTCAAAACGAGGTATATTAAACCGAATTGACAGTTACAAACATAAACTGAGCCTATCCCAGTTGGACAAGGCGCTGGTGCTATGAAAGGCAGGTCTCGAATTCGAGACCTGCAAGTGACTTATTTTTGGTTGAATTAAATTTTTATATAGTTAACTAATAATTCAATAACACAGAATTATATGAGAAATACGGTTACATCAAATGAATTAATATGCAGGATAATCAATCAGAAAACCACTTAATCCAAACATGAAAATATGCAGATCAGATATTATACTAGATAAAATAAAAAAAACTCAGTATAACAAAACAGGCAAACTTAGTACTAAATTAACCATCAGACTATTCAGATGTTTCTCAAAGACTCTTATCAGATTAACAAATCCAAAATCCATTTTAGACTTCGAATCATTATTCGTACACCGGACACTTTTCATCCGAAATAAGCATTACAAGTTCTACTTTCAAATCCAAAAGAACTTATTAACAAAATTTAACAGAAAAGACCCAGTAAAAGTTGTCCACTAAAATATAGTTATCAAGACGGAACTACGCAGCTAGTACTTTCAGCAATTTCAATCCAGGAAAATTACCTAACCTATCTGATATAGCAGATTCAATTCAGTACTTTACAAACAAAACATAAATCTGATCATTAAACTAACTCAAAAATCAAATCGGAATATTGACTAAAGCAGATTTAATCAATTACTTCAGAAAATAAAGAATGTGCTTAACCATTATAAATATTAACTAAACGAAGCAGAAAACAAAAGTAGTCCATAACCATTTATATTCAAACATCAATAGACTAAACAAAGAACAAACTTACTATTTGACGATACCGTTGAGAAGTAGCGTAGTGCTGAGCTGGCTAAAAACCTAATCGTCTCCATTAAACACCATGGAAAACATCACAAACCACCATATAATAAACATCCCGAACAAGATTTAAAACAGACAATATTCGGAAAAGTTATTTTAATAGACTTTCCAGTAGGGAAAGCTTATTCCCCAATTTTCACAAAGTATTTAATCCAAGCTATTATTTTAAGCTTAATTAAATACCACCAGCAGTTATAATAATTAAACCAGATTAAGATGCTCGAACAGTAACTTAAAGATTAAAACGAGAGATTCAATAATTCAAAACTGAACTTTTTATTAAATCAAAATAGTATTACATTATTAAAAAGAGAAATTACAATCCTAATCTAATTTATGCATTATAACAATACAGTAAAAATGGGATACATTATAATAAAAATACCAAGGGTATTTATAGGAGAACCCAAGGGTGTGGGTTGAGGTGTTTTGCTGAACAAGAATCAACTTGAACTCTTGGATCGACATCTTTTCTTTCTCTTTCTTGTTGGTTATGATCTGAAGGTGGATAATATCTCTCTCCTCACACGGATTGCCAAGGTGGCAATCCATGTGCTTCTACAAAGCTGATGTGGCTCCCTTTTATTGGAGGATTGATGTGGTACGCCCAATAACATGCTGCCACGTCCCACGCTCTTCCACTTCTTTCTTCCGAAAACATAGGGGATTTAATTCCCCCTCGTGTGAATTACACGTGCCAAGTGAAAGCCCCAAATTAAAGTGAGTAATTTTGTGATGTGGTTAAATTAGGGTTTGAGGGAATAGTTACTGGTTTATTTGGTGAGGTGAGGTGAGAGATGAGAGAAAAGTAGCATAGGAAGTAACGAAAAGGAGTAAATACGTGTGTGAGAGTAAATGTGTTTGACCAAGTTAATACTTATTCCATCCGTTTCATCTTGTTAACATGGGCTTTTACCCATATTGGACCAAAACTTCATTCGTTAAATTGAACATGGGCTTTTAGTTAAAACTTTGATCCAAAAACAATGGATAAAATTTAATTCGTTTGTTCTTCCTTTATTTCTTTGTGCTTTTGCTTAAAATGGCCTTTTATATAAATCTTTTGAACTATTTGTGGGCTTTTCAGGCCCATTTAGCAAATGTGGGTCCCACTTGGCCATTTTATATTATATCCTCTAAAAACGACTTGTTTTTGGCTTCCTCGATCTTTTTCTTCAAACTCGTGCCGGTTTTGTCGGTTTTCGCGATCTTTGGTACCTACACACATGAAACACAAAACAAACATATACAAGGTATTCTTGATACATTTATTGCATTTATTTATTGTTTTAAGATACAATTGATATGAGTAAAATCACTCATATCAAACTCCCCCTTGCTATGCAATTGTCGTGTCCTCACGCAATGATAAAATAAAACTACTAACTACACCTTTATTCAACTTTTGACAACTTTATTTTGGAAAGACATAATGTAATGCTTTCAGTATTTGAAAAATAACTTTTAGGATCATAAAACTCAAATAGATTCATCGTCCCCGACTTTTCACTTTTCCATGCCAAGTGCAAAAACAAGATCATTGTCAATCATAAGCCCCATAATTAAACCAACTCATACAAGTAATTTGTGTTAAACTCAATCTCCTATTATTCCTAATTATATCTGTTGTCCCAAATAATATGATGATAGATTAAGATATGAGATGGAAAAGATATGAGTTTTAGAGAGAGAAAGTAGTGATAGAAAGTAGAGAGAAGGAGAGGATTAACTTCTAGAATATTAGATTAAGAAATATTAGTTACAAATGATCATCCCACCCTCCTAACATGCTAGGAGGGTAGTATATATAGTCCACCCACATGCGAGCTTTAATGGATTATATATTGGGCCGGGCTTGTCTTTTGGACTTTAATTAGTTTAAATCCAAGCCCGTGAACCACGACTAATAAACTACTTATTAGAACGTTCTAATTAATGTTACAATAGAAACCTATGACCGAACATTCTTGTTTGACTCAATATTTTGAGGCTAACAATCTCCCCCAATGTGAGGTCATTCCTCTTCGATATTTGGAGTCCCATGGAGATTTATGAGTTTCGTCATAAATGAGTCTTGAACGTGTAACATTAGTTTTGTTCCTTCATGCTGTGATCTTTGAGTCTTTGTCCTTGTCTTTCGACTTAGTCTTGTATCTTGAGATCTTCAAATCATTCTTGACTTGTCTTTGCCATCTTGCAATCTTGTGTCTTTATCCACATGCTCACACCATTAATTATGAATAAGTCTTTGGGCATGAATATGTGGTTTTGAATCTTTGACTTTGCTGAGTACACCGTGACGCCACCTTCTCAAGACAAAACATAGACACGGACTGAATGGCTTTGACGTTCGTCCTAAATCGGTATCGTTTTACCTCCGGTCGGTAAAGACCGTTATACGATTTTAAATACCGTACCTGTGATAGGTAGATTCAGTTAAGAATCTCCTTGACAGGGTTTCGCGGCTGTACTAGCCGTTCTCTTTACTCGACCGTCTCAAAGAAAGACTACGAACATAAAGAGTGAATCAATTGGATAGATATCCGCTTGATTAAAGTCGTCAATTCGAATTCCTGGAACAAGTTTGATTCATTAAGAATCTTACCATTGTTGCTTTCTAGTTGACACAAGTTTGATTCATAAGAATCTCACAAGTCACCTACCGTAGCGCTGTTTGATGTTGACGCTAGAAGGATTTCCATTCGTCACTGTGAATATTAATGAATATCACTCTGAATGTTCTGGCAAGACCATAAAGATATTGCGTAGAAACCTGAAACGAGTTTGAATCAATTCAGAATCAAACCACTGTTGCTTTTCAGTTTTACATATGTTCAATTCATAAAGAATCTTGCATATGACCTACCGCAGTGTTGTTTGATGTTAACACTGGAAGGATTTCCACTCATCATTGTGAATACTAAGTAGTATTACTCTGAGTGTTCTAGCAATATCACAAGGATATAGCGTAGGACTCTCTTGATCTTCATCCGTGTGTCCTAACGAGATTTGATTGATCTCTTGGCTCTAGACTCGATTTGTGCACTTTTGGTAGTCGGAGGCTGGAGCAGATGCCACCTATTCAATATCAACTATCTCGGAGTGAGACAGTCAATAGAAGTCGTGTTGATCTCCGTGACAATAAAACAAACTTCTTTTGAGAGAAGCCTGAGTAGCTAGGAAAGGGTTGTGCTTCACATCACTGGGTCCATGATGAGTTTGTCTTCATGATGAGTTGACCCGGTTTCTGCCTAAGTTGTATAGAGGACTAATTTCTTTACACCCTTTATCCTTACATTTCTTTTTCATTCTTCAACCCCTTCAATTCTTACCAAGACATCATTACTAGCACCTTGTTGTGATTGTTCCAGTACTAGCATCAATACTTATTCGGCATTCAGCTACGTTCCATTCTACTCCATCTTTCCTAAGGACTTCTAATAATATATTGAATTGTCCCTGGGAAGATCCCTCCGGTTCTGGTTGGATCATAGGACTTAAACCTAACCACCCTTTTGACACCAATAACGTCGTGAATTAAAGATGTTGTGGTATTTGATCGTAACCATGAGTGCTTGAGTCTTTAGATCACATTTTAATCACATTTTCTCCCCCTATCTCTAATATATAAAATCGTTTGATATTAGTGTTGATGCAAAAGTTGGTTGATCCTTGCTAGACCCGAATTAGGCTTAATTCGGGCTGGCTGGGCTCCGGCTCCTGCACCAAGTGAATCGTTTGGTTGGGATCCTGCACACTAAACAACACGCGTTAAGCTTACCGTGGGAATGTTTCCCACGATTAGACTCCGGCGTGAGAGTAAGTAATCGATTTAGGGTTTATATGAGTTTAGAGTGTGAATCGTAATACCTTTATGGAACCCTTGGGGGTTCCTTTTATAGGCAGTGAAACCCTAGTGGGCTTTCATTGATCCTTCGGCCCCAAGGAAGAGATAAGCACCAGAATTAGAATGATTGTTATCTTCTAATTCTGGTAGTGAATATCCTCTGTTATTGGGGTAAAGATATTCCTAGACAGAATATTATTCTGTCTAACCCTATGTCGGCCGTGTCGACCGTACCGGGCCGTGGGCCGCACACATGTGTGCGGTTACTGTTCAGCCAAGCCCATAAGCCTGACTGACATTATTCCACCCATTTGTGATGGGCCGGATACGGGTAGTTCCCTTGGGCCGGGTCCATGACCCGGCTGGGGACTATACGTCATCATGTCCCCCCAGTCTAGTTGTTACAACCGTAGGTGGAACCTCTAGACTACAAAGATGCTCCCGGACGTACCAAGGAAACCATAGCAAAGGACCAATTAGTTCAAGAATTTATGTTGGCCGCACGTGGCAACCTGGCTTAAGAAGTTATCTTATCACTACTTCAGCCATACATAGCAGCCGAGACAAATTAAATATATCATTAAATGTCAAGTCTTACGTAAGAGCCGCATAACCCGACATGAACAACTGTTCATCTGACTTGTTTGACTGACAAAAGTGCAGACAGTCAGAACCTTGAGCAGTGCAAACGTGTGGGTCAGATATGACCCGTGGGTCCCACCTGACGTTTCACTTGCCACTTGCCCCCTAGCCACACGATTAAGAATAGTGGCAGACACGTGTCACACATCCAACAGGCTGTGACCCACGAGGCAACCCTATAAATAAGCCACCCCTACGGCTGTGTGAAACACACAGTTCATAACCTTCATTTCTGCCATTAAAGCTTTCCTCTTAGCTTGAACCAAGTACGCACGGATCCCTTCACACGCAGGTTAGAATACCACGTCCTTACACTCTTTTTTAGTAATGGCTCATAGAAACAGCCCTACCATTGGATCCGTGCTAAATGTCATGACCCAAGACCAATTAAACCATTTTTGTACAAATTACTTCATTCCTACCAACATACACCCCTCACTTCCTGGCGCCGTAGACCTCATAACTGAGGCTCCAGCGGGTAAGATAGGCCTTTATACTCGCCTGTTTGATGCGGCTAATTACCGCATCCCTTTCACCCACTTTCTCGTAGATCTGCTAGGATATTATAATGTACACATTAGTCAGCTCCACTGCATAGGTGCCTGTAAGATTAGCCAATTCGAGATTCTTTGCCGTGCTAGGAGAATCCCCCCAACCGTAGAGTTATTTAGGTTGTTTTATACCCCCAACTTAGTGAACGGTTGGGTATCTTTCAAGAAACGAGCCTCCAACAGTCCCCAATCACACAACAAACCAATGGATTCACTGAAAAATTGGTATGATCATTACTTTTTCATTGACGCAGTGGTATGGCCGGGTGATTATGTCATTAGAACTAGAATTACACACGACCCCAAGCCGCACACAAGTACATACAATCCTCGTCACTCCCAAGATTTAGATCTAAATAGGACTGGATTCCACAGAAACCTACCCGAATCATTCCTATGCTTGCTAGGAATTAGCCGCAATTACTTTGGTCCTTCCAATAGGTATCCCGTTTTTTGGAGAAGGCAGGGCGAAGGTAGGCTAATCATCCGTACGCCAAAAAGTATGTATACATGTATTTGCATAATAACTAACATTTGTTGTTTTGTGCTGGACAGAAATGAACTTTTTTGGACTGTTGCGCCAGGGTGATCCAAGGCTTGTGCCGGAAGGTCTCCGTCCTCTCCGTGAAAATGAACAACCCCTTCTCGAGCACACCCGACCCGTGACGGTTGCCTTGGAAGCCGTGCCTGATCCCCCTTCTGACGAGGAGCATGGAGACAACGGCGATGGTGACAATCAGATGAACGAAGGAGGGGTCGGGCCCTCCTCACCACATAGGGAACAACAAGGGGACAATATTGAACGAACCGACTCCAGCATTCGCCGACTGATGGGCGATGATGATGATGAAGTGCACCAACATGTCAACCTGGAAGAAGAGGAGGAAGCCGAGGAGGAGATCGCTGAACTAACAACGCAGCCCATCGCCAGGCGTACCCGGAAGAGAGGCAATCGTGCGAGAGGGACTGCCTCGGTCGAGATTGGCGAACACAATGCTCCCGCCAAGAGGCTTCGAGAAGACCACCCCATGTATCAATCTGTTGGGAGTGCTACCCAGGGTTCCGAGGCTAACCGGGCCGCTCATGTCGATCCCGTCACCCAAATTGCCCCAACCGCCTCCGAAGTAGCAAGAAGCAATATGTAAGAACCCATCTTAATATGTATGAATGACAAGTTTTTTTTTTCTGTAAGCAATACTTAAGATATTTCGTAATACTTGTTTCGCAGGGACAACCAGGCTGGTGCCGCGCCTCCTTCTGACACCCAAGTGGATAAGGGGAAAGGAAAAGCAATGGAAGAAAACCCCACGGCCCCCACAAGGTCCGGTCCCGTATTTGAAGATGGTTCACCCATAGCTTCCCAAGACTTCCCCACGTCCGGCGCCCCCCAACCTTTTAACCCAGTATGGACTATTACCACGACGTCACGATTGAGGAACGCTGACGAGTGCTGAGAGTACCTCAACAACTGCATACCACCAAGCTTGGTGCAAGAGGTAAACTCGCTTAGTCATGCTGATTTGGCGGATGAGTATAATGGCACGCTGGTACACCAAATGGCGATGGGAACCTCAATGAGGGTTAGGTTTGAAGCCGCGCTTGGGCATGTTGACTCTCTCAAGAGGAAAGTTGGACGGAGGGAAAAAATGATTGAAGATAATGAAGCCTTGATCGCTGACCTCCAATCCCAACTAGTTAATGCCGAGGCGACCATCAAGAAACAGTCAGCCCGCGCGAGTGAATACGATCAGCAAGTAACCAACCTTGAGTCTCAACTAGATGCTGCAAACACCAAGGTACATATCCGTGCCGCGCCACCCATATTTAAAAAATGAATGTGCTAACACGTTTTTCCCTATAGGTAGCCACGGCGGAAGCTTCTGCCCACTCGTACTCCAGCCAAGTAGACGTGCTGAACCAGAAACTAGAGGACGCGCACCTGGCCGTCTAAAACATGGAAAAAGTGCAGACAGACCTTGCTGAGGAGAGGGCCGTCATCCAAGAACTGAAAGAGGCAGTTGCCCAAAAAGAATTGATGATTGACGCCCTTACCGCTGAGCGTGACAACGTACTATGCCCCCAACTGCAAACAGCCATTGCCGGCCGCAGGTGGATGGTTGGGTATGGAGCACGCCTAGCCGTCATGAAGGTGCTAGAGGCCCCGTCCTTTGTACAACAATTTGCCAACCTTGTGTCTGATGGTATTGACCACGGACGACACGAAGGAATGGTTGAGGCCGCTGAGCTGATCACGAAGGGGGGAGATATTGCCCGTCATACCTTCTTTAAACCTGAAGCTGCCAGCAAGATGACTGCCTCCATGGCCGCGATGCAAGATCTACACTACCCATTCCTGGATGAGCTGGAGGCCACCAAAGATGCCCCAAACACTGAAATTATGGAAAAGCTCAGTCTTAGCATGCCTTCCAATGCTTCCTTTCCTTTGACCCTTCCTATATATGAGGACGTAACCAGGGTCGTGCTTGACGAGGAACCCTTAGGTTTGGTGTTGGAAAGAACTGCGGCTCAAGCGCAGAAGCGGGGAGAAAGTGATGAATGGTTGCCGCGTCTGATCGAAGAGCAAGCAGAAATGGGTAGGTTTCTCCCCTCTATTTAGGATGCTCCTTTTTCATGATCAGACACTTTTGTTTTGTAATCCATGAATATGTATTGTTTCTATTCGTCCGTGCATGTACACGGCTAACAATATTTGTGTTTTTTATATAAGTCCGTGAGTAACCACGGCAATTTTGATATGTTTGGAAACCTGTGTATTTTTACTTGTGTTTGAAATATTGTAGCTCAATACTGCATGATATATCACGTCTTACACACAAAGGAAATGCATACAAGTCTATAATTTACTAGACATGCGACGTGCGTCTTTGCTATGCGGAGCACCATGTGGCTATAGCATATGAAACTTACCCCAACGTCTTGTGAGTAAGGTGTCTAGTAAGGATACATGATCCGTGCGGCTGGGGTTGCATCCCTCTTACGCGGCAAGTTGAATTAGTAGGTTCACTTAATCTTCTTACCCCACCTGGAGGCGTATGGTACATGTACGGTATTTTGAGAGAATGCATACGAATGAAACATGGCATATTATAATACAAGTAAAATTCATACGGCTAACAAAGAATCTAACAAAGGAAGGAAAATGATTTGCACGAAACAGGCCGTGGAGCTAGCTAGGCACCACGGCATTTTATTAGAACGTTTACATTTTTGTTTGAATAATGACGACAAGTCCTAAAAAATAAGAAAGGAAACTTAAACAAACATAAGAAAAACAAACAAAACAAATAACCCGCATGGTTCTTTATTAAAACCGCCTATAGCGAAGTACCCATGCGGAAGCCGTAGCTTTCAAAGATAGCACCTTTTGAGATTGGAGATGTTCCATGTGCGCTCTAGGTCGCGGCCATCCATGTCACGTAATTTGTACGCGCCTCGTCCCAAGGTTTCAGTGACTTCATACGGTCCTTCCCATTTAGGGCCCAGTTTTCCTGTATTCTCCACTCGACTCGCTTCGTTAGCACGATAGACGTAGTCTCCCGGTCGAAAAGAAACGCCCTTGACCTTGGCGTCATAATAAGCCTTCATCTTAGCCTTGGACTTAGCCTCATTGATGGCTGCTATTTCCCTTTTTTCTTCCAACAGATCCAGGTTGATTCGCAGTTGTTCATCGTTTGTGACGACGTTAACCTCCGCCGTGCGGATGGTAGGCATCCCTATTTCTGCTGGTATAACGGCTTCAGTGCCGTAAGCCAATGCAAATGGAGTATCTCCGTTGGCTGTTTTGATCATGGTTCTATGTGCCCATAGCACGTGTGACAACTCATCGACCCATTTGCCCTGTCGTTCATCCAGCCGCGCCTTGATTCCATTCCCCAAGCTCCTATTTGCTCGTCCGACAAGGCCGTTCGTTTGTGGATGCTTAACGGACGCGAAGCACCGTTTGATGTTCAATGATGCACACCAATCTTTGAATGGGTTGTCCGTGAACTGCTTTCCGTTGTCCGAGATAATTTCTCCTGGTAGACCGAAACGGCACACGATGTGTTCCCACACAAACTTCTTGACCTGCTTACCTGTGATAGACTTGACTGCCTTGGCTTCTATCCATCGTGTGAAGTAGTCCATTGCAACAATCAAGAATTTAACCCCCCCCCCCCCCCCCCCCCCGCAGCTACAGGAAATGGTCCTGCAATGTCAATTCCCCACTTGTAAAATGGCCATGGGGACGTGATAGGTGTAAGCTCCTGCTGCGGGTGTCGCGGAACTGGCCTATGCACTTGGCAATCGTTGCACTTGCGAATCATGTCGCGCGCGTCCCTGTGCATGGTGGGCCAATAATAACCTGTTTGTAAGGCTCTAGCCACCATGGATCGTGGGCCTGCATGCATGCCGCACAACCCTTCATGTATGTCACTAATGACGTAAGCCGCCTGGCGTGGCCCAACACACCGCAGCCACGGCTGCAAGAAAGAGCGCTTGTAAAGGATGCCTTCTCGGAGTTCAAAATGTTGTGACTTCCTTTTGATGCGTCTTGTTGCTTTTTCCTCGTCTGGAAGGGTTTCATTAGTCAAATAGTTGATGATTGGGGTCATCCACGTAGGTCCCTCCTCCTCAACTATAGCGGCTACCTCCCCTTCCGTGATAGATTTCTCCTTGAGTATTTCCACCAAAACCTGTTTGGACAAGTGGGCGAAGCTCGTGGATGCGATCTTGCTAAGAGCATCCGCTTTTTTGTTCTCGCCCCTTGGCACCTGCTTGATGGAAAACTTACTGAAAGTCGCGATTAGCGACTTGACTTTTTCCAAGTACCTGACCATGTTGTCCTCCTTAGCCACATACCCACCTAGAATATGGTTCGCGACAAGTCGTGAGTCCACGTAGGCCTCAAGGTTGCGGACTCCCATTCTAGCGGCGATTTTTAAACCCGTAATTAATGCTTCATATTCCGCTTCGTTATTGGTGGCCGTGAACTCCAAACGGAGAGCGTATGTGAATTCCATTCCTTCTGGATTCGTGAGGATGAGACCTGCCCCGGACCCGTCTGTGCATGAGGATCCGTCCGTGAATAGCACCCAAGGTTCTGTTGGGATCTCGTCTTGCTTAATGACTGGTTCTTCCTCATCCGGCTTCTCGATCAGGAAATCTACCAAGATTTGGCCTTTAACCGCCGTCCTTGGTCTGTAAGATATATTGTGCCCCCCCAATAGGATGCTCCATTTCTCCAGCCTCCCTGCCATGTCTGGTCTAGAGATAACCTGCTTGATTGGCTGATCCGTAATCACCACAATTGGGTGCGCCTGAAAGTACCGGCGCAACCGCTTTGTAGCAAATACTAGTGCTAACACCAATTTTTCCATGGAGGAATAATTCAGCTCCGCCCCTTGTAGTGTTCTACTTATAAAGTAGACCGGAGTTTGTATTGTATCTCTATCCGTCATAAGTACCGCGCTTATTGCGCCATGAGTAGCTGAGAGATACATAACGAGTTCCTCCTTTGGCCGGGGAGCTACTAGCATGGGGAGAGATGCTAGATGCTGCTTGAGTTGGCCAAAGGCTTCCTCAGCTTCCTTCGTCCAACGGAAGTCTCCCTTTCTAATACACTTCTTGAGTGTCTTAAATAGGGGTAATGACTTCTCTGCGGATTTAGATAGGAATCTATTCAGCCCGGCTAACTTCCCATTCAGGGACTGCACCTCCTTCCGTGTCTGCGGGGACGGTAGTCGTATCACTGCGTCCGTCTTCTCTGGACAAGGCCTGATGCCGTCTGGGTCAATCAAATATCCCAGGAACATTCCTTCTGTTGCACCAAACGTACATTTCTTTGGATTTAACTTCATGTTAATCCTTCTCAGCGTGTCGAATGTCTCCTGGACATCCCGGAGAAGTGCCTCCTCCGTGTGGCTTTTTATCACCAAGTCATCAACATATACTTCCAAGTTGCGTCCTATTTGTGATTCGAAAGCTTTATCCACCAACCGCTGATACGTAGCGCCGGCGTTCTTCAATCCAAACGGCATTTTCATATAGCAATATACGCCCTGGCTCGTGTGGAACGCCGTTTTTTCTGCATCCTCCTCCGCCATCTGGATTTGGTGATACCCTTTATATGCATCCAAGAAGCATTTGAAAGGATATCCACACAAGGACTCCACCTTCCAGTCGATTTCTGGTAACGGGTAACAGTCCTGTGGGCAGGCCTTGTTTAGATCCGTGAAATCCACACACATGCGCCAACTTCCGTCATGTTTCTTGACCATGACCGGATTAGATAACCACTCGTGGTAGTATACCTCGCGCATGATGCCTGCGTCCACCAGCTTCCGCACTTCCTCCAGTATCACTTGGCTGCGCTCGGGCGCCTGGCCGCGCTTCTTTTGCTTGATGGGTTGGTACCCTTGGCGGATCTGGAGCTTATGTTCTGCTATCGCACGTGGCACACCCGTCATATGTTTTGGCTCCCATGCGAATATGTCCAGGTTTGCACTTAAAAGAGAGCAAATGGCCTTTTTACCGCTATCCGAGAGCGCCCCTCCTATGGATACCTCCTGTTCCGGATAGTCAGGGTGAATGGCCACCTTCCAATTGGGTGGTGGTGCCCCATCCTTGGGTGGGACAGGTGGTGCCGGTGTTGTCACGGTGTGACACTCGGATGTTGGTACGACTGTGTTGTAAATAGTAACAATTCCCCCCTCAACGGGGAATTTGAGCATTCCGTGTGCCGTAGAGGGTACTGCCCGGATAGCCAAAATGCCTGGTCTGCCTATGATTCCATTATAGGGAGAGTGTGAACGTATCACCATGAAGTTCATCCACGTCGTAGTGGAATGTTCCTCATTCCCAATGGTGACAAGCAAACGCAATTGCCCTATCGGCCAGATAGTGTCTCCACTAAAGCCAGTAAGCGGTGACGTGGCCGGGACTAATTGGCTTCTTATTTCTGGGCATAACTGCACAAAGCAGTGTTCATACAGTACCTCTGCTGACGATCCTCCATCCACATACATGCGACGGACATTGTGTGTTCCAATGCTTATCTCAATAGTGAGAGGCGCATCAATCACATCGCTTGCTGTGATGGGAGGGAATGAGATTTCCCTGCCGCGTGAAAATTTTTGGCCAATTTTCTGTCTCGTGCGGCGCTGTCTGGATTGGATCATGTATATGGTAGAAGGCTTGTCCTTTTGGGGATCCTTCTTATCATACTTTTTGTTGTTGTCTTTTCCGTCCTTCCAATCCTTAACTAGGTGCTTGAGTTTGCCTGATTTGATTAGCGACTCGATATGCTTCTTGAGCTGGATACACTCCTCCGTGCCGTGTCCTTTGTCATTATGGAACTCGCAGAAGCGACTTCCTTGCCGACGTTCCGGGGGAGTGGTCATTGGGGGAGGCCTTGGAAAGTTCGCCCCTTCAGTCAACAAGATCTCCCTGTAGGACATCTTTAGGGGGGTGAACTTGTCATCCGACCGTCCGCCTTTGCTTTGGCTCTTATAGTCCGAGCCCTTGTTATTGTTCTGGTTACCTTGACCGCCCGACTGTCTCCGGGACTGGTCATTTGACCGGTGCCCATTTCCTCGGGATGGGTAGGCCGCGGCAACAGCTGTTTCTCCCTCTATGAAATTTCTGACCCTTTCCATGAGGTCATCATATCTCTCTGGACGCTTGTCGTTGAGACGCCTGATCAGTTCTCTGTCTGTTATGGCGTGCATGTAGTCAGAGATTTTCAGGAGTTCTGGCATGGTTCTTGTGCGTGTGCACTCATCATTGAAGCGCTCAGTGAAGGCTTCTGTGGACTCCCCCGGTCGTTGCTTGACAGTTGCCAATGAGACCGGATCCCTATTATACATCTTCCTTTGAGTGTAATTGTTCTCAAACGCAGTGCGTAGTTCCGTGAAACTATCAATGCTCCGTGGGGGGAGTGCCTCGAACCAGTTACGGGCGTTTCCAATCAAGGTCGAATTGAACATTTGGCACCATATGGGCATGGGCCATCGCTCAATTTTGGCCTGCGTATCAAATATTTTGAGGTGATCCACAGAATCACCGGACCCATCATAAGTCTTGATACATGCCGGCATGCGACGTTTGGTGTCCCCAGAATAGTTCCGTATGCGGAGGGTGAACGGGTCTTCCCTGGGATCCGCCCATGGCCGTGTGAGCCTAGGGTCATCCCATGGTTCACACCAAGGACGCGAGAGGTACTCTGCTTCCATATCTCGATAGTAAGGGCCACCATAATACTCCTCATTGTTTGGTGGTGGAGGCGTGCGCCTAGGCCGGCGGCGCTTAGGCGGATGGTCATCTGAGTCCTCCCCAGACGGATCTGGGGACGGTGGTGGTGCCCCGTCTTTTGAATAGGGACCACTTTTTTGAGACGAACCAGGAGCCTTTCTCCCAGTGTTCATTCTATCCCACACACTTGGGCGGCGTGTGGTTCTGGTCAACTCTCGATCTGGCCGCTCGGGTGAGCCATCCGACCTTTCTCCTTCTTGAGACTGCGTTAATTCCTGTATAAGGCGATCTCCTATGCGCCCAAACACATTTCGGGGTTGAGGGTTTTCCTCAAAGGTTCCCTGCTGCTGAGGCCGAGTTCTCCTTTTTCTCTGGTTTTGGGAGGGGGTGGTTGGTCCACTGTCCCCAAAGTTGAGTCTGGCTTGGAGGTTCCTCCCCAGACTCAATCTTGATGCGATCCCTGGGACGATCCTTTCGAAGTTCTGAGTGAGAACTCGAGTAAGATCCTCCTCACTGAGTGGTAGGGCTTCCACTTCTTCCTCCATCGAGGGTCTGCGCGGTTCCTTATTAGGAGGGTCTGGTGCACTCCCTGGGTCAGGGTTGTCCAGGGTGGAAGTAGGCGGGGGTGTCACCGAGATCGTGCTCGTCACCCCCGCGGGTTGAAAACCGCTACGGTTACCCAGCCCGCCTGCGAGGCGGTTAGGTGATTGGTTGGGGATGAGAATCCCTTCCCCTTGGGACTTCCAGTTCCCAGGATTCACATTCCTGGGGTTAGTTGGCGGATGCCCCTTCGTCATTGGAGATTCGAGATGAGGTTTTGTTCTAGCTTAGTGTTATGTGTCCCACGGATGGCGCCAACTTGTTGATGCAAAAGTTGGTTGATCCTTGCTAGACCCGAATTAGGCTTAATTTGGGCTGGCTGGGCTCCGGCTCCTGCACCAAGTGAATCGTTTGGTTGGGATCCTGCACACTAAACAACACGCGTTAAGCTTACCGTGGGAATGTTTCCCACGATTAGACTCCGGCGTGAGAGTAAGTAATCGATTTAGGGTTTATATGAGTTTAGAGTGTGAATCGTAATACCTTTATGGAACCCTTGGGGGTTCCTTTTATAGGCAGTGAAACCCTAGTGGGCTTTCACTGATCCTTCGGCCCCAAGGAAGAGATAAGCACCAGAATTAGAATGATTGTTATCTTCTAATTCTGGTAGTGAATATCCTCTCTTATTGGGGTAAAGATATTCCTAGACAGAATATTATTCTGTCTAACCCTATGTCGGCCGTGTCGACCGTACCGGGCCGTGGGCCGCACACATGTGTGCGGTTACTGTTCAGCCAAGCCCATAAGCCTGACTGACATTATTCCACCCATTTGTGATGGGCCGGATACGGGTAGTTCCCTTTGGCCGGGTCCATGACCCGGCTGGGGACTATACGTCATCAATTAGAGATACCAAATTTGATTAAAATATATTTTGAAAAATAGTCTTGAAAATCTTCGGGAGAAAGATGTGTCAAACTTAGCATGAATTTTGTAACGCTCCCCCTCAAAAATTGATCCAATGGAATTGTCATTATGAGGATATGATCCACATTAAACTTTTGAGGATAGGAGTTGTTGAACACACAACTTTTGAAATATTTTGAATATAATTGAGAAATTCTTGAAAAAATTGTGTTCAACGCTTTTTGAAAAATCAATTCTTTTTGTCGATAAGTTTTTGTAAAGCATAAACTTGAGTTCATAGACTTTGAATGTCTTGACGAATCCACTCAAGTGTAAGAAGATTTAACTTCTTTTGCTAAGGGTAAGAGTACAAAATCGTACACTCCCCCGTGAATATAGTTCCGGGTTGCAATCTGAAAGTGATTACAAACCATTGTGTTGAGCTTAAAATGTTGAATGTTTTGTGACAAGCTCAACCCGTGATAGATTGCTCTACCCGTTGTTGGAAAGATTGTCCAAAATAGACAAGTTCCTTTTGAAAAGATAGAAATGACATGTTTTGAAAAATATTTACAACTTTCATTCCAGCTTTATGTACATACCCGTGTTGTTGTTGATCGACATTTCTAGGCACGTCCATATTATTGATACTGAAAGACATGTCGAGAAGAATATTTTTGAATTATCAAAGATTTTTTAATTTTGTATTTTTCTTTTTCATTAATATTTACAAATAGATGTTTGACAGATGAATCAAGCAGGCTTCTTTGCCAGAACCTCCAGTTCTACTGGAGTCAAACATCTCATAACAATTTGCCTAACAAGATACGCAAACCTCTCTTTCGAAAGAGCTTTTGTAAACAAGTCAGCTAATTGGTAATCAGTTCCAACAAAGTATAATTCAACAATACCCTTTTCAACTTCTTCCTTAATGAAGTGATATCTGACATCAATGTGCTTCGTGCGGGAATGTTGTACCGGATTGCAAGAGATGGATATGGCATACTTTGAGTCACAGTACATAGGTACTTTATCAAAGTGGAAGCCATAATCCGTGAGTTGTGTTCTCATCCAAAGAACTTGAGCACAACATGCAGATAGAGACACATACTCCGCTTTGGCTGATGAAAGTGACGTGCAATCCTGCTTCTTGGAAGACCATCCCACAAGCTTATCTTGACCTAGAAATTGTGCACCACCAGAAGTACTTTTACGTGTATCAAGACACCCTGCATGATCGGAATCTAAATAGGCCGTTAGAAAGAAACCGGTTTCCCTCGGATACCAGAGTCCCATGTGAATGGTATTCTTAAGGTACCTAAAGATCCGTTTAACCTCCTTGAGGTGCTTTTCAGTGGTTCGTGCTTGATCGTGCACAATAGTATGTAGCATGATGAATATCAGGTCTTCTTGCTGTCAAGTACATGAGGGACCTGATCATGGAACGATATCTCGTTTGATCTATGGGTAATCCCTCCAAATCAGCATCTAGGGATGTGGTTGATAATGGTGTCCCAACGGGGTCACATGATGTCATACCATGCTTTGTTATTATCTCTTGACAATACTTAGCTTGGTTAATAAAGATACCACTTAGGGATTGGTGAACTTGAATTCCTAGAAAGAATTTTAGTTCGCCCATCATAGACATTTCAAATCTGTTGTGCATTACTTTTTCAAACCATTTTGAATGTTTTGGGTTTGTAGACCTGAAAATAATGTCATCAACATAAATCTGCACAAGCAAAATGTCATCCCCATGTTTATAAGTGAACAAAGTTAGATCAATGGAACCTTTTGAGAAACCTTTGGAGACCAGAAATTTCGAGAGCTCGTCGTACCACGCCCTTGGAGCTTACTTGAGTCCATAAAGTGCTTTGTGGAGATGATACACCTTGTCAGGATAATGAGGATTGACGAATCCTTCCGGCTGTGTGACATAGACTTCTTCCTTCAAAGGACCGTTAAGAAACGCCGTCTTTACGTCCATTTGATAGACAATGAATCCCTTATGTGCAGCATAAGCAAGACAAATCCTGACCGCTTCCATTCGAGCTACTAGTGCAAATGATTCTTCAAAATCAATACCCTCTTTCTGTCCATACCCTTTAGCCACTAGCCTAGATTTATTCTTGATGATCGTATTCTCTTCATCCATCTTGTTTTTCCAGATCCATCGAAGATTTAATGGTGTTACATCGTATGGTCTGTCAATAAGTTCCCAGACTTTAAGTCTTTCAAATTGTTGAAGTTCATCCGTCATCGATTCAATCCAAGCATGACCAGCTAATGCTTCTTTGATGTTTTTCGATTCAGCTGAACTCACGGCGATTGCGAACATACAAACATCGGCATCGGTGTTAAGCTGTCGTCTTGTGCGAACGGGCTGTGAAGGGTTTCCAATGACATGAACCAAAGGATGATCTCGGGTCTAATGATGTGTTGAAGGATGTCATTGATAGAAAGTATGCATATTTGACGGATCAACATGGCGAGTAGAAGACTCTCCAGATTCGTGTACTGGTGTACCGAATGGGTTGATAAATTCGTCTTCGTCAAATAATGCATTGTCTGCTTGATTTGTGTTCTCTAGAGCAATGACAGTAGTTGTGGATGTTGTAGGATCGATTATTGAAGTGATATTCTGAGGAGGTAAATCTGCAGCAACCCGTGTTGAAGTAGATGAAGTTGTATCCGGTTGTTGACGATGATCGGTATCATCAGTCTTATCATGAGTGTCAGCGGAAGACTTCGATACAACTTGCTTCTCCCCCGTAAAATATTCATCAAACATTGGTCCATATAACATTTCCAACTCTTCAACTATCGTGTCGACTGTCATATCAGCTCTAGGAACATGTTCTGGAACCAGCGTTGAACTTGACGGTTCATTGTTGTGGTATTGAGGTCCGAGTTCCGTGCGGTTGTGAACGGAAGTCGTGTGTTGTTGTGGATCGGGACTTAAACTATTTTGTCCAAGTGCCATTTCTTGTAATTCATCAAATTGGATATGAATAGTCTCGACAATCAATTTTGTTCTCTTGTTGTACACTCTATATCCCTTAGACTGAGTTGCATATCCCACAAGAATACATGCATCACCTTTCTCTTTCTTCTTATCCAAATTTTCACCATCTCGAATAATGTAACAAGTACATCCAAAAACATGAAGGTGTTTGAGTGAAGGTTTTCGATCATGAATTATGTGATATGGTGTCTTTTTATGTCTTGGGATAATTAAGGAACGGTTTTGTGTGTAGCATGCGGTTGACATGGCTTCGGCCCAAAAGTATAGTGGAAGTTTTGAAGCGGATAGAAAAGTTCGAGCAGCTTCAACCAAAGTACGGTTTCGTCTTTCAACAACACCGTTTTGTTCGGGTGTTTGAGCAATAGATGTTTCATGTTCAATCCCTTCGGCTTCAAAAAACTTTCTCAGATTTGAATTCAAAAATTATGTACCTCTGTCAGTACGAACCACTTTAGCTTGAGCTTGAAGACCACGTTGTATCAATTTAAGGAAGCTGATGAGAACGTCGGGTGTTTCATCCTTGGACCTCAAGAAGTGAGTCCATGTGTACCTTGAGTAATCATCGAATATTACCAGAATATATTTCTTTCCATTGATACTCTAAACACGCATGGGACCACACAGATCCATGTGAAGAAGATCTAACCGTCCTTTAGAGCTTGGTGTGGTCTTTGTTTTGAAGCTACTTCGTTTAGCTTTACAAAGTTCACAAGAAGAACAAAGATGATCTTTGATGAATTTCAAGCTTGGAAGGCCTCTCACAATATCTTTCTTGGAAAGCAAGTTAATGGTATCAAAGTTGAGATGAGAAAGGCGTTGATGCCATAACCATGCCTGAGTCGTTGAAGCTTTAGCCATTAAGCAAATTGGAGTTGATGAATTTGTGTCTTGAAGTGAAATTGTGTAAAGATCAGTACCCCGTGTACCGGTAAGTAAGTCATTCCCATCATAATCACGAACAAAACATGTCTTCTTTCTGAAAGCAACTTCCAAATCCTCCCAACCGAGAAAAGATTGTGATTGAGCCCTTCGACGTAGTATACCCTTTTTATCGTGATATTCCCCTGAACCAAATCTCCATATCCTAGGATCGGTGCAAATTAATCATTTCTGAATCGGACCATACCCAGGAACTTCTCCACGAAGTTAATTAGAAGCTTGAGATTCCCCGTCATGTGCTTCGTGCATCCGGAGTCCAGTATGAAGAGAATTATTTGTATCACCCGTAGAAGAGTTAGAACACGATGGAGCATTTGCTAAATTGGATACCATAATATTTGTGATTATAGAATCATTACTGTCCTTAGCAACATTTAAAGGCATACTAACCCTCGTAGTCACATTTTCTGTCCTAAATTTAGGCATCCATTTATATCCAGGAGGACATTGATTAGCAAACCACCATTTCCAAGACTTACTAGCAGACTCATATAATTCCTTAATTTTGCATCTAGGATTCTTAGTGGTGGAGTCTGATGCATTACTTTTCTTAGTGGGGGTAGCACCAGAATGATTCACTTTGCGTTTGGGTTTACTAGCTCTAATAGGCATCACAACTTGCTTCTTAGTTCTAATATCTACGCCTTTGACTTTATTCATAACACACATAGAATGATTAGCATTATCACACTTTCCACATTTGACACAAACAAATTTCACATTCATGGCATTCAAATCATTCACATCATTCATATCGTCATTACATGCGATTAAAGAATTTTTATTCTTAAAAACATTCAAATTCCTAGGGTGTGCTTCTACTTCCTTCATCTTCCCTTGATTCTTGTGTTTCCAGACCTTATCATTCACTTGAGTGCTCTTAAGCTGAGGCCGGCTAACACTAGTAGTGGAGACTATTCCTGTAGTAGAAGACACACGAATATTAGTGTTTCTATAAGTCTGAGGCGATTGAATAACTTTGTTTGTGGGCTTAGTGGTCATTCTATACATCCCTGGTTTAATCACATTAGTGTGCTTAACGCTTGGTGCTATGGCATTCCTTATGGGTTGATTTTGTGGTAACCTTTCCTTTCTATCTATCTTGGGGGCAAACACAGGTTTTGCAAACGAGGAATTTGATAAAGCAGATGGTTTTCCCAAGATAGAGGATCTATTCACTTTAGAAGCATTGGGTTGTCTAAGAACAGGTTTCTTAATGCTAGGTTCACCGATTTTCCCACCCATTTTAGCAACGAGTTTCTGCAACTCTGCTATCGCTCTGTCCCTGTCTTGTAAATAAGCTTTCAACCCTTTAATTTCCAAATTCTGTTCATTCATTTCTCGAAACGTTTGGGAAAGTTTTTCTTGCAATTTATTATCATGTGGAAAACTACCAACGTCTTTTTGCAAAGCAAGTTCAAGAGAATGACAATGTTTTTTAAGGAAATCAGTTTTGTGTTGAAGTAACTCAAAAGCCTTTTTATCAACATTTTCTTTACGTTTTGAAAGCTCAATTTCAAGACGTTCACATTCTTTGCTTTATTCAAGATATTGGCATGCAACTTCAGAATATTCATCAATATCAGCACAAGATGTAAAATAAGCACACATAACATCTTTAGAAACGCATTCTTGCAAGGGTAAATCATATTCATCTGAAAAATCAGACTTCTCCATTTGAAGATCTTCAATGTGTTTCTCAAGAGATTCAACATATTTTAAATCATCATACATTTCAGTCCAAATGAACTCCTAAAGTTGAAGAACAGTGTCTTTAATCAACGTCGTGTTAGGAATTAAGAGTTCTTTCACGAGCAAGGTAATATCTTGAGGAATCGGACGTGTCCACTCAGCATTTTCACGTTTTGCCCAGTCTCTTTCAACAATATATTTAACATTATCTATGTGGTGTTTAAGAATACCTAATGTTTTCCTACTCTTGCTTTTAGATTCATCTAGGGGAGGTAGTTTATGTATTTGTAAACATTAGATTTCTTAGGGGCAAAAGCTTTCTTCCATTGAATTCTCTTTTGTTTGCATTCGAGAAACACTTCCTCACGGGTTTTCTGAGTTTGTTTGTTGAAAAGACCATAAAGACTATTCTCATAAGCATAATTATATGGTTTTACAAACTCCTTACTGACAAAAGGTTGACTGTCATTATCCCAAAGGGCAGTCTCATCACTATCGGCACTAACAGGCATGCAATCAAGATCTGTCCTTTCAGTCTCATCAAGATAAAGACACGGGTTCGCAACTTGAGCTTTGGCAAGGTACTCAGGACTTGGAAAGCTAGCTTAACCCTTAAACATCGATGGAGGTGCTAGCATTCTTACGGATTGAATAGAATCATGCGTTTTTTAAACAATGTTCTTCAAAAATTCGACTTGTGCTTCTAGTTTCGTAACTTTTTCGGTTTCTTTATCATATCTACTTTTGAAGTCTTGTTTTAACGCATCTACCTCTTGTTTCTTATCCTCTAGAATTTTAGCATAATCAGTAGTGGTCATAGAGAGCTTTTGTTCAGGTTCATTAACTTTGGTATTGGCAAGGTACATTTTTTGACGTTCGTCCATTAAGAAAACATTATATAGACGCTTCTCTTTAGCTAATAACTCAAGAGTTGTATTATATTTGTTTTCAAAATCGGACTTTTGACTTTTTAACGCACTTCCCTTGTACCCCTCAAGCTCTTTGGTTTTCTGAAGGAGCTCATCTCTATAGCTTTCAGTCATCTCAGTAGATTTGATAAGAGCAGCTTTGCATTCTTCAAAACTTTTAGTGAGCGTAGCGTTTGCCTTCTTTAATTACTTTTAACTCTTTTTATTTTCAGTGACATCTTTTTGTAAAGTAGAAATTAAATTAGCACACGCAATACGTTCCTCTTCATCATATCCATTTGCATGTTGATCATCCTCAGACTCATTATTGCACATGTCTGATGAAGCAGGTGTGGTATTGCTATCAACCGTTTCCATCATACACGTGTCATTAATGGCATTAGATCACTATGCTCAGGAATATCACCAACACATTATATTCATCAGTAGTGTGTACCTTATCGATTGGCTCAGTGTCAAAGATAGGACCATTGTCATCTTTAGTGACTTTGAGAACTTCTTCAACCTTTGCCATGTACGAGTAATGTGCATCGAGCTCTTGATCAGAATCTTCATCATCAGTATCATCAAGCATTGCTACTTCCTCAGCTGACAATTTAACCCCTTCTTCCATTTTCTTGCATAGCAGCATCTTTTCCTTGTGATAGCTGGAGTCTCTAACCCTTTTTGGCTTCCTGCATTACTTTGCCATATGCCCATAACCTTGGAAATTAAAACATTGAATCCCACTCTGCTGAACCACTTGACTTCCAACCGTTTCCTTATTCCCAGTAGCAGCAACAATCCTCTAAGTATCATATTTGGCAGTTTGTCGATCATATCTTGTAGAACCCTCAACATGTGTTGGATTATGTCGATCATACCTAGAAGGACTTTCACCACGTCGACGTGTGTCATACCTTGGAGGACTCTCAACATATTGGTTCTTGGTGTTAGATGATGTGCGAAGATTGTTGTTGGTGGGTTTGTAGATCTTCTTGTAAGTCTTCATTATGAAAGCAATTTGTTGTTTCATCTCTCGGTTCTTTTGAGCTTGGTCTTCATCACTATCTTCTTTAGATAATGACTCAGATGGTGGTGATGGTGCTCTTGGCACTTTACCGCGAGATCTTGTGGATGATGAAGACTTAGATGATGTGGAAGATCGTGGTGAAGATGATGTAGTGGAATATGGCTTAGGATCACGAGAGTTATGACCTTGAACATGTTGAGTTGTAGTCACTAAAGCAAGTGGATTAGCCGTCTTGGCAACACGTTCAGCTCGAATCTCATTTGCTTCATTCTGAAATTGCTTCAAGATATTAAAGAGTCGATGATATGAGACCTCATCTAACTTTTCTTGTTGTTTCACCAAAGTGACGAACCTTGTCCACTCGGGTTGAAGTTGTTGAAGAAATTGGACATTAACTTGCATGGTTGAGACTTGCAGATTATTTCTTGTCATGTCAATCATCATCTTATAAAACCTGGAGTAGTAAGAGTCAACTGATTCTCCATCCCTTGAAGTAAACTTGCCAAAATTCCAAAACAAGTTTGTTTTGACATCTTGTTTGTTGAGTGATTCTCCTTGTTGCAAGCGTTCAATAGCAGTCCACATTTCATGTGCTGTAGGGCATGCATCAACCGTGGAATAAATGTCATCTCCAATCCCCACTTAGAACCATATAGATGGCTTCCTTCTCCGCATCATGCCAAGAAAAATTTTTAGGTGTGAGATCGGCTCTTGTTTCATCACGTTCACTTGCAGGAATTGGATCAGTAGTATCTGTGGCAGCTCTTGGAGGAATTGAGATTTTCTTGAATACATATGGTCCATGAGTAATACATTTTCTCAAGGCATCACCATTGGGTCTTGTATCAAGATATCGTATGAAACGTGATTGCCATTGAGCATACCTACCAGACACAAGCATTGGTGGTCTCTCTTTATTACCCGCCACCATGATATTGTTGTTTGTGACACGATATTCTTGAGTAGAATCCATCTCAAAGTTAATGTGAAGTGAATAGGATCTTAAGTAGATGAAATTGTGAAAAGATTGTGGTTGAAACTTGAAGAAAATTTGAAAAAACTTTATCCAGAAAAACAAGTACTTATCCGGGATATTACCAAGCACTTATCCGGAATATTATCTTTCAGTTATCCGGAATATTTCAATGATACCTTATCCGGAATAATGCAAAGCGAAGCTTTTTCGGAATATTTCAATGGTACCTTATCCGGAAAATTCAAAGTGAAGCTTATCCGGATTATATCAACTTGCTCTTATCCGGAATGTTTGATGTTCTACTTATCCGGAATAAATGTTCTTCGACTTATCCGGAATAATACAAAACTACCGTATCCGGAAAAACTGTTTATCCAGAATGCTGGTTCTTCGTGTTATCCGGAATAAATCTCCCTTGACTTATCCGGAATGCTCCTTTATCCGGAATACTATAGTTCCACCTCTTATTCGGAATAGTTGTTATTCACCTTATCCGGAATAAATCGTCCGTAGCTTATCCGGAATACTCGATTGTTCGCTTATCCGGAATAATCAGTTAAAACGTCTTATCCGAAATCCTGAAAAACGTGCTTATCCGGAATAATCTATCGATTGCTTATTCGGAAAAAATCAACTCACCCTTATCCACAATATTTGCCAAACTGCTTGTCCGGAATAGAGTTCGAGAGTGTATCCGGAATACACAGGTGAAGCTTATCCGGAATATAATGCCAAACCTCTTATCCGGAATAACGTGCTACCTTCTTATTCGGAATACCCTGCAACACTAGCTTATCCTGAATCCCCAACTTCGGCTTATCCGGAATAGTTAACCCTCTTATTCTGGATAACAAAAATATGCTATGTTATCTGGAATCCACAAACCCTTAAATTCCGGATAAAGATACAAACTCTCCAAAAACGTGATTTGGCCAAACTATTCCGAAAATGAAACCAAATTAAGCAACTTTTTATAAAAAAATCAAGAACAATGATAAACACAAATTCCTACCACTACTTTGTAGGCAATTTGTATAAAGATTTTGAGCAATAAAAAACGAAACTTTTTAATATGAGATGACTTTTAAGATGAAAAAATCACACGAAATCAAAAAGTTGATAACCACAATCGAAACACAAATCTACCCCATGGCGATTGATACCAATTGTTGTCCCAAATAATATGATGATAGATTAAGATATGAGATGGAAAAGATATGAGTTTTAGAGAGAGAAACTAGTGATAGAAAGTAGAGAGAAGGAGAGGATTAACTTGTAGAATATTAGATTAAGAAAGATTAGTTACAAATGATCATCCCACCCTCCTAACATGCTAGGAGGGTAGTATATATAGTCCACCCACATGCGGGCTTTAATGGACTATATATTGGGCCGGGCTTGTATTTTGGACTTTAATTAGTGTAAATCCAAGCCTGTGAACCACGACTAATAAAGTACTTATTACAACATTCTAATTAATGTTACAATAGAAACCTATGATCGAACATTCTTGTTTGACTCAATATTTTGAGGCTAACAGTATCTCTTATATTTTTTTTGTCATTCACCCAAAGGCTCATTTGACTTTATTTGATATTTATTAGTCCAAAAATGAAGGTAAGAACGGTGTAAACTCAACACTCAAAACCTATCCTCGACTTCAAAAACCGTTGTCACTAAAGAAAGCCCACATCAAGGATAACTTAACACGATTTGAGGGATAAATCCCCGGACCCGAAATTTGGCTAATATGGCTACTTAAAAGCAACAATAAAAACCTCCAAAGTCAGTTATGACCTTATTAATGGAGTTAGCAACAATCACATCATATCACCTTGTGGCTCTTTAAGATGTAATTGTGCTCCTTATTTAAAATTCACACCCGAAGGCTCCTTGGACAAAAATAAGGGAATTGACATTCACCATCCCACCTTATGGCTCATGATGATGAAGCAATTTTTATTCAACACGTCCCCTCGCCATACACCCTAAGGCTCTAATGACAAGGTTAGTGCTACATGACTCCCGCCTGAAGGCTCCTAGAGAACATGTTTTTATTTATTCTTCTTTATTAATATGATATTTATAGTAAGCCAAATTTCCGCAATCCCATGATCCAAAGTCCATGACGCTGACACCCTTAATGTGTTCTCACTTTAATTAGAAGGGAAGAAAAAGAAGGAAGTACGAGTTAAGATATCAAGCCTAAACCGCTAAAAACTTCATTTATTAAACAATTATTATTCAAGCGTGGAAAGTAAATATGAGGAGATTAAATCAAACACAAAAATACTTACACAAAGAAGAGTTAATCTAGAAACTTATGATTAAACTCTATCATTTCTTGTTCTCCATATTGTAAAATTTCAAAAATGTGATATCAATGGATACTTAGCCTATTAAATCTAAGTTTTGGGTTTTCAAGTCATCTATAGGATCTTGCATCTTCTTAGACTTTTTCAAGTTTTAGAATTTACGTTTTAAAGTTCCCTTGATAAACGACTTTCTAGGATCAATTATAGGAACTTGCGAAAAGTTCTTGTTCTTAACCCGTATGAATTAAGACTTTCGCGTTTTAAAGCTCCCTATATAAAAGCGTAGCAAAACTTAATTCAAATACGTTAAGGAAAAGCTAAGGTAAAAACCGAGTCGAGTCAAAAACTATTTTTATTTTCACCAACGGAAAGCCTACATTTGTGTCAAAAGCACTTATTTTCTTTATTAAAACTTAAAAATAACACTAAAAATTTAAAATTTTTTAGAAAAATGAGAAAAACGATTACGTTTGGAACGAAAAAAACAATAGCAAGCGATTATATCGATTGACTCCCCCATGCTAAAACTAAACATTGTCCTTAATGTTTCTTAGCTCAAGAGTAACACCCCCTTGCTAAAATACGAAGAGTCTAATGCAAAATCCTAACATGGAAAGAGCACGCAAATCTATAAGCCGTTTATTAATTATGCCTCAAGATAAAACGTTAGTCGATAAAAATCAAAGGATAGAGAGTGTGCCCCTTTTTGGCATTCAAAGAATGGAAGATCAAGTGGACCGACAAAAACCGAACACGAGAGTCTTCAATGATTAGGGTCATACCTAAAATTCACAACACAACAAAACACAAGCATGAGCTTGAAAGATCAAGCCTTATTAGTTGTTAGAAAATAGAAAGAAGATAGAATGTATGGGACTCCCCCACAAGGCACCTCGTTTTTATTAACCGAGTCATGAGCTTGACTCGATCCCCGCATACATTGGTCCTTATGGAAAATGGTGAAAACCGACATAATGGAATAAAATCCAACATGAGGCACGATGCCGTGGTCAAAGATTACATCCTCGTTGTCGGATGACAAATGAAAGGATAAAACTCCAACACATATCTCTAAAAAGAGATAGAAGTCACAAATCACGAAATGGATAAAGCATGCTCCCCGAGATAAACTCGCACCAAGATGATTAAAAAGTCTTTCAATTATTGCATCGGTGAAAGGCCGAGATTTCCCTAAATCAACGATTCTGGGGTCGAATACCTCGTCCTCGGTGGAGAAAGGAATAGACAATACGGTGTCGTCCCCCCATGCTAATCCAAAATCATATGAAGCACATGGTAAAGGTGGTATAAAAGTCTCAACACTAGTGGTTTCAACTTGCATGACTTTGTTGACCTTATCACTCTTAGGAATGTGAACAAAGGGGTCGTGGTACTCAAAATGAGTCGCATGAAAAACCCGCACATTAAGATCAAAGCGAGTGGGAAGGATAATTTGAGCAAAAGTAATTTCTCCCTCCGGGTCAACATTATCATCATCGTAAATCGGGTGATCAAACCAAGAATCTTCATCACCGTCATTAGACTCTTCCTCAAATTCCGAAGGAATATCTATATAAAGAAACTCATCAACCTCCTTTAAGAGAAGATCATCATCACAAAGGTTGTGAGATGTAGGATGTATGATGCTTTCAAGATCCTCTTGAAACAATGGATTATTGTTCATTGAAGCTTCAAATAGAGGATTTGAGTAAGTCACAAAAGTGTCGTCATTCTCGTCATCACAAGAAATTTCCGACAAAGTATCAAGTGTGTCACACCCGGATACAAGATCATCATTCTCATTAGAGGGAAATTCATCGGTGAATTCCTCGAGAATGGTAGGTAAAACATGAGAATCACGCTCTATCTCGAGATCGGTAACGTCTTCACTTCCCCGTGGAAGTGGATCAATGATGGCAAAAAGTTAATCAGCGAACTTATCCAACGAATAGTCACTAACCTCACTCAGTGTGAAGTTAAGAATCAAAGGCTCTTCAATTGAAGATTGTGCCTTAGGAACATCAATTTGATCGTTCGAAGAGAGTGAAAATGAGTCCATTTTCAAAGATTGTTCAATTAAAGCAATATCACTCTCGGGATCAAAATTCTCACTATTAAACTCACTAGCATCAAATGGTGCACTAAGGTATTCATCAATTTGTTTTTCAATCTTAGAACTATCATCCTCGTGTGGAGTGAGTGGAGATGAGGAAAGATTACAACATGATTCAACAAAACAAGCTTCTTCCTTTAAATTAAACTTTTCATCATCACAAAATGAGGTTTCCAAAATTGGAAAAACACCTTTGTCAAAGAGAGCTTTCTTATTATTTTCAATAGTTTCAACAATTTTTACACTTTCCACTTTCTTAGAAACAAATCTTGGAATCTTTTCCGGTTTGAAAACAATTCTTTTATCCCCATAAAACAATTTAATCTCCTCTTTCCTCATATCAACTTGAACATGAGCCGTGCACAAAAATGGTCGTCCTAAAATGATAGGCACACGAGGATTGGTCTCATAATCAACTATAGCAAAATCGGCTAAGTACAAAAACTTTCCCACTTAAACAATGACATTTTCCGCTATACCAACCGGTCGGGTGGTGGTACCATTAGCAAGCTCAATGATCATTCGAGTGGTACTAAGTGGTGCATAGTCAATAGTTTTCCAAATGGCCAGGGGCATTAAGTTAATGCTAGCTCCTAGATCGGCTACGGCTTTGCATACCCCAAGCTCATTGAAAACACAAGGTATCAAGAATTGACCCGGATCTTTATATTTCTCGGGAAAGAAATCAAAGAAAACTGAGGTACTAATCACATTTAAAGTAGCCTTGGTGACATCTAGAAAGGTTTCCTTAGGTGGAGGATTAAACTCAATCACTTCAACTGCTTCTAAATTATCACAATCATCATAAACGATTATGGCCTTAAGCTCTCCCTTCGGGTTTGGAATGGTATTACTAGGTAAGCAACCCGAAGAAGATGACGGTTTAGACATAAATCCCTCAAACATCGAAAGCAATTTATTTTGACTTTGTTCCAAACATTGTTGCATACGATTTGGACTTTGCTCTAGCCTTTGTTGATTAAGCTCAATCTTGTTATTTTGCCCTTTAATCGTATTTTGAAAATCGAGTTTCAAAGTATTAATTTGCCCTTGAATGTTGTTTTGAAAAGCTTTCAAATTTGCCTCATTCGACTTAATGTAGCTTGACAACTCATTTTGGTTATTGCTTTGAAAACCTTGATTGTTTTGATTAGCATTAAACCCATGTCCTTGATTAAAATTCCCTTGGTTACCATGGTTAAAATTATTCCCATTGTTTCCATTGCTGTACCTATTTTGAACCGGTGGAGCAACATGATTTTGACGAGGAACTTGACCGTTGGAGCCATAAGTTCCCGTCGCGGCAAAAGCACTAGCTTGATCAAACCCCGTGGTTAAACAAGCATAATTAGGATGTGCTCCACCACATGATACACAAACATTCTCAACCATATTAATCGATCCATGAGGATTCTTCCTAAGCTCATTCAAAATCGTGTCAATCTTAGAGTCCAATCTAGCAATCTCGATAGTAGATGAATTCACATTGGAAACACTCGGTGTGTTTCGTGAATATTGTGCTCTAGACTTATTCTCAATTATACACCACGCGTCTCTCGGAGTTTTTCTTAAAAGATTACCACCCGCGGCGGCATTTAACAAATCTTGTTCAATCATATTAAGCCCATTATAAAAAGTATTTATTTGATGCAATTCCGAGAAACCGTGGTGTGGACATTGTCTCAACAAATCTTTAAATCTTTCCCAAGCAACCCCAATAATTCATGCACTTTTTGTTCAAATCTAGTGATCTTGTTCTTAAAGTGTGTTGTCTTAGATGGTGGAAAGAAATAATTCATGAAGTTAGACACTAAATCATCCCATGTCAAAATCGAACCCGGTGGTTCTTTCCCATACCAAATCTTAGCATTACCCTCGAGCGAGTACGGAAAAAGCATGAGCTTAATCGCGTCATTCGGCACATATCTAAACTTGAGAGTCGAGGTAATTCCAAGAAAATTCCGAATGTGAGAATGCGGGTTATCGGTCTCATTGCCACGAAACTGGTCGGTACGAATGAGCGATAAAAGACCCGTCTTAATCTCATAATGATCCGCCAAAATAGCCGGCACAACGATTGCTTTCCCATACCCTTAGGTGGGTGCACGGAGCAATTCCTCCATTGTTCGGTTATCGGCCATCTCTACAACAATAAGTGGAAGCTCGGGTTCCACTATTCGTTGTTGACGATTTCTGTTTCTACGAGGATTATTTTCAAGCCTATTAAAATCAATCACAAGACGAGAAGAACGTAATTGCATACACTACAATGACGAGAATTTTAGAGGATTGTAGAAAAGAAATTAGACAAGAAGAAGATTTTTTTGGTATTTTATTTGGTATTGCTCAATCAAAATTGATCGATAAAAAACAAGGAATAAGGATAACTACTATGGAAGTAAATTACCCTCGGTCGACTTTGAAACGATAGGTGAAAACCTAAACGTCTCAAGGTTTAATAAGTAAACTACAAAAATAATATTTATTACTACTTGAGTCGGCAAACCAATAATAGGTCGTCCCTCTCAATATACGCACAAGCAATCGGGTAAACGAGGTGGCACAAAGCACTTAAAAACCTTTTTCCTTAGACGGCCTTTTATAGCACGTCGCCTTATACCCACCTTATAGTTTGTATAAATCGAGTTCAAACTTCTTATTAGTATTTATCTATTTTGCCTTTTGTTTTTGTTTTGGATTCGACTACAATAGCTAGGTGATGAAATCCCAACTAAGGCCTTATTTGGAAAGTAGGTAAATTTATTGTTCTACGTAATACAATATATTAATCACAAAAAACGAGAAAAACGATACATACTATAATAATAGAAAAATAACAAAACTTTCCGAGGACGGAAAGGGTCTTCAAATCAACGATCAACAAATCTCAACGAAAACGAATCGTACACAAGATCCCCGACAGCGGCGCCAAAATTTTTGATGTGATCGTGATAGTATAGTGATAATTAGATACGTTATAGGTTAAATTAGAAAATTACCTTTTGGAAAAAGTAATAGTCTAAAATTACCAAAGACGGATTCAATTAAACACGTTGGTGAACCAAGTTCGTTGGATAGGAAGATCTTATGAATTTGAGACGTTTTGATTCGATTTGGACAATTGATTTGAATGGGTTTCGGTTTTTAAAACTAAAATTAATTCTAACAATTTAAAACCTAAGCTTATCCTAAAGTTCATGAATCGTAAACCCGGAATTTATTTAATCTAATTGACAATTATAAAAAAGATATAAAAATTTAAACTATTAAAATTTTATCTATTTAATAAAATTTATTTAATTAAAATACTTTTACACTATTTTAAAAATCTATAAAAACTATTTTATTTAAAATCTAGATTAATTTAAATCTAATTATTTAATTAAATTATTTAAAAACTAAATTTAAACTAATTAACAACTATTTAAATTTCTAAAAATAATAAAATATTATTTTATTTTTTATACTATAAAGCTAATTAATTTTACCCAAATTAAAAGAATATTTAACTTAAACACTAAACTATTGAAATCAAAAGTAAATAAATACGTCTATAAGAAAACTGACAATTCAAAACGAGGTATATTAAACCGAATTGACAGTTATAAACATAAACTGAGCCTAGCCCAGTTGGACAAGGTGCTGGTGCTATGAAAGGCAGGTCTCGAGTTCGAGACCTGCAAGTGACTTATTTTTGGTTGAATTAAATTTTTATATAGTTAACTAATAATTCAATAACACAGAATTATATGAGAAATACGGTTACATCAAATGAATTAATATGCAGGATAATCAATCAGAAAACCACTTAATCCAAACATGAAAATATGCAGATTAGATATTATACTAGATAAAATAAAAAAACTCAGTATAACAAAACAGGCAAACTTAGTACTAAATTAACCATCAGACTATTCAGATGTTTCTCAAAGACTCTTATCAGATTAACAAATCCAAAATCCATTTTAAACTTCGAATCATTATTCGTACACCAAACACTTTTCATCAGAAATAAGCATTACAAGTTCTACTTTCAAATCCAAAAGAACTTATTTACAAAATTTAACAGAAAAGCCCCAGTAAAAGTTGTCCACTAAAATATAGTTATCAAGACGGAACTACGCAGCTAGTACTTTCAGCAATTTCAATCCAGGAAAATTAACTAACCTATCTGATATAGCAGATTCAATTCAGTACTTCACAAACAAAACATAAATCTGATCATTAAACTAACTCAAAAATTAAATCAGAATATTGACTAAAGCAGATTTAATCAATTACTTTAGAAAATAAAGAATGTGCTTAACCATTATAAATATTAACTAAACGAAGCAGAAAACGAAACTAGTCCATAACCATTTATATTCAAACATCAATAGACTAAACAAAGAACAAACTTACTATTTGACGATACCGTTGAGAAGTAGCGCAGTGCTGAGCTGGCTAAAAACCTAATCGTCTCCATTAAACACCATGGAAAACATCACGAACCACCATATAACAAACATCTCGAACCAGATTTAAAACAGACAATATTCGGACAAGTTATTTTAATAGACTTTCCAGTAGGGAAAGCTTATTCCCCAATTTTCACAAAGTATTTAATCCAAGCTATTATTTTAAGCTTAATTAAATACCACCAGCAGTTATAATAATTAAACCAGATTAAGATGCTCGAACAGTAACTTAAAGATTAAAACGAGAGATTCAATAATTCAAAACTAAACTTTTTATTAAATCAAAATAGTATTACATTATTAAAAAGAGAAATTACAATCCTAATCTAATTTAAGCATTATAACAATACAGTACGAATGGGATACATTATAATGAAAATACCAAGGGTATTTATAGGAGAACCCAAGGGTGTGGATTGAGGTGTTTTGCTGAAGAAGAATCAACTTGAACCCTTGGATCGGCATCTTTTCTTTCTCTTTCTTGTTGGTTATGATCTGAAGGTGGATAATAGCTCTCTCCTCACACGGATTGCCAAGGTGGCAATCCTTGTGCTAGTTGTGCTTCTACAAAGGTGATGTGGCTCCCTTTTATTGGAGGATTTAGGAGGATTGATGTGGTACGCCCAATAACATGTTGCCACGTCCCACGCTCTTCCACTTCTTTCTTCCTAAAACATGGGGGGATTTAATTCCCCCTCGTGTGAATTACACGTGCCAAGTGAAAGCCCCAAATAAAAGTGAGTAATTTTGTGATGTGGTTAAATTAGGGTTTGAGGGAATAATTACTGGTTTATTTGGTGAGGTAAGGTGAGGGATGAGAGAAAAGTAGCATAGGAATTAACGAAAAGGAGAAAATACATGTGTGAGAGTAAATGTGTTTGACCAAGTTAATACTTATTCCATCCGTTTCATCTTGTTAACATGGGCTTTTACCTATATTGGACCAACACTTCATTCGTTAAATTAAACATGGGCTTTTGGTTAAAATTTTGATCCAAAAACAATGGATAAAATTTAATCCGTTTGTTCTTCCTTTATTTCTTTGGGCTTTTGCTTAAAATGGCCTTTTATATAAATCTTTTGAACTATTTGTGGGCTTTTCAGGCCCATTTAGCAAATGTGGGTCCCACTTGGCCATTTTATATTAAATCCTCTAAAAACGACTTGTTTTTGGCTTCCTCGATCTTTTTCTTCAAACTCGTGCCGATTTTTGTCGGTTTTCGCGATTTTTGGTACCTACACACATGAAACACAAAACAAACATATACAAGGCATTTTTGATACATTTATTGCATTTATTTATTGTTTAAAATACAATTGATATGAGTAAAATCACTCATATCAGGTATATAAATACTTAGATAACCCTAATATTTCTCACACTTAAACCTAACTCCACTCATCATTTTATCTGCCTGCCATATCAAAAACAAACCTCAACCAATACTCATAACACATCTACCAAATCTCATAACACATTCGCAAGATAAATCTGCCCCCTATCTAATCTCATCCATCTCAAAGATTAATCTCAATCTTATTATTACCCTTCCATCCCAAAAGTACCAAAAACATCAGTCCTTGATTATAGTCGAATCAATCCTTGCCCCATAAAAAACATACGAATCTCAACCCTTTGTACTTTTAAAACGAGCCTCTACCCAACATGAACTGGTCAATAAACGTCTACACGATCATATTACGAGGACACGGGTAGGTTTTATTTGATGTTGAGAAAAACGAAACAAAGTGAGGGGCATAAAAATCATGTTATGACTCCGATCTTTTAGTTTCGAAAATCAAAAGAAGGCGTTGACCCTCAAAAAATCAATGATGAGTTCGGTTTTGTGGTAGATCTTTATAGATCTTGACATGCAAGTGAAAACACAAAACGATTCTGAGATCTTATGATTTTTAATTATGTTTCGATTTTCGAGTCTAGTTGGGTTTAGGTGACGATGGGATAGGATATAGATAATGATTGGTGTTGATGGGAGTTAAAAGGGTGGTGTGTTAAATACTGATTTTGGTATGTTGAGAGTTTGGTTGTTGGGATGAGTTGTTTTATTGGATTTTTAATCTTTGACTTAGTCGACTTAACCCGGTCAACTCGGTCAATACCGAGTTGACACGGTATGAAATTATGGATTTGAGTCAACTGAATGTTTTTAGAACCATAGGAATATCAATAGAGAGTTCATCGTAATAATTCCAGTGAAAAGCCATCGGAATGTGTAGACCATAGGAATAAGACAAAGGGCCATCGGAATGTATAATCCAGAATCCATCGGAATAATCTATCGGAAAATTCCATCGGAATAAACATCCAAATAATCCATCGGAATAAGCATCCGAAAATCCATCGGAAAACCCATCAGAAAAACTGTCGGAAAAGGGTTTTGAAACCGAAAAAATGGATCTGTTATCTTTTTATATTTTTGTCCTTTTCCCAATAAATTGAGATAATAAAAAACAGTGATCGATATGGAAAAGATAACAAAGAAAACTTAGAAAAAATGATAATGAAGGACCAGAAAACGAGATACAAGTGATAACTAATATTTTAAAACTCAGATAAAACAAATGACACAAATGATTTGGACAGATTTAGAGATCGATAAAAAATGTCAAACCTTGATCGAATCACACACAAACTCGAACACATCTACGAATCAAAAACACGAAACACCCCCGGTTAGCTCTAATACCAATTGTTAACTTGGATTCACTAATAACACGGGTTCGATCCGGAGGTCGGGTAGTGTGATAGAGATGTTTAGCCATGGTTAGTGAGAGAAAGAGAGAGAGGGAGGCTCTAATAAATGTGTTTCATGACCATAAACAAGTTCTAGAAAACTTATTATAACAATTTGCGTTTCTCAACGCCAAACTGTCGTAACAAATCAACTTAGATAAAATATGGTTTGTAGAACTAGGAGGTAAAATGGTTCTACCACATTAGCTTGAAATCATTTATAAAGGATCATATCATAGCATCATCACTAATTATAGTCACATACCCATATAGTCACAAATAGCTTAGCCTAACATAGTAATCAAAGTAACAACTGGAAAAGAGTAAGAGAATATCATACTTAGATTGGATTGAATAAACGAGTACACAAGTGTCACGATTGTATCGTTCCTCCAAGAATCGAAGAGTGGAATACTCTCGTTACAAGTATCTCCCAAAAGTGAATAATACTGAAAATTTACTAAAAGAACTAAAATACTCGAGCTATGGAGTATTGAGAGAGAGAGAGAGGTGTGTGTAAAATGAATGGAAATGGCCTCTATTTATAGTGTTGTCTGGGGTCAAATGTGCGCCACGCTTCTCCTCAAGTGCCCCGAACTTTGGAGATGCGAATGTGCGCCACACTTACAACTTTTGCCCCCGCACTTCTGGGCGATTCAGAATCTTCTCTTAATAACTTTGGTTTTATTGCATATTGAGGCCCCTTCTTTGTATATCTTCACTTTGCTACTTCATACTTTACATCTGCATATAAAACACAACATATTAAGTATCAGAAGCTCTTATTTATACTACAAAGTGGCATTATAATGATAGGTTGAATATGTATAATTAGGTCGTTATCAAATTCCTCCACACTTAGCTATTGCTTTCCCTCAAGCAATTAAAGCGAGAAAACAATTTCAATTTTAAAAATGCTTTTAAGTGTTGTGAAGTATGATAGGAAAATGATTTAATTTTTATGAATAGCAAAAGCAAATGACAAAATAACTTTTGCACCTCACATGGATAGTGTTTGGATTTTAAGTTTAGGCAAATGTCACTCACAAAAGGCTACATGTAAGGCAACACTCAATTAGCTCGGTCATAAAATAGATAGCTACCATACGTTTGTACAAGACACATAAACATAACCGTTGCGGCGTGAGCACCAGATAAATTTTCAAAGAAGCAAAACGTGATAAATGATGTGGGTGTAGGATCAAAAAGTATATGCCTTTGTCAAAGCTATAGAAAAAACTATACTTGAATACTTGACTATTTTTTCATACATTTCTTTTTTTTTTCTTCTCTTTTTTTTAAGAGAACATCATAAACTTTATAACTTGACAAGTGGTTTGGCATAACATGTAAGGATATTGGCACAATGGATAATATAAAATATGCGTATTAGTGCCACATATTTTAGTAAGCCAGTGTAGCTTAACTAAAATGATATAAGGATTATTTATTTTGCTTCCTTTCCAAAATATCTATAAATTAACCTCACTGCGGTTTAGTAAATGATGATCAAGCACAAATTCCGAAGCATACTAGATTATCGGCTTTCACACAAAATAGAGAAATATAAGGCTAAGTTTTTCTCACATATTTGGGAAATGGGTTTTGTGCTAAATGATAATGTCAATCAATGAGATTTTTGCTTTGCTAAAAACTTATTTATTTACAAAACATATATATTTTTATTGTTTTTCAAAAATATTTCATGTGGAGAAATTTTATTATATATTTTTATTATTTCATTTTTTTCTATTTGTCACCTCCTCCACACTTAAGTTGAACATCGTCCTCGAGGTAATAACTGATAAAATATTAAAAATAGGAAAAATGCAAAGGGAAACAAGAACTTCCCGGGGCTTAGTAGAAAATTGCGGGATTTCGAGAGATGAGTCCAGCTAGACCTCCAATTTGCTATTTTCCTGCATGCTATAAAACAAAACAAAACACATGCAATATATACAAGGACGTTTTTATTTATTTACAGGTCCTCCTCCACACTTAGGTTGAAAGGTAGGGATAAAATACGGATTGCCTTCCGAATAGCGCTAAGTTTAGAGTCTTCAGCTAGACTCGGCTACTCGGATGTATTTTAAGAAGAAAGGAATTTCTTCTCCTTTAGTTTCATTACAGTGTTCTTTGTGACAATCCGTCAATTTATGGTTGATATTTTATTCTCAAATATTATTTAAAAATATTATTTTAATGTTATATTATGAACTCACTTATTTTTGGGAAGAAATTTGGATTTACGTCTTGAAGTAGCATCGACTACGTCTAAACCGGAGGATTCTAAGTTACGTGCTTACGTTTACATACACCGTCTTTGGTGACAGTCCGACATTTCAGAAAAGAAATTTATCCGTAAATATTATTTTGGAATTTTAATTTTGAGTTGGTTCATAAACTCACAAATTTACGATAAGAGATTAGGACTTACGATTATAATTTAACGTCCTTTACGACTAAACCGGAAACCTTAGGATTACGTATTCACGTTTTCGAACTCCGTTTTTGATGAGACAATTTTTATTAGATTCGTTTTGTGCCGTTGATTGATATTTATAAAAACGTTTTTCGTAAAACGACCCGCGGGCACGCAAATCGAGGAACCTAGAATCGAGGAATACCCGTAAATTAGCGGGATGGGAAAAAACAAGTTTATCCCACCCCACTAACACATGGGATGGCCACAAGTATCCACCAACACATCTAAGATGTGTCAAAGCTTAGTAAGTAAGCTAGGACACTTGTCCTAGCTACTTACACAAACAAACTAACTAGCAAAACAACTAAACACTTAAACCATTTCTCACACACATCACATGCAATACCACTCTCATTCTCTCCTCTCTTCTCTCTAAAATTCGTCCATATATCACCATCAAACACCACCATGAACCAAAATCTAGCCATAAATCATATGTATAATTTACATATGATGGAAACCCTTTGAAGATATGAAGATTTGAGGTGATCATAACCTATGAAAAAGGAGTTTTCATGAGGTTAAAGGGCTGATTTCATGGAGATGTTCATCCATCCAAAGGACCCAAGAAGTTGTCTTGCTAAAGTTAAATATTTGATAACAAGAACCAAGTCTTGTTCATCAAAAACCTCATCTTTTCATCACTAATGGTGGTATAGAGATTGTTCTTCCTATCCTCTTGTTATTTTGATTATGTAATCTTGTATTTTCTTTATTTATGTATATATATACGATGATGAATGATGATAAAAATATTATGTGGGGATTTGGTGTTGATAGATTTGATAAACATGGGTAAAAAAGATGGAAAAACCACATGTAAAAATGGTTAAATCTTGCTTAATAAGATGGCTGTATAAAAACAGTAAGTAACCAAATGATAAACTGATAAAATGGTAAAGTGGAATCAATATACAGTAAGTATTAGGTGTTATACACATGTGAGAGTTGGCCATGCAATAGAATCATCAAAATGAGTGAGATATGATCAAAACAAGATGAGTGTACCAATCTGAATAGTCTATTTTGTAGGGACTGTTAAGGATAGTTAGACATGGAATGAGTAGTAGCTATAACTAACTTATTTGTAGCAATTAATATGAAGTTTATGCCATCCAAAAATGAGCTTCTATCTCCTAATATAACTCAAGATATGATAAAAATGGTGAAGATGAAACTAAAAATCAGATTTTGAAGAATTAATGTTTAATAGTATTATATAAGCACTCAAACTAATATAGTATAAAATGTGAATTAAAACCCACTAACTTATAAATTTCATTTATATAAATATGTATAAGGTTAAATAAATGGACACTTTATAAAAATGGTAGTTGAATAAGATTTATAAGTTATAAAAACTATAAACATGATTTTTACGACTTTTTCGGCTATTACCGTAAAATTAACGTTTTTCGCCAATTAAAACTTAGACGATCAAAACCCGTCTAATGTAAAGTTTTTAAAAGTCATATACTGATATATAAGTACCTAATACATGTAAAAACCGATAAAACCCGAACTATATGACATACGGACATTAACGAGCTAATTTAGCGTATTTGGACTAATAATTTAACTAAATAAGTTAAACACTTATAAATTTACTTATTTGGGCTTAACCCACTTGGACCCAACATGTAAAGTATAATATTGATATTAAAGGTATAATTATACTAATATAAAGTATTGGGCTTGTAATAGGCTTATTGGGCCTAAAACATGTAAATAAGTAAAACTAGTAAAACTAGTATAAAAATGTTACCAACACCTAAACACTATAATAAATAAGTAAGGATGTATAAACCCACTTGATCATCATCATATGTATAAAGTCATCATATATATACATAATTGTTATTTTGGTAAAGTCATTGGACAAAAGTCTAAGACGAGTATTATTTGTCTAGGTTTCCGTGATTGAAGCACGTACCGTACATCCGAATTGCCGATAAACCGCTTTCCCACATCAACGTGAGTTCATAGCCTCGCACTCTTTTAAATGTTTTTATGAAATGTTTTATAAACCCGCGAGGGAGATAACATGTTAGTTTTGATAAAATAGGACACCATTTGTCCCGATTGTTTGTTTATTGATTTGGACCCGAATGATTGTATGACCCGATTAATGATTATATGACCCGATAAATGAAATGAAATGGATTATTAAAGTTAGGTTATGTCACTAAAAGTCCCATTAGCATGAATTGTGAACTAACGGGATTTGGTAGACGCTTATGCATATAATAGTACTATTTGGGGACGATCACCCCAGTTCGCGCCTTGACGGTTGATCCTCGTCGTACCACATTGATTGGTAAGCGAATTTATGTATGAGAAAATTTACACAAGCGTGATTATTGTGACGACACGCTAATTTAGATGGGCAAATTGAGTTTCGGGCTAGCTACCCGTTGTTTGTTATAGTAAGGTAACAATGTCATGCGGCTTATAATAATCCAAATAACGAAATACTGCTATACGCACTGAATTACAATGAATTGCCTGACTAGCAATACGGGGTCTTATTATTGATTTTATGTTCGTGTTTTGGTTTTACATAACCATATTCATATAACAGTTTTTATTTAACTTTATACAACGTTATAAAACGTATTGTATGATGTTTTTACGACAATGGTTCGTATAATGATTTTGAAGGCAAAAGCCTATATTATGATTTTTGATAAGGATTTGAATAAAATGTCTTTGGCTATTTTAAGGCCTATTACAAAGATTTGTACAAAATGGTTTTCGGTAATAGTTTTATACCGATGTTATATTGATGGATTTAATTAAAACTCTATGGATTCACTCGGCGTTTTCGCTGACCTTTTCTTTTAACTTGTTTTATCTCAGGTACTTGAAGGTAATTCTCGGGAAGACGACAAGAATTCATGGCCCGCACTTAAATAATAAATTCCATTCAAATGTTTTGTAAAACTTGTATGAAATAATATGACTTGGGACCTATGTAACTTTGATATTTATGAATGGAAATGCTTTATTATTAAACGACGCGATTTTTAAGCGTTGTCTATGATGTGAGTAATGTGCTATCCCGTAACACCAACGAGTCTTCCGCTGTATTGAATTGTATAAATTTGGGGGTGTTACAGTTTGGTACCAGCGCTCTCGTTATAGAGAACGCAAGATTTTTAAAACTAAGGTTTTGAATAAAACATTTCAAAATCTTTTAACTATAAACATTTTTCTAAAAATGTATAAAATTCTTTTGACTATAACGGTGCCAAAGAATTCCCGAGTTACCGACAAGGCCAGACTGAGAAGTGTTATTTTAATATATATATATATAACTTGGATTATATATATACATATGATGTAATTTGATTACATGATTGTTTGATGATTATTTCTATATTTATACGAGGTATTTATACGACGTAGATTGTCACAAGGAACCCTAAATCCCCTAGTAAATCAATCGAAGCTATTCCCGTAGGAAATCTAGCCATCCTAGATCTAAACCAAGTTGTGGATATTTATGATCCCAACAAAATGGTCGATATTCGTAGAAATGTTAGCATTAGTTGATTGTGATATTGAAGAAGAATTGGCAAGAATAAATTTGATATCGATGTCATGACGATCTTTCCTTATAGAGTGGAGTTTGACAAAACGTTACCACCTGGAAAGGTGTCATCTGATTCGTTATCATCCAATTCTTAAATTGAAATCGACAGGGTGAATGTTGCACTTGAGGCTGCCATTGGAACCATTACCCAAAAGCCTCATACCACTAGTACCTTTCCGAGAAGTCTAATTGAATGTATGAGTCATCTCATACTAGTGACTCATTTGATAACTATTGTTGAAAGAGCTATAGGATTGGAAATTAAGTGTTGATCATATCGAGATTTTATTGCCCTATTAAGGTCTAAGAATAAGGTTATAAGTATTGGAAAATGAGGTAGGATATTGCATTGAGTATAAGTTGATTGAAACTTGAATAAAGTAAAATTTAACTTGTATGGAATATAAGATTGATAAGAGGAAGTCGTTAAGTTCTGTGATTAAATTATAAGGTTTGAAATGATTGTTGATTCGTGTTAAGGGTTGTTCCTAGGCTATTGTCCACTAACGAGGATGCCCAGTGTCCAAGAAATAAATTGAAGAAATCTTCTTCTGAATTGGGACCGATGGATCTTCCGGGACATGTGGAACACCTAATGACTCTTGTAGATTAGTATTCATTGTGGTATCTTTTAAAAATAATCCCTAACTTAACTGAGACATCAGCTGGTAGGAGGAGTTCTGAGAATTGTATGACATAGTGACACGTAATGTGTTATGGTACAATTTTGACTTGTTTGTGATTAATGAAAAGACTACCTTTGATTGCTAAATTCTACATGTATCGATGTTATCTATCTTTTATTGCTTCATCCTAATGTTCGCATTAGTGATGCAACCATTGAACAAGTACTCATCTCGAATTGAGTTACGTTGTGAATTATTCTCTTTTGAGTGCCATCGAGGTCATGAACCTCATGATTAATTGGCTAAGCTCATTTCCTATCATATCGTAGTTAGTTCTTGGTGAACAACTCCTCATCACTCTTTTGCAGATCACTCATTGTTTTTATAAGATACAATAGTATCCCTTGGGAAAAATTGAATTTTCATCACCATATGAATTATTTAAAGTGAGATTTATTATCGAAAGGAAGTTGTTGATAAAACACCTTGGAAAATTTAATTGTTTTCATAACAAAGAAAATCTTTATAAATTTATTTTTGATTCTTATTCAAGAATTAAGCATGAAAATGTTTTTATTATAAACATGATGATAAAGTTTTGACGAACTGAGTATTGCATCGTTAATCTTGAAATTGTATATAGTTGCGCGCCTACATACAATTTGGAATGGACCATGCAAGGCTGATTAGTAGTCACCATAAAACTAATGAATAAACATTACATTTTCTTTGAAGATTGTGAAAGATTAAATTTTATGAGATCTGCAAGAAGTGAAAAATAGGGACATAGTGTTAGGGACACCTACATATGTGCCTGTAGCATCTATTCTTCTGAGTTGAATTTACTCATCTGTGGATATTGTCTTAATTGACAATTGATATTCCCTCTTTGTCCAATTCTCCCGTGGTAAGATTCTTAGGAAAAGTATTTGATTACCGAGTGTTGATACCCGACTGGATGTATCGACGTTCTTGATGAGACTGCTTTTATACATGGTCTCATCGTCCAAATCGGGCTTAAAATGCATAAAATATCATCAAATACACCAAATATAGGCTCGTGTTTGTTACTTGTGTATTTTTAGGTACGGATATTGAGGAAATGGCAAAAGATCACAAGAATCAATCAAAAACGAACACGGGAAACGAAGTCGCACAATAAACCGGGCCCAAGTTTGGAAATTTGCAAAAACACCCTTGAAGAATTGAAGATTGGCAAATTTAGTCCCTCATCTTTGAAGAACTTGTCACAATTGACCCTCCAAATGTCAAATGTACAAGTATGGTCCTCCATGTTTGAAGATTGTACAAGACCAGTCCTTGAAGAATCCAAGATTTACATTTAAAACCCTTGGAAAAAGTTTTGGAAGTTGTTGTGCCATTTTTGACAACTTGCCAATAGTTGTCATGTGTAAAACAAACGTTGATGGCTTTTATTACAAAGTGGAAGAAAGATAGAACTTTGGGGGCCAAGTCTGCCAAACCACCAAACCTCATCCACCACTCATATCCCTCCACGTCAGCAAACCCACCCACTTACCCAATACCCTACCCAACTCGTACCCACCACCCAAGTCCAACCCGGTTTATTAAATAAACCAGGGTCAAACCCCAGTCAAACCCACCCACTTCCCACCAAAACACCCTTTTTAAATATTTCTTTACCCAAAATGGATTAAACCTTCCTTAAACACCCCCATAAACCCTAATCCACCCAGACCTAACCACCCTTAATACAAAGGGCTTTTACCCCAATCACTCCAGATCCTTAATTGAGGTCATCCTCACCCCATCCCACACCAAAACCGTGACCCTAGACAACCCCATGTGGTTGTGGACCCCTCCCCTGCACACGTCTCTTTCCCCAAACCCTATAACCCGACCAAACCAACCATCCAGATACTCCCCTTGGTCCCCAAGCTCAAATGGACGACTAGGATGCATTAAAACATCACCAACACCAACTGGCATCACATGGACGATTTTTGACCAAGCTTGAAGACAAAAGACCAAGGGCTTATTTGGAATTTCAGCAACTAGGGTTTAGCATTAGTTCATGCATACTAGAATGTTCTTGTACGCCTATAAAAGGCAGCTTAGTTTAGCCTTTTACTCTTGTTCCATATTTTAGCAAAGTCCTTGTAATCCCTTTTTAAAATTAATATAAAGTTTGGTATTTTTAGTTGAAATTGTAATTCCTTTTATGTTTTTTAAAAGTTTGGTATTGGATTGCTAATATTCTGAGTTCCATATTATTGTACACACTTTGTGTGTTTGGATTTTCAAAAAGTTTCAAAAAGGTTTTGAAAAGAAGTTTATAAATTTCAGAAATCATAGGTTGTTATAAAGTGAAAGTGGAATAACATTTTATGATTTGTGATTTATAAGTTGTTTTTAAAACGTGTTACAAAGGTTTCAAGGTTTTTGGAAAAAGTTTTGGTAAAATCAGAAAGTTGTTTTTGTGCCTGTTTTCATTTTCTCAGGTTTGAGCTTGAATTGATCAAGGTTCTGCATATACCCGAGTATATTGGAGGTGACATCAGTCACTGAGGGACTTGGATGTAAGTCCCTCATGGTAGAATACTCTTTTCCTTTTTCATTTTTCATTTTAATGGTGTTTATGTAATTTGAATGAAACTGCATGCTAAGTGTGTTCATGTGGTTTTATTGAAGTTTATTTAGTGTTTTATGCAAGATTGAATGTTGTTAAATCAGTTTGAGTGTGTTTGAAAAGCTTTTGGTTTGAAAAATCTTGATTTCAGAAAATTAAGGTGTGTTTGGATAAGGGTTTAAGTAGGGTAAATAATCTTTACTTGTGCTTAAAACCTGCTTAGATATACTTCATAGGTGTATGCTAGGCTAAGTTTTCAACTTGAGTATTTTTTGAGCACATTTGCATGAAAAGGTTTGAAAAATATAGCAAAAACTGCCAAGTCAAATTTTCTGCTTGTTTTGTATGAAATTGAGCCAACAATTCTTGGAATCTGTTAAGAGTTAGGATATTGAGGTTTGTTTACTGGTTTTATGCTGTTTAGTTGTCTTGTGTGCAAGATTTGGGAGTTGGAAACTCAGTATTGTGCATATAACTTGGTAAAAAAGGTCACCAGACCTCATAAAACACATCAGCAACCTTCTTTTGGCCATTGTGTGCTTTGTTTGTGAGATTTGGTGCTAGTGCTTGTTAATTTGTGCTTGACTTGACTCCCTACACTCCAATTGAGTGTAGGGGTGCCTGTTGTCCTCCAAAAACAACACCAAAATCAATAAACAAGCTCCTCTTGTTTGAACTTGCACAAGTGAAGAAACCGAAAAACTGCTTGTGTTCTTGAGTGCTTAACTGAGCACGTTTTTGCTCATTTCTTGCTTAATCCTTGTTGGATTTGATTTGTGTTTGTGTTTTAGTGAGTATAAGGTAACTATATTTGAGTTTAAAAAGTAAAAAAAAAAAAAAAAAAAAATTTGCAAAAAGGTGCACCCTGCCTGGACTCGAACACGGGACCCCTCGTTGGGGGAGTGTACGTGTTAACCAGTGATCTAGATGACCTTTTTACGTTTATGTTTCATTTCAAATTATACTTAAGGTCATTTTGTGTTGTGATTATTTAAATAAGCCGTAGCTTATTTGGCCAGTTTAAGCTTATTGGCTTAGCTTATTTGGTAGTTAGCAATTTTCCTAGGACTTAATTAAGTTTTCATATTTTTCTGTTTTAAAAGTAGATTTTTCTCTTTATTTATTTATTTATTAGGATTATTTTTATTTTAAATTTTAGAAAGTCAATTAAAAATAGTAAAAAGTATTTTAAAAATCCAAAAAAAATAGTTTTTAGGTTTTAATTTATATATTTGAGGTTTACATTTAGTTAAGTTTTCAAAAAGTCTTATTTTTAATTTTATTTGATTTTAGGGTTTTTAAACAACTTTAAAAATTAATATAAAATTAATAAAAAGGTTTTAGGAATTTTAATTTACATTTTTGTTCTAGTTACAATATTTAGGATTTTTGGTAATTTTTTAGAATTTATTTTTAAACTTTTCATTTTTTTGATTATTTTAATATTATTTTATTAGAAAAAATTCAAAGTTTGTTTTTTCTTCATTTTTCATTTTTCCTAGGTTATAGACATTAAATTAGGAACTTTTTCACTTTCCAAATATTTTTTAGGCTTTTCATTTAATTTTTAGAATTAATTTAAGATTTAAGAGATTTTAATAGTTTTTAAGTGTTTAAAAATAGTTTAATTTGGTTTTAAAATTTTTAAAAATAGTTTTTAGCTTAATTAGGTCATTTTTGAGGTTTACAAACTATAAAATCTTGTTTAGGGCCTTTTAATATTTAAAAGTGATTTTTAGGGCTTTAATTAGCATTAAAAAGTCATTATTAAATTAATTAAAAGGTTTTAGCAAGTTTGGATTTTTGTAAACTCTTAGAATTTTACTGTGGATTTTTAGTAATTTTTAGGAATTTTTAGGTTAAAATTTTAATTTTTGTGTTTTTTTACGTTTCTACGTCTTAACTTTCTAGTAGTAGTTTCGTTAATTTTTATTTTTTTCGTCTTCGTCATTTTCTCTTCTCTTTTCTTCTTAATAAAAACATTAATCATCAATTCATTACACAACACACGTGCCTCCTCGAGAGAACGATCCCCATTAAGGGTCATAACTTGTGGTTTTCCTAAACCGACACTTAACGCTTACCACTACTTTGTTGCCTCTTTTCCTAAAAAGGTATACAAAACTTCAACATCAGAAATGGCGCCGCTGCCGGGGAGGCGTGTTGTGTTTTGGTTGAACAATTGTTGTTTTCTATATTAGCCATAATAGTATTTGTATTAGTAGCACTCTACTAATACGTATTATCGTTTTTCGGTTTTTGTGTGAATATTATTACTATATTATATACGTAGAACAATAAATACACAAGTACTCCAAATACGTGAGCAATCACAACCTTGATTCGGGAGGTCATTACCCAATCATTGTATTCGAATCTCAAACCAAAGAAAAAAGGCAAAAATAGATAAATACTTTCGTGAAGCTTAATTTTGATAATACAAACTATAAGGTGGGTATAAGGCGGTTGTATTTCACGACCTAAAGGAAAAAGGCTCTTAAGTGCTTCGCGCCGCCTCGTTTCCTCCGCTTGCTTGTGCGTATTTGATTTTGAGAGTGAATCGAGGGTTTTGCCGCCCAAAGTATTATTACATATCATATATATTTTCTTGGTTTCTATTTGATTAAACCCTCTTGAACGATTTGGTGTTCCACCATCGTTCTAAAGTCATCAAAGGCGTTCACTCCACGTGATCGTTTTCATTCCTTGAGGCCTTTTTAATCAAGAGATTTGATTAAGGAGGAGATTTGTGGACTTTTTGTCTACTTAATACATTTCACCAATTTCCAAAAAGTTAATACAATCAAAAACCACAAAAAAATTGAAAAACACAAAATACCAAAAAGAATCTTCTTTGCTCGTCTCCACGTTGTACGTGACGTTTATGCTCAGTCGTAATCAAGCAAAACGTGCACGTAGACGAAAGAACAAAACTCCCACTCCAACTCATTCTAGTGAGGAGTCTCCTATTGACGAACCCATTGTACGAGAAGCACCGACCATGGCGAATCGAACTATGATGGAGTTACTTCAAGCACCCACCGAGGGTTATGGAGAAGCTATTGTGATTCCCGCTATCCTTGCGGAGAATTTTGAGGTGAAAACGGGTTTGTTGTCGATGATCCAAAACAACAAATTCCGTGGTGATGAGAAGGACAATCCCCACAACCATATCCGCTAATTTAATCGTCTTACCGCCACGTGCAAATTTAAGGATGTCTCGAATGACTCGATTAAGATGATGCTTTTTCCGTACTCCTTAGCGGGGCCCGCTAAAATTTGGTTAGAGAAAGAGCCACCCAATTCTATATTGACGTGGAAGGATCTCGTTTCAAAATTTGTGAACCAATTTTTTCCGCCCTCTAAGACTACGCATTTGAAGAATGAAATTTCTAAATTTTCACAAGAATCAAATGAAAGTTTTTCTACGGCTTGGAATAGGTTTAAGGAGATGTTACATGAATGTCCTCATCACGGTTTTTCCGATTTGCACCAAATAGACACGTTTTACAATGGACTTAATGATCATGAAAGAGATTATTTAAATGCCGCCGCGGGTGGTAATTTTTTGTGTAAAACGGTTGAAGAAGCTTTGGTCATAATTGAGAATAGGTCTAAGGTTTATAGCCCTCGTCACACACCGAGTGTTGCCAAATTGGGCTCATCATCGTCTCGTTCCATTAATGCCTTGCAAGATGAAGCTAATGAGGAAAATCGGTTTTTCGATAGGTTTTCGACCCTTATATCCCATTGGAAGGCTCAAGAAGCTTCCAATTCCGCTTCGGTTAAAGCGGTTTCTAAGAGTTGTTTGTCGTGTGGGGGAGCTCATGATCTTTCCGAGTGCATTACCGCGGATGGTAACACTTCGAATGCTTTTGTAGCCAAGGGAACTTACAACCAAATCGGTCAAGGTTCTCGTTCAAATCAAGCTCCACCAAATCAAAATGCTAATAACTATCGCAACAACAACCAAGGTGGAAATTACCAAGGAAATCAAAGGAATTATAACAAAGGTAATTACCAAAGTGGAAATGGGCAAATTTCAAACCAAAACCAAAACCGTGATTTTCAAAACAATGCCCAAGGTTTTCAAAACGATCACACCAAAAATCTTCAAGGAGAATTTTTGAATTATGCTAAGGCTAATGATGCTAAGTTTGACAATATGCAACGTGAGATGGTTAGCTTAAGATCCGAGTTGAAAAACGAGCTAAAAAACGAACTTGCTAATGAACTTAAAACTCATGCTAATAAAATGGAAGGAAATGTCACACGACTCCAACAAAATCAACAAAAAATGGAGCAAGGACAACATGAGATTAAGCAAGAGTTGTTAAAAGCGGATGCTAGGCAATCTAAGTTTGAAGACCGAATGGCTAAAATGTTTGAAGCTATCATATGTAAGCCCTCTTCTTCGGGTGGTCTTCCTAGCGATACCATCGTGAACCCGAAAGGAGAACTGAATGTTATTACTACTCGTAGTGTTAAAACTTTCAAAGAACCCATTTCTCGTCCAAGTACTTCTATGGAGAAGGAAAAAGAGAAAGAACCCGAGGTTGTGGTTGAAAAGGATCAAATTACAAGCCCACGAAGTACCGCTCAAACCACACCTACGGTTGAACCCATACCAATAATGGAACCCGAGATTCCAAGGCCGATGCCTATGCCTACTTTGCCCCAACCCACACCACCTTTACCCTACCCTTCAAGACGAGACAAGGAAAAGGCACAAGAACGAAATAATTATCAATTTGAACTTTTTATGAAAATGTTTCGTGACTTGCATTTTAATATAAGTTTTGTCGACGCCTTAGTCATGATGCCTCGATTTGCCGCGAACTTCAAAAGTATGTTGAATAACAAAGAGAAATTGCAAAAATCGTCTAGTTGTTCATCGGTTTTTCTAAGCCGCATACCTCAAAAAGTCGGTGATCCTGGAAAGTTTTTAATCCCATGTGCTATCCAAGACATGGAAGAATGCTACGCCTTGGCCGATCTTGGTGCTAGTATTAATTTAATGCCTCTTGAGATTTTTAAATCGCTCAGTCTTCCCAATCTCACTCCTTCAAGAATGTCAATCGAAATGGCCGATCATTCTACGATTCTAGCTTGTGGAGTTGCCGAGGACGTCTTCGTGAAAGTTGGAAAGTTCTACTATCCTGTAGACTTTATTGTTGTTGATATTCCCATCGATCCTAAAGTTCCGTTAATTTTAGGTCGATCTTTTTTGGATACCTCGAGAGCACTTATCGATGTGCATGCAAGAAAAATCACTCTTCGTTTCAATGAGGAAGAACTCGTCATTAATGCAACCCAAAACTCTACTCTTTCTCATGTGTATTCCATCACGTCTTTGTACAATGTCAATTCCATCAAAAACATTTGCAAAAAGATTTCCGATAGAGTTTTAGGAGTTGTTGATAAAAATGAAGTTCCATCCCCTCCGCCGGTGGAGGTTAAGAGTGTTAAGCATACAATACCAATCTCGAGTGATTCTTCGGATGATGAATACGTTGATCCCGATGGGGAGGTTTTCTTTGTTGATAAAAGATTTGAAAACTTACCACCACCTAAACCAAAAAGATTTCAAAATGTGAGAATTTTTAGTGTGACTAACATTGCTTTAGATACACCAAATATTTTTGACATAATTAAATCGGGTTTTCACAAAGAGAGTTTAAAAGATGAAAAAGGAAAAGCTTTTAACTTGGATTTAAAAGATTTTTCTACAACTCTAACTCCGTCATCACCGCGTTTATTGAGTACTACAAGCTCGTCTTCTCCTTTTGACAATGCTTTGTGTGGACTTAGTGTGGGGGAATCCCCTTATGTTCCCTCCCCTTTCTCCACCGAGGACGAGATATTTGATCCTGGAATTGCTTATATAGGGAAATCTCGGTCTTCCACCGATGCAATAAATGGAAAATTTTTTCATTTAATTGGTGCGAGTCTACCTCGAGTAGCTCAATGTTATGACTTACCCATTGTCCCACCCTTCTATTTCTTCTCTCCTATTTTCTTCTACCCCATTGGGGTTTGTGTTGAAGTGGCGTTGTTTCGTCTTTCATCCGAAAACGAGGACGCTATCTTTGACCCCGGTATACGTTTATCGGGTTTTTAAAGTACTCCATGTGCTTTTGGGCCTTGTTTATCATGTAAGCCCCACCAAAAATTGACCATACCATGATTATCCCTAAATGATCACATTTATGGGGATTCGAGTCGAGCTTTTGACTCGGTTATCAAAAACAAGGTGCCTCGTGGGGGAGACCCATGCTTATCCATGTACATATTATTGCTTTCTAATGTAGTTTAATGTGAGGGGATTTGTGCCCTTTCAACCTTTGTTCCGTGGTTGTTTGTGAATTGTGGTTTTTAGATCATGATCTTCACGATTGGAGCCTCTCGTGTTCGTTTTATGGGAGCACTCGATCGTTTGCTTTGAAGGCCTTTCCCAATATCCATATGATATATCCTTTTACGTTCTAACCTTAGGTTTTTAGCACACTTCATAAACGGCTATTACTTATTGGTTACACCCTTTCCATGCTAGATTAGGCATTCGACTACGTCTCTAGCATGGGGGTGTTTGCACCCCTAGACTCGAAACATTGAGGACAATGTTTAACTTTAGTATGGGGGTGAATAGATACTTGCCTTGCCAAACCTTCACGCTTTCCAAAGTTTATCGTTTTGTTATCGTTTTGTTGCTAAATAAGGCTAAAAATGGCCAAATTTTAAACTTTTTTCTCATGTTTTATAAGTGTTTGAAGACACGAATGTAGATTTTCCGATGGCGAGAATAAGAGTAATTTTTGACTCGACCGTGCGTGTTGAGCACTTAGCTTTGATTCCTTAACTTTACATTAGGCTAAGTCTCTTAAATGAGGACGAGAAATGATAGAGTTAATTATAAGTTACTATGCTAAACGTAGAGTACTCGTATTCTTTCAAAAACTCATGTGTTCTCGTTATTTGCTTATTCTCCCTTCGCTTGTAAATATTTTTTGCTTAATAAATATTGATTTAGCGGTTTAGTTTTGATTGTTGGGTTTCTAGTCTTTTCTAGTAGCTTCCGTGTAATTAAATTGGGAAGACATTAAGGTATCGCCAGTGTCACGTTTTTGAAGTATTGGCAACCCGAATAATCGAAAGCTTCACCTAATAATAAGATTTCAAATGCTCACCTAAATCAAGCAAACAATTTGAAGCCCCACAAGGCCTAAAATCTATGCAAAATTGAAAGTGAATCAAGCCTTAATCTTCGAAGCTTTAAAGATCCAAAATTCGCTTTAGCGTGAGGATATACGTCTTTGGCTAATAAAACCACCGATGAGACGGATAATAAAAGGCAAGGCAAGACCGAAGTCATAATAAAAGCTTCATGGCGAAGTTGAATAAAAGATGGAGGTAAACCAAAGATAATAAGGTCCTTCCGTTAGGGGGCGTATAAAAGTCTTGGTAATAAGTCTCATGTTCAAAACCATTATAAAACTGTGTTTATCGATTCTTCTTGTCAACTTAATTTTTTAACATCGTTGTCTATTAGGAGGGGTTATTGATTTGATGGTCTTAGTTACACCGTTAGGACTCTATTTTTAGACCTAAATCTCTATTATCGCATAAGTCAAATGATGTATCCTCGTGATCATTAAGACATAATAAAATATAAGAGATACAACTTAGGAATAATGGGAGAATAAGTACGTGATTAGGGCATATGAGTAGTGTTAGCATTACTAACTTATAATGACAATGATCTCGTTGCACGCTTGGCATGGAATTAAGGTGAAAATCGAGGACGATGAAATTATTTCTAACGAAGCATTCACGTGTTCTTATTCTATGAACCTAAACGTCCCATTTTGCGATGAAAATCATACATTATGTCTAAAACGCAAGTAGTAGTAATAGTAGTAGTGTAGCTAGTTATCATTTCAATAAAAGTGAATGAATTTTGGAGATGCTACGATACTTTATTCTAGCATTGCGTGAGGGCACGGCAATGGTTTAGTATGGGGGAGTGATGAGACTGCTTTTATACATGGTCTCATCGTCCAAATCGGGCTTAAAATGCATAAAATATCATCAAATACACCAAATATATGCTCGTGTTTGTTACTTGTGTATTTTTAGGTACGGATATTGAGGAAATGGCAAAAGATCACAAGAATCAATTAAAAAACGAACGCGGGAAACGAAGTCGCACAATGAACCGGGCCCAAGTTTGGAAATTTGCAAAAAGACCCTTGAAGAATTGAAGATTGGCAAATTTAGTCCCTCATCTTTGAAGAACTTGTCACAATTGACCCTCCAAATGTCAAATGTACAAGTATGGTCCTCCATGTTTGAAGATTGTACAAGACCAGTCCTTGAAGAATCCAAGATTTACATTTAAAACCCTTGGAAAAAGTTTTGGAAGTTGTTGTGCCATTTTTGACAACTTGCCAAAAGTTGTCATGTGTAAAACAAACGTTGATGGCTTTTATTACAAAGTGGAAGAAAGATAGAACTTTGGGGGCCAAGTCTGCCAAACCACCAAACCTCATCCACCACTCATATCCCTCCATGTCAGCAAACCCACCCACTTACCCAATACCCTACCCAACCCGTACCCACCACCCAAGTCCAACCCGGTTTATTAAATAAACCAGGGTCAAACCCCAGTCAAACCCACCCACTTCCCACCAAAACACCCTTTTTAAATATTTCTTTACCCAAAATGGATTAAACCTTCCTTAAACACCCCCATAGACCCTAATCCACCCAGACCTAATCACCCTTAATACAAAGGGCTTTTACCCCAATCACTCCAGATCCTTAATTGAGGTCATCCTCACCCCATCCCACACCAAAACCGTGACCCTAGACAACCCCATGTGGTTGTGGACCCCTCCCCTGCACACGTCTCTTTCCCCAAACCCTATAACACGACCAAACCAACCATCAAGATACTCCCCTTGGTCCCCAAGCTCAAATGGACGACTAGGATGCATTTAAACATCGCCAACACCAACTGGCATCACATGGACGATTTTTGACCAAGCTTGAAGACAAAAGACCAAGGGCTTATTTGGAATTTCAGCAACTAGGGTTTAGCATTAGTTCATGCATACTAGAATGTTCTTGTACGCCTATAAAAGGCAGCTTAGTTTAGCCTTTTACTCTTGTTCCATATTTTAGCAAAGTCCTTGTAATCCCTTTTTAAAATTAATATAAAGTTTGGTATATTTAGTTGAAATTGTAATTCCTTTTATGTTTTTTAAAAGTTTGGTATTGGATTGCTAATATTCTGAGTTCCATATTATTGTACACACTTTGTGTGTTTGGATTTTCAAAAAGTTCAAAAAGGTTTTGAAAAGAAGTTTATAAATTTCAGAAATCATAGGTTGTTATAAAGTGAAAGTGGAATAACATTTTATGATTTGTGATTTATAAGTTGTTTTTAAAACGTGTTACAAAGGTTTCAAGGTTTTTGGAAAAAGTTTTGGTAAATCAGAAAGTTGTTTTTGTGCCTGTTTTCATTTTCTCAGGTTTGAGCTTGAATTGATCAAGGTTCTGCATATACCCGAGTATATTGGAGGTGACATCAGTCACTGAGGGACTTGGATGTAAGTCCCTCAAGGTAGAATACTCTTTTCCTTTTTCATTTTTCATTTTAATGGTGTTTATGTGATTTGAATGAAACTGCATGCTAAGTGTGTTCATGTGGTTTGATTGAAGTTTATTTAGTGTTTTATGCAAGATTGAATGTTGTTAAATCAGTTTGAGTGTGTTTGAAAAGCTTTTGGTTTGAAAAATCTTGATTTCAGAAAATTAAGGTGTGTTTGGATAAGGGTTTAAGTAGGGTAAATAATCTTTACTGGTGCTTAAAACCTGCTTAGATATACTTCATAGGTGTATGCTAGGCTAAGTTTTCAACTTGAGTAGTTTTTGAGCACATTTGCATGAAAAGGTTTGAAAAATATAGCAAAAACTGCCAAGTCAAATTTTCTGCTTGTTTTGTATGAAATTGAGCCAACAATTCTTGGAATCTGTTAAGAGTTAGGATATTGAGGTTTGTTTACTGGTTTTATGCTGTTTAGTTGTCTTGTGTGCAAGATTTGGGAGTTGGAAACTCAGTATTGTGCATATAACTTGGTAAAAAAGGTCACCAGACCTCATAAAACACATCAGCAACCTTCTTTTGGCCATTGTGTGCTTTGTTTGTGAGATTTGGTGCTAGTGCTTGTTAATTTGTGCTTGACTTGACTCCCTACACTCCAATTGAGTGTAGGGGTGCATGTTGTCCTCCAAAAACAACACCAAAATCAATAAACAAGCTCCTCTTGTTTGAACTTGCACAAGTGAAGAAACCGAAAAACTGCTTGTGTTCTTGAGTGCTCAACTGAGCACGTTTTTGCTCATTTCTTGCTTAATCCTTGTTGGATTTGATTTGTGTTTGTGTTTTAGTGAGTATAAGGTAACTATATTTGAGTTTAAAAAGTAAAAAAAAAAAAAAGAAAAATTTTGCAAAAAGGTGCACCCTGCCTGGACTCGAACACGGGACCCCTCGTTGGGGGAGTGTACGTGTTAACCAGTGATCTAGATGACCTTTTTACGTTTATGTTTCATTTCAAATTATACTTAAGGTCATTTTGTGTTGAGATTATTAAATAAGCCGTAGCTTATTTGGCCAGTTTAAGCTTATTGGCTTAGCTTATTTGGTAGTTAGCAATTTTCCTAGGACTTAATTAAGTTTTCAGATTTTTCTGTTTTAAAAGTAGATTTTTCTCTTTATTTATTTATTTATTAGGATTATTTTTATTTTAAATTTTAGAAAGTCAATTAAAAATAGTAAAAAGTATTTTAAAAATCCAAAAAAATAGTTTTTAGGTTTTAATTTATATATTTGAGGTTTACATTTAGTTAAGTTTTCAAAAAGTCTTATTTTTAATTTTATTTGATTTTAGGGTTTTTAAACAACTTTAAAAATTAATATAAAATTAATAAAAAGGTTTTAGGAATTTTAATTTACATTTTTGTTCTAGTTACAATATTTAGGATTTTTGGTAATTTTTTAGAATTTATTTTTAAACTTTTCATTTTTTTGATTATTTTAATATTATTTTATTAGAAAAAATTCAAAGTTTGTTTTTTCTTCATTTTTCATTTTTCCTAGGTTATAGACATTAAATTAGGAACTTTTTCACTTTCCAAATAGTTTTTAGGCTTTTCATTTAATTTTTAGAATTAATTTAAGATTTAAGAGATTTTAATAGTTTTTAAGTGTTTAAAAATAGTTTAATTTGGTTTTAAAATTTTTAAAAATAGTTTTTAGCTTAATTAGGTCATTTTTGAGGTTTACAAACTATAAAATCTTGTTTAGGGCCTTTTAATATTTAAAAGTGATTTTTAGGGCTTTAATTAGCATTAAAAAGTCATTATTAAATTAATTAAAAGGTTTTAGCAAGTTTGGATTTTTTGTAAACTCTTAGAATTTTATTGTGGATTTTTAGTAATTTTTAGGAATTTTTAGGTTAAAATTTTAATTTTTGTGTTTTTTTACGTTTCTACGTCTTAACTTTCTAGTAGTAGTTTCGTTAATTTTTATTTTTTTCGTCTTCGTCATTTTCTCTTCTCTTTTCTTCTTAATAAAAACATTAATCATCAATTCATTACACAACACACATGCCTCCTCGAGAGAACGATCCCCATTAAGGGTCATAACTTGTGGTTTTCCTAAACCGACACTTAACGCTTACCACTACTTTGTTGCCTCTTTTCCTAAAAAGGTATACAAAACTTCAACATCAGTTCTTATCATTTCTTTTGATTTGATTTCATTTGAATGACCTGGGTAACGATCCGAGGAGCTTTCGAATGCGTACTTAAATTATGAAAACATGGGATATATTCATATTCGTTAAATGTTTTCGTCTGTATCTGATTTGAAATTCTCTCGCGTAGATTATGCGTTGACCTTACACTTTTAATAGTAGTTGTGTCTCCATATATCCCTGAATTTGTGAAGGATTATGAGTTATTATTAGTCTTTTGAGAAGTTCACATCTTATTGACGGCAATGAAACTGGAAAGTTGATAGTTCCAGTAGAATGGATTGATTGATTATGACATGACGACATTGTCTTAATTGATGGGAACTCGAATTGAATTCCCCTATATGATAAGATGTTGATTATCAAAAGTGATCTAAATAATTCTTGATGGATGACTTGAAATTATACAATAAATGGTTGTGAATTAGTCATAGATATTATAATCTTGAAAGAACCTAATATGAATTTGTTAAAAGATGTTTCTGTTATCTGAAATTTTAGAAGGTATTTGTTGGTAAATTACCTAGACTTTCGCCATTAAGGCAAGTTGAAATTGGTATTGATTATATTTCCGGTGCTGCACCTGTGGCTTGTGCACTGTACGTGTAAAACCCGCAAAATAAGGTCATTATTTAATTCTTAATTTTCAAATATTTTTGAAGTATTTATGACGTTAAATATTATTACGTTCAACTGTTTAAGTTGAAATCGATATTAAATATTTTATTTTTATATTTTGACGAGCAACGAGGACTACTAGTGATCGCGATACCGACGGATGCCCACTATTTTATATTTCATTATCGATCCTTTCGATATTTAATATTTTCGATGATATCGTTTTAATTACGTATCGAGTCGTTATATTTTTATTTTTTTATTTTTCGTGTGCGTTTAAACTTTTTAGTATTTTTACGAAACCCGAGTCCCGTAAATATTTTCAAAATTGACTAGTTACAATTTCCCACCTTTTTAAACTAGCTATTTACAAAGTTTAACCAAACTCTTGCCAAATTGCCATTTGGTCCTTCCCCACTAACTAAAAATTTAATAAAATAAAACACAAACACACACACACATTTTTTTTTTACTTCCAAAATCTCTCTCTCTCTCCTTTTTTCTTCTCATTGCCGAAACACCCACACCCACACCAAATTCAAACATTTTTTCAATTTATCTCAAGATTTAGGTTGAATCTAGCTAAACCAAGCATAGACCCATCTTTATTTTTGATCAAGGATCACAAAGGTATAAAAATTTCACACATGCAAGCACTTTTTATTTTTATGATGTTGGTTGGTGGAAGCCATGGTCATGCATGGTGTTTTTAGCATGATCCATGGTGGTTCTTGCTAGAAATCTTGTTAAAAATTATATTTTGATCCAAAGATTTTTATTTTTGTTATGATTTTGATGTTATGGTGGATGTATGATGATATTAGAGTATAGGAATGACCATTTCTATGGTTGGTTGTGGTCAAAAAGTTGATTTTGTACAAGTTTTTGGTACCCATTTTACAACAGTAAGTAAACTGAGAAATCCGAATTTTTATGTTTTGAAAATGACTAAACTTATAGTCTAGGGTTGTAGATAATTTCCTTAGCTTCGATTTGATATAAGGTAGAGCTTCTAACTCAAAACGAGCGCGAAGTTATGATGTTTTGAATGATCGTGTACCGGGAGACGAGTATCGACACTACATATAGTTGTTGCCGATATTTGGATCGAATCCCGGGGACTCTAAATGGATGTTTTAAAATGAGTAACCTACTGATAATGAGGTATTTATATATTAGGTTGAGTTTACTTTAAAACCCGAGTGTCGTTTTTGTTAACGGAGTCGTTTAAATAAGTTAAAACGGTCGTATGGAAAATTAACGCAAATCTGTCCGGATTTTTGTGGTTTGAAAATGAGTCGAGTAAAGGACTTTAAAAGTAATTTCATTTGATAAACTTGTAGGAGGACTTTCTATATATAGTAAGTTAGCTTTTTGAGTCGTTTCATAAACGGTCGACGAGTTTAAAAGGGGTAAATAAGCTAGTACATGTAGTATGTACCGGCGGATTTTGTTAAAAGTATAAAATGGTAAAGTAAATGAGTAGTGAAGTATAATAAAGTTATTTATATCGTTTACTTGCGAGTGTATTGTGGTTTTATGAGTTCGAGTTTGATTTTATTAAGTATCGTTTATTCTCGAGTCTATTATTAAAGTACGCGCCTTATTTGCTAGGTTGCGGTTATCGTGATTATCGGGCATCTACTATCGTCGGCGATTGTCTTCAACTACTATAAGTACTAAGGTGAGTCTATAGCCTCGTTTGAGCTCATTCAAATATTTTTAAAATCCGCGAGGGGGAATACATGTTTTGTAAACTTAGAACACAAGATTTTTATGGTATGCTTGTCCCTTTATGAATGGACCCGTGGTTGCCTTTGAATTGCATTAAGTGATTGCCTTTATTAAAACCTCAATTATGGACCGTTAATTAACCTATGATGGGTTAACCGCTAGTACAATTAATAGATCTATGGGGGAAGCCGCCCCGGTTCAGTTTTTGTGGACTTGTCATAGAAGCTTAGGCCCGACCTCCACACTGTTTGAACATATTGTATTGAGAAGTCAGGTATACGGCAATGTACCAATAATCTGGAGGTAAATGACAATTAATAAATCTCCTGTCTTATCAGACGTCTTAAGGGAGTGTCTAAGGGCTCGGTTCCATGAGCTTATTGCAATTTATGCTAAATACAATTATTATTGTTGATGCAAATTATTATCTGATGCTTATAAGCATGCCACAAACTTATAATCTTGGCTTGTGTTCAAAAATGATTATATAAACCTATAGATTCACTCGGCATTTTTGCTGATGATTTTCTCACATGTATTTCAGGTAATCAAGAAGGCTGAAGCTTGGAAGTCCCGGGAATGAATGTTGTGCACTACTTTGTATATAAACTCTTTGAATGTTTGTCGTTCCTTTTGTTCAAAACAATTTAAATCTTTTGTTTTGGTTGTACTTTGGTTACGATGTCTTGGGACTACGCTACTCTGACAAATGTTTTGGGAACGATGAATTCAAAACGTCTCTTTTCGAGTCGTTCTTTATAAATTATGTGTTGTAGTATCATTGTTTAGCACCCAAAGATGTATTCCGCTGCGTGTAAATTTGGGGGTGTTAAAGATTGGTACCAGAGCCATGAGTTATAGAGAACTAGGTCTTTTTCTAAAAACCTAAACTATAACTGTCGGTTTTTATTTTTTTCAAAGAGTCGGTGCACATGATTTCGCGTGACTTCAGGTTCAAGCTACTTCTGGGATTACAACTTTAGTATACATTATTATGTATGCCTTATTGCTAAGTATTTATAAATAAATACTATAATCCTTTATCGATATATATATATATTGATATCGTTAAACTTTTCGATAAGAATTATCATTTATTAATGATTTACTTAGATATATTTCTGGAAATTTTCCTGTAATTATTTTGAAGGTTTCTCTACATTTATTTAAATTTTTGGAAATTATCCTATTTCATTTTATTATGACCTTATACCTATTTTGTGAAATTTACCACCATTAAATTACGTCTTCGATGAGGAGGAAGCAGGTTTCACTACTGCAAGCGAGACACAGTCAACTAAGCCATGTGGATCCCCACGTGACTAGTGTCTATTATTTTGTGTCATTGTGCTCTATTTGTCTTTAAGATCATTCCTTGTTGATCGATGATAATAGTTTCCTTTGATCCTTATAATGATTGTGAATCCTTGTATTGATAATGTGTATGCATTTGATGATTGATTTTGTACATGATATGACTATACCATGAATACAATTAACTCATTCATTTTATCGTTTCTCTTTGTGATGTGACAGAATCATGCCACCTAGGAGAATGACAAATGATGCCATTGCAAGGCTAGTTGCTGAAGAGGTTGCGAAAGCATTAGCTGCGGATAGAGCTGCGCGTGTTAACACTGAAGGAGCAGGTGGCTCCGGAGGTGCGGGTGCTGAAGGTGAAGGTGAACCTGAGGGACCTGATACAGCTGCTGGAGGAGCAGGTGCAGCTGAGAATCCTGCAGATGAGGCTGCTGCTGTGGTTAAAGAATGTACTTTTGCTGGATACATGAAGTGTGGACCTACAGTATTTCAAGGAATTGGTGGAGCACTGGAACTATTCAGGTGGATCGAGAAAACGGAAACAACATTTGAGATTAGTGATTGCTCAGAAAGGAACAAGGTTAAGTTCGCAGTTGCTACTTTTAAGGATCGAGCTTTAAGCTGGTGGAAGACTCAAGTTGCTACAGTTGGTTTAGAAGCTGCAAACAGGAAACCTTGGGATGAAATTAAAAGGTTGTTGAAAGAAGAGTTCTGTCCAGAAGAAGAGTTATCTGCTTTGGAGGATGAGTTGAGGCATCTGAAGCTGAAGGATAATAACATTGCTGCATATACTAGCCGATTCAATGAGTTGGTTTTGCTTTGTCCAGATGCTTTTGCTACTGAGAAGAAAAAGATGGATCAATACATCAAAGGGTTGCCTGGGTACATTAAAGGTGAGACAACTTCATCTCGACCCAAGAATTTTGTGGAGACTGTAAGAATGGCTCATACACTCATGGGGCAGAAAGTTCAAGATAGGGCTGAGAGAGCTGCTGAAGGTAGTAAAAGGAAATGGGAGAATTCGCAGAGTGGTAATCAAGGTGGTAACCGCCATAGGCAGTACAATCAGAAGAGAAATGATGGGGCTAGAGCTGCGACTAACAAGAATGATAATGCCGATCATGGGGGACCGGCTCAGAAATGTAAGAATTGTGGTGCTTGTCACTTTGGTAATTGTCCACCAAGGTGCACTAAATGTGGAAAGGTTGGTCATGCTGCGGAGAAATGTAAGACAAGGGTTCCTGCTACTGGAGCGAATGCTATTCCGATCAGGACTTGTTTCGAATGTGGAGAACGTGATCATCTTCGTCCTCAATGTCCAAAGTGGAAGAACAGGAAAGCAGGTGAAACTGCTGGGGCAGTTTATGCTGTTAAGGATGCGGATCAGGCACAAGGTCCAAATGTGGTGACGGGTACGTTCTTACTCAACCATCGTTATGCTAGTGTGTTGTTTGACTCAGGATCTGATAGGAGCTTTATAAGCACTTCCTTTAGTCGTTTAATAGATATTGAGCCAACAAGCCTAAATACTAGTTATGAGGTCGAGTTAGCTGATGGACAATTAGTTAGTACTACCACTATATTTAAGAAATGTCCTTTGAAATTAGCAAATCATTTGTTTGAAATTGATTTAATGCCGATTGAGTTGGGTTCATTTGATGTGATTGTTGGTATGGATTGGTTGGTTGCTCATGATGCGGTAATTGTATGTGGGGAGAAAGTTGTTCACATACCGGTTAAGGGTAAGGTGTTAGTAGTTAAAGGTGATGTTGGTAGATCTCGTCTGACGGTGATATCTTGTATCAAGGCGAGGAAATACGTAGAAAGAGGTTGTCATATGTTCTTGGCTCAAGTAGTGGAGAAGGAACTACCGGTTAGGCGTGTGGAAGATGTTCCGGTCATTCGTGATTTTCCCGAAGTATTTCCCGATGACTTGCCAGGGCTTCCGCCTCAGCGAGAAGTCGAATTCAAGATTGATCTAGTGCCGGGAGCTGCACCGGTGGCGCGTGCACCCTATCGTTTGGCACCGTCTGAGTTGAAGGAGTTGGCAGATCAGTTAAAGGAGTTAATGGAGAAGGGGTTCATTAGACCAAGTTCGTCACCTTGGGGAGCTCCAGTATTGTTCGTGAAAAAGAAGGACGGATCGTTCAGAATGTGCATAGACTACCGAGAGTTGAACAAGTTAACTATCAAAAATCGTTATCCACTTCCTAGGATCGATGATTTGTTCGATCAACTTCAAGGTTCGTGTGTGTACTCGAAGATCGACTTGAGGTCGGGTTATCATCAACTTCGTGTTAAAGAGGAGGATATACCTATTACAGCTTTTCGGACGCGTTATGGACACTTTGAATTTCAAGTGATGCCGTTTGGGTTAACTAATGCACCTGCGGTATTTATGGACTTAATGAATCGTGTGTGTAAACCATACCTCGACAAGTTTGTGATTGTATTTATCGATGATATCCTGATTTATTCCAAGAGTCGGGAGGAGCATGAAGGTCATCTGAAGATTATTTTGGAGTTGCTGAAGAAGGAGAAGTTGTATGCAAAATTTTCTAAGTGTGATTTTTGGTTGGATTCAGTGCAATTCCTTGGGCACGTGATCGATAGTAGCGGTGTTCATGTTGATCCTTCCAAAATTGAAGCTATTAGAGATTTGGCTACGCCTACGACCCCGACTGAAGTTAGACAATTCCTGGGATTAGCTGGGTACTACCGGCGATTTATAGAAGGGTTCTCTTTAATTTCTAAACCTCTTACCAAACTTACCGAGAAAAACAAGAAGTATGAATGGGGTTCAGAAGAAGAAGAAGCATTCCAAACTTTGAAGCGGAAGCTGTGTTCTGCACCAATTTTGGCTTTGCCCGACGGAGCTGAAGACTTTGTGGTATATTGTGACGCATCGCGTAAGGGTTTTGGTGCTGTGTTGATGCAAAGGGAGAAAGTGATTGCGTATGCATCTCGTCAGTTGAGGAAGCATGAGGAGAATTATACTACACATGATTTGGAATTAGGAGCTGTTGTCTTTGCTCTTAGACTTTGGAGACATTATCTCTACGGTACAAAGAGTGTGGTATATACCGATCATAAAAGCCTGCAACATATTTTGGATCAGAAGGAGCTCAATATGAGGCAGAGAAGATGGGTAGAATTGTTGAGTGATTACGACATTCAAATTTGCTATCATCCCGGCAAGGCGAATGTAGTTGCCGATGCACTTAGTAGGAAGGACAGAGAAATAACCAAAAGGGTTAGAGCTTTAGCTATGAAAACTTATTCCGATTTATCTAATCGAATACTTAAAGCTCAAACTAAGGCGATGGAGGAAGAGAATGTGAGAAATGAAGACTTGGGTAGAAGGATGACACCTATATTCGAAATTCGTGATGACGGAATTCGGTATTTCGAGAATCGTGTATGGTTACCGGTGTATGGAGGACTGCGAGATCTAATTATGCACGAATCTCATAAGTCTAAATATTCGATTCACCCAGGATCGGATAAAATGTACCAAGACTTAAAGAAATGTTACTGGTGGCCGAATATGAAGGCTAACATTGCTACTTATGTTAGTAAATGCTTGACGTGTGCGAAGGTGAAGTTTGAGCACAAAAGACCTTCGGGTTTACTGCAACAACCTGAAATTCCAGAATGGAAATGGGAGAGGATCACTATGGATTTTGTTTCGGGACTTCCGAGAACTTCTAGTGGTTATGATACGATTTGGGTGATTGTTGATCGGTTGACTAAGTCGGCTCGTTTCTTGCCGATGAAGAAAACTGATGACTTAGACAAACTTACTCGGTTGTATCTGAAGGAAGTTGTTTGTAGACATGGGGTTTCTTTGTCAATTATTTCTGATCGAGATAGTCGGTTCACATCTGAGTTTTGGAAATCGCTTCAGCGAGCTTTGGGGACTCAGTTGGATATGAGCACTGCGTATCATCCGGAGACGGACGGACAAAGTGAGAGGACTATTCAGACCTTGGAGGATATGTTACGAGCGTGTGTAATGGATTTTGGAGGTAGTTGGGATCGACACTTACCTTTGGTGGAGTTCTCATACAACAACAGTTATCATGCAAGTATTAAGGCGGCGCCTTTTGAAGCACTTTACGGGCGAAAGTGTAGATCACCAGTTGGTTGGTGTGAAGTTGGAGAAAGTCAGTTGACGGGTCCTGAATTGATTAGAGAAACGACTGAGAAGATAGTGCAAATCAAGAATCGTTTATTAACAGCTCGTAGTAGGCAGAAGAGTTATGCGGATAAGAGGAGAAAACCATTGGAGTTTGATATTGGCGATATGGTTATGTTGAAAGTATCACCTTGGAAAGGAGTAATTCGATTTGGCAAGCGAGGAAAGCTTAGTCCACGCTATATTGGTCCATTCAAGATTATTGATCGAGTTGGTCCTGTGGCATATAAGTTGGAATTGCCAGAGAAGTTAAGTGCTATTCACAATACTTTTCACGTTTCTAATCTTAAGAGGTGTTTGGCGGACGAGAATTTGATAATTCCACTTGAGGAGATTCAACTGGACGACAAGCTGCATTTTATTGAAGAACCGGTGGAGATTATGGATCGTGAGGTGAAACGGCTTAAGCAAAGTCGGATCCCGATAGTGAAAGTGCGATGGAATTCCCGACGTGGACCCGAATACACTTGGGAGCGAGAGGACTACTTCAAGAGCAAGTATCCACATTTATTCGTAGACGGACCTAAGGAGAACTAAGCCCCGGGACGGTGCTCTCCTAAGGTGGTGAGGATGTAAAACCCGCAAAATAAGGTCATTATTTAATTCTTAATTTTCAAATATTTTTGAAGTATTTATGACGTTAAATATTATTACGTTCAACTGTTTAAGTTGAAATCGATATTAAATATTTTATTTTTATATTTTGACGAGCAACGAGGACTACTAGTGATCGCGATACCGACGGATGCCCACTATTTTATATTTCATTATCGATCCTTTCGATATTTAATATTTTCGATGATATCGTTTTAATTACGTATCGAGTCGTTATATTTTTATTTTTTTATTTTTCGTGTGCGTTTAAACTTTTTAGTATTTTTACGAAACCCGAGTCCCGTAAATATTTTCAAAATTGACTAGTTACAATTTCCCACCTTTTTAAACTAGCTATTTACAAAGTTTAACCAAACTCTTGCCAAATTGCCATTTGGTCCTTCCCCACTAACTAAAAATTTAATAAAATAAAACACAAACACACACACACATTTTTTTTTTACTTCCAAAATCTCTCTCTCTCTCCTTTTTTCTTCTCATTGCCGAAACACCCACACCCACACCAAATTCAAACATTTTTTCAATTTATCTCAAGATTTAGGTTGAATCTAGCTAAACCAAGCATAGACCCATCTTTATTTTTGATCAAGGATCACAAAGGTATAAAAATTTCACACATGCAAGCACTTTTTATTTTTATGATGTTGGTTGGTGGAAGCCATGGTCATGCATGGTGTTTTTAGCATGATCCATGGTGGTTCTTGCTAGAAATCTTGTTAAAAATTATATTTTGATCCAAAGATTTTTATTTTTGTTATGATTTTGATGTTATGGTGGATGTATGATGATATTAGAGTATAGGAATGACCATTTCTATGGTTGGTTGTGGTCAAAAAGTTGATTTTGTACAAGTTTTTGGTACCCATTTTACAACAGTAAGTAAACTGAGAAATCCGAATTTTTATGTTTTGAAAATGACTAAACTTATAGTCTAGGGTTGTAGATAATTTCCTTAGCTTCGATTTGATATAAGGTAGAGCTTCTAACTCAAAACGAGCGCGAAGTTATGATGTTTTGAATGATCGTGTACCGGGAGACGAGTATCGACACTACATATAGTTGTTGCCGATATTTGGATCGAATCCCGGGGACTCTAAATGGATGTTTTAAAATGAGTAACCTACTGATAATGAGGTATTTATATATTAGGTTGAGTTTACTTTAAAACCCGAGTGTCGTTTTTGTTAACGGAGTCGTTTAAATAAGTTAAAACGGTCGTATGGAAAATTAACGCAAATCTGTCCGGATTTTTGTGGTTTGAAAATGAGTCGAGTAAAGGACTTTAAAAGTAATTTCATTTGATAAACTTGTAGGAGGACTTTCTATATATAGTAAGTTAGCTTTTTGAGTCGTTTCATAAACGGTCGACGAGTTTAAAAGGGGTAAATAAGCTAGTACATGTAGTATGTACCGGCGGATTTTGTTAAAAGTATAAAATGGTAAAGTAAATGAGTAGTGAAGTATAATAAAGTTATTTATATCGTTTACTTGCGAGTGTATTGTGGTTTTATGAGTTCGAGTTTGATTTTATTAAGTATCGTTTATTCTCGAGTCTATTATTAAAGTACGCGCCTTATTTGCTAGGTTGCGGTTATCGTGATTATCGGGCATCTACTATCGTCGGCGATTGTCTTCAACTACTATAAGTACTAAGGTGAGTCTATAGCCTCGTTTGAGCTCATTCAAATATTTTTAAAATCCGCGAGGGGGAATACATGTTTTGTAAACTTAGAACACAAGATTTTTATGGTATGCTTGTCCCTTTATGAATGGACCCGTGGTTGCCTTTGAATTGCATTAAGTGATTGCCTTTATTAAAACCTCAATTATGGACCGTTAATTAACCTATGATGGGTTAACCGCTAGTACAATTAATAGATCTATGGGGGAAGCCGCCCCGGTTCAGTTTTTGTGGACTTGTCATAGAAGCTTAGGCCCGACCTCCACACTGTTTGAACATATTGTATTGAGAAGTCAGGTATACGGCAATGTACCAATAATCTGGAGGTAAATGACAATTAATAAATCTCCTGTCTTATCAGACGTCTTAAGGGAGTGTCTAAGGGCTCGGTTCCATGAGCTTATTGCAATTTATGCTAAATACAATTATTATTGTTGATGCAAATTATTATCTGATGCTTATAAGCATGCCACAAACTTATAATCTTGGCTTGTGTTCAAAAATGATTATATAAACCTATAGATTCACTCGGCATTTTTGCTGATGATTTTCTCACATGTATTTCAGGTAATCAAGAAGGCTGAAGCTTGGAAGTCCCGGGAATGAATGTTGTGCACTACTTTGTATATAAACTCTTTGAATGTTTGTCGTTCCTTTTGTTCAAAACAATTTAAATCTTTTGTTTTGGTTGTACTTTGGTTACGATGTCTTGGGACTACGCTACTCTGACAAATGTTTTGGGAACGATGAATTCAAAACGTCTCTTTTCGAGTCGTTCTTTATAAATTATGTGTTGTAGTATCATTGTTTAGCACCCAAAGATGTATTCCGCTGCGTGTAAATTTGGGGGTGTTAAAGTACGTCAGCACCATCTGAATTAAAGGAATTACCGTACAACTGAGAGAGTTGTCGGAGAAAGATTTTATTCTACCAAGCTCGTCATCATTAAGAGCTATGGTGTTATCATTCCTTATATTTATAGATTACTGTGAACTTAGTAAATTGACAATCGAAAACGATATCCATAACTCGAAATGGAAGATTTGTTCGATCATTTACAAGGTTCTAGCGTATGTTTTAAAGATTTGATCCACGGCATGGTTATTATCAACTTCGCGTCCGCGAAGAAGATTATCTATTCCAATCACTACATCCGGTACTTGTAATGAACATTATGAGTTTCACGTGATGTCGTTTGGATTGACTAATACACATGTAGCATCCATAAATTTGGTGAATCACGTGTGTAGGTTGTAATTTGTTAAATTCATGCTTATGATCATTAAGAACCATTTGTTTGTTTATAAGAATAAGAATGAGTTAATAATTATTTATAAACTGCCCTGAATTGGCCGAACAATGAAAACCTGTACCTTGAATATTTAACATGTGATTAAAGACTTAACCCTTTATATTATTTGACCGTGTGATTAAAAGATAACGGAATCTATATTGACTTTTCAAAGATTAGAGTCATTAAGACTTTGGGTTTTTCCAAAAAGAAAGTGCAAATGTGTTTTAACAAATGTTTTATCGAAAAGAACTTTTGAGGGATTATTCCCTTATACCCAGAACATTTAACTAAACTCCTGTTTAGGGGTAAATGTTCGTGTATACCTCAAGACAACCCAAGAGGGATTGAGGAAACCATTTAAACCATGACTTAAAATTTGAAACGACACTTTTTGCTTTTCAACTAAGAAAATTGTGTCCAAAGTATAAATAAAGATTTTTCGAACATTTACGAATCTCACTAATTATTTTCAGTAAATCAATAAAAATCGTGATAATTAAATTCAAAATTATTCTTTTGAACATTTTCCTATAATTGGACGAACCGAGAAATTTAAAACTTTTTACGTTTACATTTCATAAAAATTTAGATATTTATTATTTAATTACTTGCAATAATAATCGACGCTTTAGTCGTCGGATTGAGTAAAACGGATAAAAATAATAGTTGAGAAGAAATTAAAACTTAGAAAGAATATCTGAGTGAATTGTGGACATGATAATTATATCATCAGGAGAGGTGAATTTAGATATCGACGCATTATGTAAAAAGTATAAAGAACCAATTAAGATGTGTTCCTTAGTAATGATGGTACAAAATAAATTTCCGAACAATTTAAAAATAGCTGATGTTTGTAAAAGAGATAATATAGATAATAAAAAGGGGTTCACGGCTAATGTGAACTATCAGAATTGAGAAGCCGATGGCGTTGAATGTATAAAAGGTCGTTTGTGGTTGCCTAAATATGGAGATTTAGAAATGTAGTCATATTGAAATCTTGTAAGTATAAGTATTCTATTCCTGTCATTTCTGATTTAATGTATCATTATCAGAAGAAGTTGTACTGATGGCAAATTATGAAGGCAGACATCGCCTCATACATTAGTAAACGTCTAACTATTGCAAAGGTCATCATTTGAATTTGATTCGATTTGGGTAATCGTCGACAGACTAACCAAATCTGCTAATATCATTCCCGTTAATGATAGATTATTGATGAAGAAATTGACTTTTTTGTATTTAAAGGAGTTATGTAAACATGGTGTGCTTGTATCGATCATCTCTATCAAGACCCTCGCTTCGCATCGAAGGGACGAGGTAAAGTAACGAGACAAAATACTATAAGTATTGTTTTATGTTTGAATGATTGACCTTTGGTAATGAACCGTATAATCGTTTCCTTTGGAGAGATTATCATTGATAATTATCGTATTAGGATCGAGATCGAATCTTGTTAGGATCTAAATATTAGAGCATCTGTAAGCATGAGTTGGGATGAAGACACCCGACATACACCCATTGTGAGTTGGACATGTCTTTTAGGTTTAAGGTTTCCTATGATGGCGAACCTAACCTTACAAAATACTCGACCCGCGAGACCTGAAATGATTGTTGAAATTAGGATCTGATTATTGACTGCCGGTAGTGGGCAGGAGGTTATGTGAATATGAAATGTAGATCTTGAAGTGCCAGATGGGTAGCGAAGTTATGCCAAAAATATTAACCATGGAAAAAAATGAATTGATGATCTGAAAGATCATGGGGTGTAAGTCCCCGTTGTATGGGACCATTAAGATGATGTAAAAGTTGGTTTGAAAGACATATAAGCTGGATCTACCCTAGGACTTCAAGAGCTGCGTGAATTATGTTTCGTATATCGAACTTGATAAAATATCTATCAAGTGAGAATCTGATCACTTCTTGATAAAGTTTAGATCGGCGAAAAGTTGCATTCATCAAAAACCCGTGAACATCATGGATAGAGAAAGTAAGTCAACATTAAGCCTGATCTTATTCCCGTAGTTATGTTTGATGAAACTCGCGTATTGTAATGAATTACACTTGTGAGAAAAGACCGAATGTGAAGGAAATACCCACATGGCTTTAACTCTATAAGAAGAGAGTAGTAAGATAAGATGATCTTTGAGGACAAAGATCATGTTCAGGGGTAAATGCTGTGACAATCCGTCAATTTATGGTTGATATTTAATTCTCAAATATTATTTAAAAATATTATTTTAATGTTATATTATGAACTCACTTATTTTTGGGAAGAAATTTGGATTTACGTCTTGAAGTAGCATCGACTACGTCTAAACCGGAGGATTCTACGTTACGTGCTTACGTTTACATACACCGTCTTTGGTGACAGTCCGACATTTCAGAAAATAAATTTATCCGTAAATATTATTTTGGGATTTTAATTTTGAGTTGGTTCATAAACTCACAAATTTACGAGAAGAGATTAGGACTTACGATTATAATTTAACGTCCTTTACGACTAAACCGGAAACCTTAGGATTACGTATTCACGTTTTCGAACTCCGTTTTTGATGAGACAATTTTTATTAGATTCATTTTGTGCCGTTGATTCATATTTATAAAAACGTTTTTCGTAAAACGACCCGAGGGCACGCAAATCGAGGAAACTAGAATCGAGGAATACCCGTAAATTAGCAGGATGGGAAAAAACAAGTTTATCCCACCCCACTAACACATGGGATGGCCACAAGTATCCACCAACACATCTAAGATGTGTCAAAGCTTAGTAAGTAAGCTAGGACACTTGTCCTAGCTACTTACACAAACAAACTAACTAGCAAAACCACTAAACACTTAAACCATTTCTCACACATATCACATGCAATACCACTCTCATTCTCTCCTCTCCTCTCTCTAAAATTCGTCCATCTATCAGCATCAAACACCACCATGAACCAAAAATCTAGCCATAAATCATATGTATAATTTACATATGATGGAAACCCTTTGAAGATATGAAGATTTGACGTGATCATAACCTATGAAAAAAGAGTTTTCATGAGGTTAAAGGGCTGATTTCATGGAGATGTTCATCCATCCAAAGGACCCAAGAAGTTGTCTTGCTAAAGTTAAAGATTTGATAACAAGAACCAAGTTTTGTTCATCAAAAACCTCATCTTTTCATCACTAATGGTGGTATAGAGATTGTTCTTCCTATCCTCTTGTTATTTTGATTGTGTAATCTTGTATTTTCTTTATTTATGTATATGTATATGATGATGAATGATGATAAAAATATTATGTGGGGATTTGGTGTTGATAGATTTGTTAAACATGGGTAAAAAAGATGGAAAAACCACATGTAAAAATGGTTAAATCTTGCTTAATAAGATGGCTGTATAAAAACAGTAAGTAACCAAATGATAAACTGATAAAATGGTAAAGTGGAATCAATATACAGTAAGTATTAGGTGTTATACACATGTGAGAGTTGGCCATGCAATGGAATCATCAAAATGAGTGAGATATGATCAAAACAAGATGAGTATACCAATCTGAATAGTCTGTTTTGTAGGGACTGTTAAGGATAGTTAGACATGGAATGAGCAGTAGCTATAACTAACTTATTTGTAGCACATAATATGAAGTTTATTCCATCCAAAAATGAGCTTCTATCTCCTTATAAAACTCAATATATGATAAAAATGGTGAAGATGAAACTAAAAATCAGATTTTGAAGAATTAATGTTTAATAGTATTATATAAGCACTCAAACTAATATAGTATAAAATGTGAATTAAAACCCACTAACTTATAAATTTCATTTATATAAATATGTATAAGGTTAAATAAATGGACACTTTATAAAAATGGTAGTCGAATAAGATTTATAAGTTATAAAAACTATAAACATGATTTTTACGACTTTTTCGGCTATTACCGTAAAATTAACGTTTCTCGCTAATTAAAACTTAGACGATCAAAACCCGTCTAATGTAAAGTTTTTAAAAGTCATATACTGATATATATAAGTACCTAATACAAGTAAAAAGCGATAAAACCGAACTATATGACATACGGACATTAACGAACTAAGTTAGCATATTTAGACTAATAATTTAACTAAATAAGTTAAACACTTATAAATTTACTTATTTGGGCTTAACCCACTTGGACCCAACATGTAAAGTATAATACTAATATTAAAGGTATAATTAGACTAATATAAAGTATTGGGCTTGTAATAGACTTATTGGGCCTAAAACATGTAAATAAGTAAAACTAGTAAAACTAGTATAAAAAATGTTACCAACACATAAACACTATAATAAATAAGTAAAGATGTATAAACCCACTTGATCATCATCATATGTATAAAGTCATCATATATATACATAATTTTTATTTTGGTAAAGTCATTGGATAAAAGTCTAAGACGAGTATTATTTGTCTAGGTTTCCGTGATTGAAGCATGTACCGTACATCCGAATTGCCGATAAACCGCTTTCCCACATCAACGTGAGTTCATAGCCTCGCACTCTTTTAAATGTGTTTATGAAATGTTTTATAAACCCGCGAGGGAGATAACATGTTAGTTTTGATAAAATAGGACACCATTTGTCCCGATTGTTTGTTTATTGATTTGGACCCGAATGATTGTATGACCCGATTAATGATTATATGACCCGATAAATGAAATGAAATGGATTATTAAAGTTAGGTTATGTCACTAAAAGTCCCATTAGCATGAATTGTGAACTACCGGGATTTGGTAGACGCTTCTGCATATAATAGTACTATTTGGGGACGATCACCCCAGTTCGTGCCTTGACGGTTGATCCCCGTCGTGCCACATTGATTGGTAAGCGAATTTATGTATGAGAAGATTTACACAAGCGTGATTATTGTGACAACACGCTAATTTAGATGGGAAAATTGAGTTTCGGGCTAGCTACCCGTTGTTTGTTATAGTAAGGTAACAATGTCATGCGGCTTATAATAATCCAAATAACGAAATACTGCTATACGCATTGAATTACAATGAATTGTCTGACTAGCAGTACGGGGTCTTATTATTGATTTTATGTTCGTGTTTTGGTTTTACATAACCATATTCATATAACGGTTTTTATTTAACTTTATACAACGTTATAAAACGTATTGTATGATGTTTTTACGACAATGGTTCGTATAATGATTTTGAAGGCAAAAGCCTATATTATGATTTTTGATAAGGATTTGAATAAAATGACTTTGGCTATTTTAAGGCCTATTACAAAGATTTGTACAAAATGGTTTTCGGTAATAATTTTATACCGATGTTAAATTGATGGATTTAATTAAAACTCTATGAATTCACTCGGCGTTTTCGCTGACCTTTTCTTTTAACATGTTTTATCTCAGGTACCTTAAGGTAATTCTCGGGAAGACGACAAGAATTCATGGCCCACACTTAAATAATAATTTCCATTCAAATGTTTTGTAAAACTTGTATGAAATAATATGACTTGGGACCTATGTAACTTTGATATTTATGAATGGAAATGCTTTATTATTAAACGACGCGATTTTTAAGCGTTGTCTATGATGTGAGTAATGTGTTATCCCGTAACACCAACGAGTCTTCCGCTGTATTGAATTGTATAAATTTGGGGGTGTTACATTATTCTTCATGGTAGAGCTTAAGTCTATGCCCATTGACTATAAAGGTGCTATTGTTTAGACCATATAATTCAACATATCCAGATAGATATTGGTGTTTTACTGGATAAGGTCCAGTCCATCTCGAAGTAAGCTTAGGTTGCTTGAATTTATATTTTGAGATAAAGAGAAGTACTTTGTCTCCTTTTTTGAATTCTTTTCTTTGTCGTATTTTACGATCATGCCAAACTTTGGTTCGTTCTTTATATAATCGTGAACTTTCATAAGCGTGATGTCGAAATTCGTCTAACTCGTGAAGTTGAAAGTTACGTTTTTCTCCGGCTGCAATAAGATCTGGGTTGCATTTTTTAAGTGCACAATATGCATGGTGTTCAAATTCTATTGGCAGATGGCATGTCTTTCCATACAACAGTTTGTACGGTGTGGTTCCAGTTGGTGTTTTGAATGCGGGACGAAAGGCCCATAGAGCATCTTCTAATTTTTTTAGACCAACAAGCAGGGTTGTTTTGAACGGTCTTTTCAAGTATACGTTTGAGAGCTCTATTAGTGTTTTCAACTTGGCCACTCGTTTGAGGGTGGTAAGATGTGGAAAATCGGTGGTTCACTCAATATCTTTTCATAACATTTTCCATGAGTTTGTTATAGAAATGAGTTCCTTTATCGCTTATTAGTGCTTTTGGCATTCCAAAACGACAGAATAATTTCTTTAAGAATGTGATAACAACTCTGGCATCGTTTGTTTGTAAAGCTTGAGCTTCGCCCATTTCGATACATAGTCGACGGAGACTAAAATGTATTCACATTTTTAAGATTTAGGAAATGGTCCCATGAAGTCGATACCCACACGTCAAAGATTTCGCAGACTTGGATGTTGTTTAGAGGCATTTCATCTCTTTTAGAAATATTTCCAGTCCTTTGACATGCTTCGCATAGTCGTACTAAGGTATGAGCTTCACGCATAATTGTTGGCCAATAAAAGCCAGCGTCGAACACTTTTTGCGGTGGTGTTCGTGGCGTGTTGTCCTTCGGTTGGTCCGTAGTGACATTCATCGAGAATTTTTCTAGATTCAAATCCGGAAATACAACGTTGGATTATTCCATCAGGACAGATTCTAAATAAGTAAGGATCGTCCCAAAAGTATTTTTTAGTTCAGAGAAAAATCTTTTCTTTTGTTGGTGCGTCATTCCTTTTCGTAAAATACCTACAACCAAATAGTTTGCAAAGTCTGTGAACCATGGTGTATTGTTAGTACTTACTTGCATTATATGCTCATAGGGAAAATCATCGATTTCATCATCGCTAGAATCATCATTCATTATGCGAGATAAATGATCGGCAACAGCATTTTCAGCTCCTTTTTTATCTTTAATTTCCAAATCAAATTCTTGTAAAAGCAATATCCATCGTATTAGACGAGGTTTGGCATCTTGCTTTTTGAACAAATATTTTAAAACTGAATGGTCGATGTAAACTATCGTTTTTGACAACACGGGGTAGGAACGAAATTTGTCAAACGCGTAAACTACAGCCATGAGTTCTTTTTCCGTAATTGTATAATTTTGTTGGGCTGAGTTAAGAGTTCTACTTGCAAAATAGATGGGATGAAATTGTTTCCATCTTTTTGTCCCAGGACGGCTCCAAGGGCATGTTCACTAGCATCGTAGATAAGCACAAAGGAAGGTTCCAATTGAGGCTTGTAATAATTGATGTGCATGTAACTTTTTCTTTAATTATTTTGAATGCTGAATAACATTCGTTGGTAAAATCGAACGTTTTTTCTTTTTCTAGAAGTTGAGTTAAAGGTCTTACGATTTTCGCAAAGTCTTTGATAAATCGTCGGTAAAAACCGGCATGACCTAAGAAACTTCTAATGCCTCTAACATTAGTAGGTGGTGGGAGTTTTGCGATCGCGTCTATTTTTGCTTTGTCAACTTCAAGGCCGGCTCCAGACACTTTGTGTCCAAGCACAATTCCTTCTTTAACCATAAAGTGACATTTTTCCCAGTTTAGCACAAGATTTGCTTCTTCGCATCGTGCTAACATTTTATTGAGATTGTTTAGACATGTGTCGATAGTATTTCCAAAGACGGAGAAATCGTCCATGAAGACTTCGACTGATTCTTCAATAATATCATGAAAGATTGCAATCATACACCTCTGAAAAGTAGCAGGTGCATTGCATAGGCCAAAAGGCATGCGCCTATAAGCGTAAGTTCCAAATGGACAAGTAAACGTAGTTTTCTCTCAATCCATAGGGTCGATTGGGATTTGAAAGTATCCAGAAAAACCATCGAGGAAACAAAAGTATTCATTTCCTGCGAGTCTTTCTAACATTTGATCCATAAAGGGTAAAGGAAAATGATCTTTCGCGGTTGCATCATTTAGTTTTCGATAATAAATACAAACTCGTCATCCGATGATGGTTCGTGTTGGTACTAATTCGTTGTTTTCGTTAGTTACTACAGTGATACCTCCCTTTTTAGGTACACAATGAATAGGACTAACCCATGGGCTATCGGCGATTGGATAGATTATTCCAGAGTCTAGGAGTTTAAGGATTTCTTTTTTAACAACATCCTTCATGTTAGGATTTAATCTTCGTTGTTTTTCAGTAATTGGTTTCTTGTTATCCAAAAGTTGGATTTTGTGTTTGCAGAACGGTGGACATATGCCAGGAATGTCAGAAGTTTTCCAAGCAAAAGCTTGTTTTTTCTTCTTGAGAATATCAATTAGATCGTCTTTGTGTTCTTCCGAAAGTAGCGATGAGATAATTACAGGGAGTAATTTTTCTTCGTGAAGAAACGCATATTCCAGATGTTCAGGAAGAGGTTTAAGTTCTAAATCGGTAGGAGGTTCTTCAACAGATTTCTTAACTTTGAAATCGATTTCAAAAGTTATGGTTTCAAATGGGGTTTCGATTTCTTCTTCGATTTTTATGATTGGTTCATCATCGGTATGGTCGGCTATAAAGGCATCAAATTCAGCAAAAAGATCTTCTTCGATGATAGTTCCTTCGAGACAATGCAAAACTTCGCATCCTTCGTCAAGAAGCGCGTCGAAATCGGCTTCAACGATTTCTTCAATGACATCGATACTAAAATAAGTATCGTCATTAGAGTACGAGTGTTTCATAGCTTCGTCGATAGAGAAAGAAATTCTATCTTCTCCAACTCCAAGGTTGAGTTGTTTTTGCTTTACTTTAATTATAGCATCAGCTGTATGTAGGAAAGGTCTACCAAGGATAAGGGGTACCTTGCTATCTTCTTCCATTTCTAAGATTACAAAGTCAACAGAAAAAACAAAATTTCCGACTTCTACGAGCATGTTCTCAGCTATCCCCATTGGTTATTAGAAAGAATGGTCCGCGAGTCGAACGCTCATTTTTGTGGGTTTTAAAAAGTTTTTAGAGAGTTTAGCATACAAAGAGTATGGCATGAGGTTGATACTTGCGCCAAGATCGGCCAAGGCATTGCAAGAGTATGAGTGAGGAAAAGTACATGGGATTAGGAAACTTCCAGGATCTCCCAGTTTTGGTGGTACTTTGTTTTGGATAATGGCAGAACATTTATCATTTAGAAAAGTTGAAGAGACTTCTTCAAACTTATGCTTGCTCTTGATAAGTTCTTTGATAAATTTGCCATAATTTGGCATTCCAGCCAGAACATCGACTAAAGGCACGTTAATTCGAACTTCTAGTATTATGTCGAGGGATTTACCATACTTAGCTTGCATCTTTTGCTTGCGTAAGCATTGTGGATATGGTACTTTTGGTTTATATGGTTTGGGTGTTGGGTTTTTAGTTGGTTTGGTATTGGTTGGTTGGGCTTCATCCTCATTATCACTATCGACTGGAATTTCGATTGGTGTAACTTGAGTAGGTTTGGTAGGTGATTCGTAAGATAAACCGCTCCGCGTGAATACGGCATTTACTTGCTCGTTACGAGCTTGTGGGGGTTGATATTTGTTGTTGTTCTTGGGATTTGGGTTGGTATTGCTTGGTAAAGAACCAGAAGCGCGATTTGATTGTTTATCTGCCAAACGATCAAATTTAGCTTCAAGGTTTGAATGAAAGCTTGGTGGTTTTTGGTTGTGGTTTCGAACTTGGTTTTGAAGTCAGTGAATGTCTCTCGAACAAAAATGTTGGTTTTTCTTTGAGATTCTATAAAGTTGTCGATTTTGCTTTCGTGGTTGTTTTTGTCTTCGGTTTGAGTGGGTTTCTTGTCGTCTCGATCATAACTTGGTTTATCATTTGATCTCCAATTATCGCGGTCGCGGTTACGATAATCGTTATAAAATCGAGTTCGACGAAAGGTATTCATAAAGTTGGCTTCTTCTTCCTTCGTCATGGGTGTGTCATCGTCATCACATTCACTAGAAGGATGGTTTCCTCCATATTGTTTGCAGGTTTTGTGTTTAATCTCTTCAATATTAAGAGACATGGCATCCATTCGAGCTATAATTTTATCGGTGTCGGTTGGGTTGTTGCTTCCTTCGGCAAAAGCTACGGTTTTTCGCGAGTTTTTGTTTTTGTGATTTTTAGACCAATCAAGCTTAAGTATGACTTTGTCATCCAATAATTGGTAAGCTTGGTTAGGGGTTTTGTAAAGGAAAATTCCGCCCGCTGCAGCGTTCAATGCATCTTGGGTAACATCATCAAGACCATGATAGAAAATTTTGATTATTCCTTCTTTCTTAAGTCCATGACCATGGCAATTCTGAGTAGTTCTTTCATTCTTAACCATGCGTCAGTGAGATTTTCTCGTTCTTGTTGAGAAAAGCTTCGGATTTATCCAAGGAGTTTTTCAAATAAGGCAGGAGGAAAGAATCAGCTAATGAAAGCAGTTCTAAGACCTTCCCATGTTCGAATGGTTCCTTCGTTAAGTTCATCAAGCCATGACTTGGCTTCTCTAGTCAGGGATGATGGAAACATCATGAGTTGGACGGCTTCCGCTTGTCCTTCTCCATAGTTGAACATTTTACAAATTCCGCTGAATTCGTGGATGTGTTTGTGAGGTTCGGTATTGATTCGGCCATCAAATTGGTTATTTTTTACAAGGGTTAAGTGGTTCCCTTTGATTGCAAAAGCGTTTACAATTTCAGCTAAAACGATTGCAGAGCCAGGAGTTGCTGCGACAACTCTATCGGCTGAACACATAGGTTCATCATCAGTGTCTGACATTGGATCGTAACGGTTGATGAGTTTGGTGAGAAATAGGATTTGTGAAAGATGGTCAAAAGGTTGGTTAATTATGCGAGGTTGAGTTTGTTCGTGTCTCCTAGATAAAGGTACACAGCGATGAAGTAGCCTTCGATTAAGGGTACGTTCAGGTTCAGGTAACGGTGATGTTGGTGGTGTTCTGAATGAACGGGTGTGCATCCAATAAGGTTTTTGGTGTTTTTAGTAAAAATGTGTGGCGTACTTTTGGTTTTGTGCGGCGTACTTTCTGTACTACAGAAAAGAAATTTTGTTTAAAATGAGTAGCAATGGTTCAATTTCTTCAAGGATTATACTAATTTGGTTACAAAACAGGATTATAAGTCCCCGGCAGCGGCGCCAAAAACGTGATGTTCGTTTGCAAGTCTTAAATTTATATTAAAAGGTTTAGACAAAACAAGGGACTAGAAGACAAACACGGGCAAGTATACCCTTTCGTTCGCAATATAGCTTTGTAGTGGTAAGCCAGGATCGTTCGCTGAGACTTAGTTTCGTTTTGGTAATCAGGATAATAATTGAAGAAATAAATGGTTGAAGTAATATCAATAATAACAAATATGACTAATATGGGATAGTTCGTATATGTTCGTGATGATGATAATAATGATCGAGATATGTTTATGTAGATAAAGTGTGATAATCCTTTTTCGTCAAAATGGCGTTTACACAATTTACTTGGGTTGATTCAAGACTTATGTTTATTTAAGCGACTAAGCTCAAAACAAGTTGCCAACAAGTTCAATATTTTATCAAGTTTCTAAGCGGATTTCTCCAACCAAAGATTCATGACCATAGACAAGTTCTAGAAAACTTATTATAACAATTTGCGTTTCTCAACGCCAAACTATCGTAACAAATCAACTTAGATAAAATATGGTTTGTAGAACTAGGAGGTAAAATGGTTCTACAACATTAGCTTGAAATCATTTATAAAGGATCATATCATAGCATCATCACTAATTATAGTCACATACCCATATAGTCACAAATAGCTTAGCCTAACATAGTAATCAAAGTAACAATTGGAAAAGAGTAAGAGAATATCATACTTAGATTGGATTGAACAAACGAGTACACAAGTGTCACGATTGTATCATTCCTCCAAGAATCGAAGAGTGGAATACTATCGTTACAAGTATCTCCCAAAAGTGGATAATACTGAAAATTTACTAAAAGGACTAAAATACTCGAGCTATGGAGTATTGAGAGAGAGAGGTGTGGGTAAAATGAATGGAAATGGCCTCTATTTATAGTGTTGTCTGGGGTCAAATGTGCGCCGCACTTCTCCTCAAGTGCGCCGCACTTTGGAGATGCGAATGTACGCCGCACTTACAACTTTGTGTGCCGCACTTCTGGGCGATTCAGAATCTTCTTTTAATAACTTTGGCTTTATTGCATATTGAGGCCCCTTCTTTGTATATCTTCACTTTGCTCCTTCATACTTTACATCTGCATATAAAACATAACATATTAAGTATCGGAAGCTCTTATTTATACTATAAAGTGGCATTATAATGATAGGTTGAATATGTATAATTAGGGCATTATCAGAGACACATACTCTGCTTCTGTGGATGACAGTGAGGTGCAATCCTGCTTCTTGGACGACCAAATCACGAGCTTGTCTTCCCCTAGAAATTGTACGCCACTAGAAGTGCTCTTTCTAGTATCAAGGCAACCTGCATGATCAGAATCTAAAAAAGCAATTAGATGAAAACCGGTTCCCTTCGGATACCAGAGTCCCATGTGAATGGTATTCTTAAGGTACCTAAAGATCCGTTTAACCTCCTTGAGGTGCTTTTTCAGTAGGTCTGGCTTGATATCATGCAAAATAACACGTAGCATGATGAATATCAGGCCTGATGGTTGTAAGGTACCTGAGAGACCCGATCATACTGCGATATCGCGTTTGATCTATGGGAGGTGAGTACAAGTCAGCGTCTAGGGATGAGGTCGACAATGGTGTACCAACGCGAGAACATGAGGTCATACCATGCTTTTTAAGTATCTCTTGAGCATACTTAGCTTGGTTAATAAAGATACGGCGTGGGGATTGATTAATCTGGAGGCCTAAAAATAATTTTAGCTCCCCCATCATTGACATTTCAAATATGTTGTGCATTAGTTTTTCAAAATGTTTTGAAAGTTTTGGGTTCGTAGAACTAAAAATAATGTCATCAACATAAAACTGCACCAGCAGTATGTCATCCCCATATTTGTTAATAAAGAGAGTAGGATCAATAAAACCTTTGGATAATCCTTTGGAAACCAAGAAGTTTGATAGTTCTTCGTACCACGCCCTTGGAGCTTGTAAAAGTCCATTTTACAGTTCTTGAGACGGTAGACTTTGTCAGGATGATGAGGATCAACGAATCCTTCCGGATGATTCACATACACTTCTTCCTTCAAATGACCGCTGAGAAAAGTAGTTTTAACGTCCATCTGATAAACCGTGAAGCCCTTATGTGCAACATAAACAAGGAATATCATGACTGCTTCCAAATGAGCGACTTGAGCGAATGATTCATCGAAATCTATTCCTTCTTGTTGACGATATCCCTTAACCATAAGACGAGATTTGTTTTGATGATTATTTGTTCTTCATCCAATTTGTTTTTCGAAATCCATTTAAAATCGAGAACCGATGTTCCAAGTGGTTTGTCAACAAGTTCCCATACTCCAAGTCTTTCAAATTGATGAAGTTCGTCTTGCATTGATTCAATCCACGCATGATCCGTCATGGCTTGTTTGATGTTTGTAGGTACAGTGAAACTCACGGTAAGTGCATACATACATACATCGCCACCGGTTTCGAGTTGTCTGCGTGTTCGAACTGGTTGTGAAGGATTTATAATTACTTGTACCAATGGATGATCACGTATCTAATGGTGAGTGGAAGGATATCATTGATAGAATGTGTGCATGTTTAATGGATCAACATGTTGAGTAGAAGACTCTCCGACTTCGCGTACTGGTGTACCAAATGGGTTGATAAATTCTTCTTCGTCAGATTGTGCATCGACTGCTTGATTGTTGTATCCTCCTGTAGCATTGACGGCTGGTGATGTTGGTTGTATGACGGTTTCTTGAGTTTTTTGAGTATCCAATGGAATTGTCTCTTGAGCAACGGTTGTTGAAGTAGATGCAGTTGTGTCTTGTTGACTTTTTTCGGATGCATCGGCAGTATTGACAGAGGAAGGCTTTGACACAACTTGATTTTTTCCATAGTAATATTCATCAAACATTGGATCTTATAGATCAACCAACTAATTCATTTGTGTCGTATCCGTCGAGTCTGCTGTAGGAGTACTTTCTTGACGTTCTTGCACGGGACGTACACTGTTTTGTGTAGGTGCCATAGCTGGACATTGAGGTGTGGGACTTGCGTTGTTGTGATTAAGTACCATTTGTGGCAATTCGTTAAAGTTCACATGAATTGTTTCGACAATAAACCTTGTTCTCTTGTTGTAGACTTGATATCCTTTTGACAATGTAGCATACCCTACAAAAATACATGCATCGCCTTTTTCTTTCATCTTGTCGAGATTCTCACCGTCTTTAAGAATGTAGCATAAAGATCCAAATATGTGAAAGAACTTAACAGTTGGTTTCCTGCCATTGATGATGTGGTATGGTGTCTTTTCATGCCTGGGGATTACGAGAGAATGATTCTGAGTATAACAGGCAGTTGTTATTGCTTCAACCCAGAAGAATAGTGGTAACTTTGATGCAGAAAGCATTGTTCGAGCTGCCTCAACCAAAGTATGGTTCCGTCTTTTGACAACGCCAATTTTTCAGGAGTTCGAGTAATAGATGTTTGATGTTCGATACCTTCTTCTTGAAAATAGGCTTGCAGAGTCTTGTTCAAAAATTCAGTACCCCTATCCGTTCTGATCGTTAAGACTTGATGTTGTCCCATATTTAGTGATGATTAAACAAAAAATAAAGAAGAAAGATAGATGAATTATAGAGAGAGAAAGTATAGAGAGAAAATAGAGAGAATGGTTAGAAACTTCGGAGGATTAGATAGAGAGAGAAAACAAAATGAACCAACACTCTTCCTAACATGCTAGGAAGGGTGTTTATAGTCGTGCCTTACATGTAGGATTTATGGGCTATATTGTTTGGGTCGGGCTTTCCTTTTAGGCTTTAGTTCCTTTAAGATGAACTTTTAGCTTAAAGTTAATCCCGTAATACACGACTAACCTACTACCTATTATAACGTTCTAAAATACAATACATAATAAACTTATGACCTAACATTCTTGTTTGACTCAATATTTTGAGGCTAACAATATCCCCTAATGAGAGGTCATTACCCTTTGTCATTTGGAGATTTGTATAGATTACTAATATCGTCATAAATGAGTCTTGAACGTGTAATAGTAGTCTTGTTCCTTCATGTTGTGATCTTTGAGCCTTTGACATTGTCTTTCGACTTTGTCTTAAATCTTGAGATCTTCAAATCATCCTTGACTTGTCTTTGCCATCTTGCGATCTTGTGTCTTCATCCACATGCTCACACTATGAATTTTTGAATATGTCTTATACAAGGCATTTTCCTCGTATGAAAGTTCGTTGATCCAGTCTTTTCGAATTGATTACTAGTAGAAAGTGCGACTCAGGCGTTCTTGGTGGAATATAAAGGGAAAAAGGGTATCTATTTAAACTAAAGTAAAACGAAAATTAAAATGAAAATGAAAATGTAAAAACAAATGTAAATATCGTTAAGTAAAAGTGGAGGCTTGAATTTTAAAACTAAAATTAATACTTAAAAATAAATGACGAAAAATTAAACTTTTCGAAAGTAAATTTGAAAACTTGACAAAAATGAAAACTTCAAAATAAATCTAAGTTAAGACAATTAAAATAGCACTAAGTAAAAATGGCGGGAAAAATAAAATTTGAAATTAAAATAAAAGATAAAGAGAAAACTTAAACAAAATAACAACTACCTACCGTCGGAATACCCTCCATCAGAATGGTGTCGGAATAAACACGTTGGAAAGCAATCGGAATAAGCTAAAACAAAAATATCGGAATGTAGTAAAACGAAACCGTCAGAATAAGTGAAAATAAAACCTGTCGGAATAATTATAAAAGTATCGGAATAATGCTAAGTAAAGATATCGGAATGCAACTATCATAATGCATAAAAGTAAAACTATCGGAATGTTAGTATCACTTCTATTAGAATCACATATAAGCTCTACTGTCTGAATACTAGATCGGAAAAACGGTCAGAATCATAAACCCTTATCCGATTGTTCCTTCGGAATACAGGTCGGAATAGGGAAACCCTATTCCAATGGAAAGAAATTCGAAATAAGCAAGTTAAAGAAACTACTTTTCAAAAAGCTAAAACCGAAACTTTACCAAACTTAATATGAAAAGAGCTAATAAGCACGAATAACAAACTTTCAAAACACTAAATAAGCAAACTTTTTAAATCAACTTTAAAAATAAAACGAATCCTTTAAGAAAAACTTTAAAGCAAATAAGCTAAATACAAAATAAGCCAATAAGCATGATAAGCTCAAAGCTCAAATCATATAAAAACTTATATATGAACAAAAAGATAAACTTTTTGATCACATAAACATCAAGATTAAACAAAATGGAAGATTAATTCGAATTATGTATAAATAAAAATCAAGAAAGGTAGAATAAGATGAATATTAAAACAAGATTAAGCTTTTAAAAGTAAAGATTAGATTAAAACAAGAAAGGAAGATGAAAGATGAAGCCTAGTGAGAGAAAGTTAAACACTTTCTCTCTCTAAATTTAAAAACTACAAAATGAAAAATGAATACTAACTAATAACTAACTAACATCCTCCTAATGTGTCATTAGGAGGGTATATATGGGAAGTAGGGTGTGACAATCCGTCAATTTACGATTGATATTTTATTCTCAATAATTATTTGAAAATATTATTTTATGAACTCACTTATTTTTGGGAAGAAATTTGTGTTGGAAATACGTTTTACGTATTAAGAAGGATCGGTCACTCCAACGATACTCCATGTAATAGCTCGTAGTTTTGTTAACACTCTTTATTTATCAAACAAGTCCAAGCCAAGCCTACAACTTGTGTAGGCCGGCCCAAACGTGTAAGCCCAAGCCCATCACAAGGCTTGGGTATATAAACCCTCTCCTTTGATGGAGAGGGTGTGGTTTTTCATAATTTACACATAGTTGTTCTTAACTTTCTCTCTCTAGAAGTGTGAAATCCACCATCTTTCTATCTCTTTCTCTCTCTAAAAACATAAGCATAGATTTACAAATCTTCAAATGGTATCAAGAGCTTGGGATGAAATATAGGTTTTTGTTTGTGTTGCGTATTGTTTTCTAAACAATTCGTATAGTATAAGTGTGTTTTGCCGAAATCTTCAAAATTTTTTGCTTTGATCGTAGTATCAAGTAGTGCTACATAGAATTTTGTGCTTAAAAAGTGTTCTTGGTATCTTGGTTTTTCATTAAAACATCAATATTTTGGATCAAAAGTGCAAAAAGGTTGTGTTCTATCATTCCGAAATTTAAGCAGAAACATCCATCGGAAAGTACAAATTGTACTTGGGCTTCCATCGCAATAACCTTCCATCGGAAAGGGTTTGGTTTCTACATTGCGATCGTGGGATTTTTATCACTTATTCCGATCTGAATCATTCCGATAGCTATTGCGATCTGAGATTCTGACGGGTATAAGGAAGTATTTTAAGTCGTTACTCTGCTCGAATTTTGTCAGCCACTTTGCGATCTGAACATTCCGATAGGGCTTTGCGATCTGAACATTCCGATACCAACAACATTTCGACAGGGCTATATTCCGATCTGGTATTACGATCTGACATTCCGATCTGGTGTTACGATCTGACATTCCGATCTGGTTTTACGATCTGACATTCCGATCTAGTATTACGATCTGACATTCCGATCTGGCATTCTGATAATCACAATTTTCGTGTGTAATTTTGACTTGGAATTTTTGGTTTATCGAGAACATATTTTAGGGGATTTTAACATTGTTTCTCGGTTTTAACTCACAACAACACAAAAATACTTAACCTTATTTCATTGTTCGATCAACTTTGTAAATCTTAACTTATTGAAATGGAGTATACATCTCTTACGGATAAGTCCATCCTCTCGGGTACGGATAATCGTCCACCAATGTTGGTGAAGACTATGTATGAGGAATGGGCTTCCCGAATGGAACTTTATATGTTGAACAAGGAGAATGGACATCTAATTTGGGCATCGGTGCTCAATGGACCATTAGATTATGGTACTGTGACGGAAGGTACGACCACTCGTCCTCGCACAACGGGTGAGTTGACTGGAGATATAAAGATTCAAGATAAATGTGATAAGTATGCTACAAACATCATTCTCCAAGCTCTTCCTCCAGATGTCTACAAACTCGTTAGCAAACATAAAGTTGCCAAAGAGTTATGGGATAGAATTCGTGTTCTAATGCAAGGCACCTCGTTAACTAAACAAGAACGAGAGTGTAAGCTTTATGATACTTTTGATAAGTTTGCCTATGTGCCAGGGGAGACTCTCAATGATTACTATCTGAGATTTACCCTATTGTTGAATGAGCTTAACATCTATGGCATGGCAATTCCTACCTTTCAATTGAACACCAAGTATTTGAACACTCTTCCTCCAGAATGGAAAAAATACGTGACGGATGTTAAATTGGCTAAGGACTTGCATAACACCAATGTGGATCAACTTCAAGCTTTTCTTCAACAACACGAATGCCATGTGATCGAGGCTCGGTTGTCTACACCTCAAGTTCATGATCCACTTGCAATGTATGCTTCTCAACAAAACATGGCTTATACTTATCAACAACCATCATACTTGCAGCAGCCACCACCACACATCTATCAGCAACCACAGCAACCATCTTATCAACCACCAATGATGCCACAGCAAGAATATCAACAAAGTGTTCATCAACAAGCTTTTCAACAACAACCACCATATCAAACATCACCATCACAAGCCAACACTTCTCCATTGGGCTATACTCCTCAGCAAGGATATTTTCCAATTGAAGCACAACCAGCACAAGCTTTCTACTCTAATGAACTTCCACCAATCCAAGCACCGGTCTTTACTCCAAATGATACGCCAGCTGATGTTTTAAACCATCTCACCGCCTACTTGTCAAAACTTGTTGCAACTAGAGGATTTCCACCAACAAACAATCAGCTCCGCACCTCATCAAATCCTCGACAACAAGCCACTGTTCAAGATGGTCAAGTGACGGTGCAACCTATTCAGGGAAGGCAAAATTCATATGGACCTCCTACAAGGACTGGGAACAATAAAGTTGTGAATGCTCAAGCTAGTGGAAATGGGAGTCCTATTGGTCCTAAGAAGGTTGTGACTTGCTACAATTGCCGAGGACAAGGTCATATGGCTAGGGAATGCACTCAGCCGAAAAGGAGAAGGGATGATGCATGGTTTCGTGAGAAGATGTATTTGGTTGATGCTCAGTCTAAGGGGAAGATTTTGGATTCAGAGGAGTTGGCATTTCTGGCAGACCCAGGGGCAGCAGATACTGAAGGCATTGCAGTCGTTTCCACTTCTAATGCAGCTTATCAAGCGGACGATCTTGATGCATACGATTCGGATTGTGATGACATTCACTCTGCCCAAGCTGCTCTTGTTGCTAATCTCTCTCACTACGGTTCTGATGTCATCAGTGAGGTACCAACCACATCTAATAATATTGATGATAACCAACATCAAGTTGGGCATGACAATGACAACCTTGAACAGCATTCGGGAACTAGTAACTCAAATGATGTGGTACCCAAACCTACACATTTGAGTGAACCTCAACCAAATGCTACGACGGGTATGGAATCTTATGCTCAACATGATCTGGTCATGGTGCCTAAACATATTATTGATCAAATGCATATGGCCCTCAGACAATCCGTAGATACGAATTCCACCCTAACTGCTGAGCTTGCGTTGCATAAAGAAAAGGTCAAAGCTTTTGAAATGGTCCCTCAAGCAGAGAAAATAACATGTTCTGAATTTGACCAATTTCGTTTTGAAAAGATTGAACACTTGAAAGAAATAGAATCATTAAAAGCTAATCTTTCCAATGAATTAAAAGAAAAAGAGTCGGTTGTCAATGATTTTCAGAAACTTAAAATGGATTTCGAAACTCTCGAATCTAAAAAGGTTGAATCGGAAATTAATGCTACTAAACTTCTTAAATTCAAAGAACAACATCTTTTAAAACAATACGCTTCCACAGAAAAGGTTCACCTCTTAACTAAATCATTTAAAGAATTCGAACTTAAGCGTCTTCAAGATTTACCACCTAATCCCGGTTATGCAAAACAAGCTCAGGAATATATTCCCGGTCTTTATGATATGACCATAATTGGAAAATCGAAAGAAGCACCTTTTGTTCGTAGTACTGAGGAGACACAATCACTTGGGGATGAAACTCATTCTAAAATGCTTTCAAAATTCCATACAATTGATTATGATCAACATAACAAAGATCAATTTTCGAAAAAGACACGCATTCGTTTACAAAAGGAATTAGCAGAATTAACAGTTCTTGTGCCCCAAAGTTTGTCAAATGAAAACCTTCCTAGTACGTCTCCTGCACTCGTCAAAAAGGATTTAACGAAGTTAATTCCACCGGTAAGTAAGGCGTCCGTTAACTTAAATATGGTTCACCAACACTTAGCCGATTTTGACAAGGTCATTTTGGAACGTACGACGGCCACGGCCATAACGGAAGGTGAATGGAACTTTGAGCACACTAGAGCTGCGTTTCGAGATGAAATTGTTCCGTTTTTAAACAATGTTAAAGCTTGTCTTCGTAATATTGATCAAGATTTGTTTTTGGAAATAGAAGAAGTTAGACGTGTTTTCAATGAAATGGAAGATGCTTATGAAAACAGTTTACTTGAAATAGAACGGGTTTCACGCCATAATGATCTGCTTCTGAATCAAGTGATGTCTCATGATATAGTTTCTGTCTGTGTGAATACAAGTGTTGATAATGATTCTATTGTGCATAATGTTGAATCTGTGGATACTGTAGTGGATAGTACTTGTCACGAATCTGACGCTGAATTTTTAAAGCTTCAAGATTCATATTCTTCGCTTTCAAAACGTTTTGATGAGGTTCAAACACATTGTATTTCGCTTGAATGCAAGCAACAATTTATTCAAGAAATCTTTGAAACGTCATTCGAAGGTGTTAATATCGATGATGCAAATTTTGAAAAGAATTTTCGATTGAATTTACAATCAAAACAGCGTCAGCCAAGTGACAAAGTTGCTAACTCTTTGCCGATGGAAATAGAGAAATCTAAGGAGCTTAACTGTGTGAACGTACTTGAGGCCGCTGAGAATTTTAAGCTTGATCTAGATAATCAAGTTTCCAAGATTTTGTCCAAAGTTGATAACTTAAAACAGAAAAATACACGACTCTTCGATTCAGTACAGCCCGCATGTGTTGATACCACTGCACAGAATCAATCGTTGATTGAACAATTGAATCGAAAGTCGATGGAAATATCTGATTTGAGGGAACAAATTTGCGATAAGAATCTGGTCTTGGCTGAGTTAAAGGAAACACTTCGTACTCTCAAAGGTAAGAATGTTGTGGATAACGCAGCCACTATCTCAGCATCGTCCTCTAGTGCAATCAAAAGAACCCTTATAGCCGTCACACCACTTAACAAGGGCCCTAGGACTAAACCATCTCAAACTTTGGTCACTAAAGATAAGGCGGAATCAAAATCAGCTTCTAATATTCCCGTGTTGCCTTCTACAGGAGTAAGCACCACTACTAAGGCTCAAAGATCTAAGCTTAAAAGAAACAAGAAGAATGATAGGATCTTGCCCCCATCTAGTAGTCAAGTGAAGAAGAAAGTAGAAGCCCATCCTAGGAATGTTATTTCTGTTTTGAATAAAAAGAATCATGTAGCTAAACCTAAAGGCTCTGCGGTTGTGCAGCATTCTAAGCCTACTGTGAATTCTAATTTGAAATGTTGGAATTGCAATGAATGTATGTTTTCTAGTCGTCATGATTCTTGCCTTATTGACCATGTGAATGAGATGCATGCCCGGAAAAATGGATTAGAATGGAAACCGACTGGGAAAGTGTTAACCCAAGTTGGTTGGATGTGGCGCCCCACTGGTAGAACTTTCACTATAGTAGGAAATACGTGCCCTTTAACTAGGATCACTCCCACTGAAGTGAAGAAAGCGTGCCCTTTAACTAGGAGTACCAAGGCTACCAAAACACAAGCGTGTCCTTTAACTAGGAACACCAACACTACTGTAGGAACAAAGTGCCCTTTAATTAGGTCTACTCCCACTGTAGTGCCCGCGAATAATCCAAAACCTAAGAAAGTTGGAACAGTAAAACCTGTTAGTGCTAAAACTATCATTAGAAAACGCAGGAAATCTAAGGGTCTCAAAAATGTTAGCAATTCTGATAATTCTATATCTGTATCTGCTAACACTCCAGAACCAATAGTTTCCAATGCATTGTCTACTGTTGTTGTTGAAAACAGGTGGTCCAAATTGTTCTCTGGTATTTGGACTCTGGTTGCTCCAAGCATATGACCGGAGATCGCTCTCAGCTCAGAAATTTCGTCAGCAAGTTTCTTGGTACGGTTAGATTTGGAAATGATCATATTGCAAAAATAATGGGTTATGGTGAATATCATATTGGGAATGTTATTATTTCAAGAGTGTATTATGTGGAAGGTCTTGGTCACAACTTATTTTGTGTGGGACAATTTTATGATGCAAACCTAGAAGTTGCTTTTCGAGAGCATACCTGCTTCATTCGTAATTTGGAAGGGGTTGATTTATTGAAAGGTACTCGAGGGAATAATTTGTATACTTTGTCTCTACAAGACATGATGGCCGCTTCTCCCGTATGTCTTCTCTCCAAAGCATCGAAGACTAAGTCATGGTTATGGCATCGACGGTTATCTCATCTTAACTTTGACGCTATTAATCACTTGGCGAAAAACGAACTTGTTCGTGGTCTTCCTAAACTATCATTTCACAAGGATCATTTGTGTTCCGCGTGTACAATGGGGAAAAGCACTAAGAAGTCTTACAAACCCAAGACTGAAGACACCAACCAAGAGAAACTTTATCTTTTGCATATGGATCTTTGTGGGCCAATGCGTGTTGAAAGTCTTAGTGGCAAAAAGTACATCCTCGTCATTGTCGATGATTACTCTCGGTTTACATGGGTGAAATTTCTTAAAGCAAAACATGAGGCACCTAAATTCATCATCAGATTTCTCAAGATGATTCAAGTGCGTCTCAACACTACTGTCCGACGCATTCGTACAGATAATGGAACCGAATTTGTGAATCAAATCTTACGTGATTATTATGAAGAAGTTGGCATCTCTCATGAAACATCCGTTGCACGCACTCCACAACAAAACGGTGTCGTTGAAAGGAGAAATCGCACACTTATGGAAGCTGCTCGAACGATGTTAATTTACGGAAAGGCTCCATTGTTTTTATGGGCAGAAGCAGTATCTACAGCAGTGTACACCCAAAACCGGTCACTAATTCGTAAACGCCATGGTAAAACACCCTATGAGCTTCTCCATGGAAAAGTACCAGATTTATCATATCTTCATGTATTTGGTTCTCTTTGCTATCCAAATAATGATGGTGACAATTTGGGAAAACTTCAACCAAAGGCTGATATTGGTATTTTCATTGGTTACGCCCCCGCAAAGAAGGCATACCGAATCTACAACCGTAACTCTCGCAAGATCCTCGAAACTATGAATGTTGATTTTGATGAGCTGACAGCAATGGCTTCTGAGCAAAGCAGCTCTGAACCCGCACTTCATGAAATGGGACCCAGTAATATTAGTTCTGGTCTTGTCCCAAACAACCCTACTTCATCATTTATACCACCTACTAGGAATGAATGGGATACGTTGTTTCAACCGTTCTTTGATGAATTCTTTACTCCTCCAAGTATTGTTGCTCCAGAACCTGAGGTAATAGCTCCGGTAACCGAAGTTGTCGCTCCAGCAACCGAAGCACAATCAGACACATCTGCACCAACAATTGGTCAAGATATACCAACAACGAGTAATTCTCAACCAACACAAGTAACAACTACCCATGTCATGCCTATTGATGATGAAGAGGATGACGATGATCACGATTTGGAATTCGCTCAAATGCGTGAACTTCCATTCTTTGGTGTATCTATTCCCGACCCTAATCAAGCCGGGTCGTCCACCTCAGAGGAAGCTCCTTCTACAGTTTACTCCAATCCACGGATTTGTGAACATGATAGCAAGTGGACAAAGGATCATCCTATAGATTCTATTATTGGTGACCCTAATCGTCCAGTATCCACACGAAGTCAGTTACAAGAAAGTGCACTGTTTTGTCACTTTGATGCTTTTCTCACTGAAGTTGAACCTAAGACATGGCAACAAGCTTTTACTCAATCCTGTTGGATAGAAGCTATGCAAGAAGAACTTAACGAATTCATACGTCTTGATGTTTGGGAACTTGTCCCATGCCCGGATCAAGTGCAGTTACTCACTTTGAAATGGGTTTACAATGTGAAACTCGATGAGTTAGGCGGAATATTGAAGAACAAAGATCGTCTAGTAGCTCGTGGATACAAGCAATTATTGGGCATCGACTTTATGGAATCCTTTGCACCTGTTGCCCGTTTGGAAGCTATTAGACTATTCCTCGCTTATGCAGCCCATATGAATATGGTCGTCTATCAGATGGATGTGAAGACGGCATTTCTTAATGGTGAACTCAAGGAAGAGGTCTATGTTCAACAACCGGATGGTTTTATGAATCCTAATTATCCTAATCATGTGTGCAAGCTTAAGAAGGCTCTCTATGGGTTGAAGCAAGCTCCTCGCGCATGGTATGATCTTTTGTCACAATTCCTCATTACCCAAGGCTTCGCAAAAGGCAAGGTGGATCCTACGCTGTTCATTCAGAAACGAGGTAAAGATATGATTATGGTACAAATATATGTTGATGATATTATATTTGCAGCCTCGACCCAAACCATATCGGATGAGTTTGGGACACTCATGTCTTCCAAGTTTAAGATGTCAATGATGGGCAAGGTATCATTCTTCTTAGGTCTTCAGATATCTCAGAGTCCCAGAGGCATCTTTATCAATCAATCCAAGTATGCCCTTGAATCGCTTAAGAAATATAAGCTGGAATCTTGCGACCCCATGGACACTCCAATGGTGGAGAAAACTAAGCTTGATGCAGATCCACATGGAATTGCCGTTGATCCGACACTTTATCGTGGAATGATCGGTACTCTTCTGTATATCACAGCCAGTCGACCTGATCTTCAGTTTGCTATATGTATGTGTGCCAGGTATCAAACTAGGCCTACTGAATTACACTTAGCTACTGTTAAAAGGATCTTTCGATATCTTAAAGGAACCATTAATCGGGGACTTTGGTATTCGAAGGACTCTTCTATTGCACTAATGGCATATGCAGATGCGGATCACGCGGGTTGTCAAGATACAAGGCGTAGCACGAGTGGAACTTTGCAACTACTAGGAGATCGACTAATCAGTTGGGCATCGAAAAGGCAGAAAAGCGCTGCAATTTCAAGTACGGAAGCAGAATACATAGCTATGTCCGGTTGCTGTGCTCAAATTCTTTGGATGAGATCACAATTAACCGACTATGGTCTAGGTTTCAACAAGATTCCGATGTACTGCGACAACAAAAGTGCAATTGCCTTATGCTGCAACAATGTTCAATTCTCCCGGTCGAAGCATATTGACATTCGCTACCACTTCATCAAGGAGCAAGTGGAAAATGGAGTAATAGAGCTTTACTTTGTCCGATCTGAGTATCAATTGGCGGATATTTTCACGAAGGCTTTAGATCGCGCTCGAATTGAATTTTTGGCCGACAAGCTAGGAATGAGAACTTTCTCGCCTGAGACTCTAAAGGAACTGGCAGATGAAGCGAAAGAATAGTGGTGGTAAAACTATTCTCCGTATCCTTGGTGATCATTTGTATATATTGTTTATATTTTTATCCACAAAAGCAAAATACAAAAATATAAAACCATATAAAAACCATAAAAATTGAAAAATTCAGAAAAATCCAAAAATATTTTTACTTTATTTTTCAAAGGCATGTCTTTTGGTACGATAATATTTACGGCCTTAGAAATGTTGATTAATATCGACACGGCGCCATAAATAGAGTTCGTACAAAAGTTGTAAATATTTCATAAAACATGCCCTTATGGCTTGTAGTTATTTCAGACTGCAACCCGGTTTTCACATTAAAGTCAAGTATTTCTTATGAAAGCTTTGACTCACAACGGGAACTAGTTTTCTCGGGCAAGGTTTACTTTAAAACCTTGTAAGGGATCAAGTTTACTTTATAACTTGGTCTAACACAAATATATGTACCTTTCAGTGCATTTATTTGTTAAAACAAGAGAAGTCTTGTTTTTATGAAGCTATCATCTCTACAACCATGCTATCTACAATTGGTATCTACATACTCGACGATGCGACTACTCAACTGACGACTACAGCTCTTTCGATAGAACACGGGTCAACAATTGAGGGGGAGCAACTGTCAAGCATTCAGAATCTTCGATGCCGAACGTGCCAAGTTCACAAGTTGGTGTCAAGAAAACAATACCAATCGTACGTGTGGTGTCAAGAGATGACTTCAGACGTGACGAGGCGACCAACATATGCTGCCAAGAACCATTTGATCTTATCAAATGATGTTCTCATCAATCAGGTCCAACCTTGTCAATTCTTTTTAATATGGTGAATATGTGATCATGTTACAAATCAGTATCATATCTCAAGCGTTTGATATCCGGAAGATAAAATAGACTTGCATTTTTCTTCCCAAAACCTTTGTTAAAACTTCATTAAATCAATTGATATTAAAAACATCGATTGGGTTAATATTTTTAATATGGGGGAGAAAATGTGATTTAATATGGGATATTATCACAAATGGTTTGACTTAATGTGCTGGCTCATCCCTACATGTGCGAAATGTTTTCGAATATCGTGGCATATGTTAAGGGGGAGCAAAACGGATTTGCATATCAAAATAGATTTTCATGGTGACATATACTTACCCAAAACCCATTTATTTCACGACGATGAAGATTGTGGTGACATAAGGATGGTAGGATAGGTTAAGTCCAATGATTCTTCCAGAACCGGAGGAATCTTCCCAAGGACATTCCATAGCTAGAAATAGTAGTCCTTAGGAAAGGTGGAGAAAGAATGTGAATGTAGCTGAATGCCGACCAAGTACTTAAGTTAGCACTGGAACAATCACAACAAGGTGCTAGTTATGACGTATTGGTAAGCATTGAAGGGGTTGAAGAATGAAAAAGAATTGTAAAGATAAAGGGTGTAAAGAAAGAAGCCCTCCTTACAACTTTAGGCAGAAGCCGGGTCAATACATATGCTATTGAGATCATTGTTAATGATTCTTGATATTGAAGACAGACATCATGGACCCAGTGATGCAATGCACAACCCATCCCAGCTAACTCAGATATCTCTTAAAAGGTATTTGTTTTAATCACACGGAGACAACACATTATCTATTGATTTATTCACTCCGAATAAATTGGTATTGAAAAGGTGGCACTCCTCTCCAGCCTCCGATCACTAAAATCCAAAAATGCACGATCGAGTCTAGAGCCATTTGAGATCATCAAATATCTCACTAGGACACACTTTCATATTTCCTTGCTTCTTCACACACTGTGAAAAGTAAGAAAGATTTTAAGAGTCCTACGCAAAATCTTCATGATCTTGCCTGAACATCCGAGTAATACGAAAGTATTTACAATGAAGATGGAAATCCTTCTTGAGCGAATATCAAAAAGCTCATGGTAGGTGACTTGTGCGATTCTTTATGAATCAAACTTGTGATAACTGGAAAGCAACAGCTGTTTAATTCTTAACTGAATTTAAACACGTTCCAGGCCTCTACGCAATATCTTAGTGATCTTGCCAGAACACTCAGAGTGATACCTTAGTGTTCACAGTGATGAGTGGAAATCCTTCTAGTGTTAACCTCAAACAGCACTTGGTAGGTAACTTGCAAGATTCTATACGAATCAAGCTCGTGACAACTGGAAAGCAACGATGGTGCGGTTCTTAATTGAATTTCACTTGTTCCAGGAACATGAATTGACTGCTTCAAATCATGCGGATATTATTATCCAAATGATTCACTCTTTACGTTCGCAGTCAGCTTTGGACGGTCGAGTAAAGAGAACGGGTTTACCCGCGAAATCCTGTCAGGAAGTTACTTAATTGAAACTATCCGTCACGGGTACGATATCTAATATCGTCCAACGGTCTTCACCGACCGGAGGTAAAATGCTACCGATTTAGAATGAAATGTTCAAAGCCATTTCGTTCGTGTCTACTTATGTTGCGGCATTTGAAGACGGTGGCGTTGCGGAATCCGAGAAGAAGTCGTCCCCGCATGCTTATACTTTATGCACTTAATACCTCATCTAATTCAAGAAAGCCTAAAAGTTAAGTCTTCCGCTGTATCAAACTCTGAAGCTTTCAAGAATTACGAAGGTATAAGTATGTGGGACGTGAGGTCACGAAGAGGCGAAGATCACAAGTGATGGATGCACGAGATCAAGGCAAGTGATTAGTGCTCAAGATTGATATCAAAGATCACATAAGCATGTTCACCAGAAAAGAAAAAGAAAAAGAAAGACGAAGACTACGAGCTCAAGACAAGCATAGTATGCTAGGTTTATTTTATTATTGTAACTTGGGTAACGCCCTTGTTTGGAGTGACCTCCCTTAGGGGGAGATTGTTGGAAATACGTTTTACGTATTAAGAAGGATCGGTCACTCCAACGATACTCCATGTAATAGCTCGTAGTTTAGTTAACACTCTTTATTTATCAAACAAGTCCAAGCCAAGCCTACAACTTGTGTAGGCCGGCCCAAACGTGTAAGCCCAAGCCCATCACAAGGCTTGGGTATATAAACCCTCTCCTTTGATGGAGAGGGTGTGGTTTTTCATAATTTACACATAGTTGTTCTTAACTTTCTCTCTCTAGAAGTGTGAAATCCACCATCTTTCTATCTCTTTCTCTCTCTAAAAACATAAGCATAGATTTACAAATCTTCAATTTGGATTTACATCTTGGAGTAGCATTGACTACGTCTAAACCGGAGGATTCAACGTTACGTGCTTACGTTTACATACACCATCTTTGGTGACAGTCCGACATTTCAGAAAATAAATTTATCCGAGAATATTATTTTGGAGTTTTAAATTTGTGTTGGTTCATAAACTCACAAATTTACGAGAAGAGATTAGGACTTACGATTTTATTTTTAACGTCCTTTACGACTAAACCGGAAACCTTAGGATTACGTATTTACGTTTTCGAACTCCGTTTTTGATGAGACAATTTTTATTGGATTCGTTTTGTGACGTTGATTCATAATTTACAAAAACGTTTTTCGCAAAACGACCCGAGGGCACGCAAATCGAGGAAACTAGAATCGAGGAATACCCGTAAACTAGTGAGATGGGACAAAATACATTGTCCCACCCCACTAGCAACATGGGACGGCTACACAAGCAACACCTCATCCCATGAGGTGTCAAAGCTTAGAAAATAAGCTTAAACACATGTCCATGTTTTCACTTAAAACCACAAACCACTCCAACAAACAACTAGCTCTCATTTCACAACATGCAAACAACTTCATCTCATCCCCTTCTCTCTCTAAAATGCCGTCCCATCTCACCCTAAACATCCATTTTTGATCAAAAATTAACCATGAAATCATATGTTATCTCTACATATGTTGAAGCTCTCTTGAAACCCTATTGATTGGTGGTGCTTATAACATCCAAGGAGGAGTATTCATGGTGTCTTGGGGCTGATTTTCCACAAGGAGTTCATGGAGCATGGTGGTCTTGAAGATGGTCTTGGCTATGCACAAGTTTCTCCATCAAAATCCATGTTTTGATTAACCTACATCATCATGGTGGTATAAAGATTGTCCTCCTCATCTTTTTGTTAATTTGATTATGTAAACATGTATTCTATTTCCTATTTTATATGTACATGATGATTATATGATGATAAAAATGTTATGTGGGGATTTGGTGTTGATAAACATGATTAAAAAGGTGAAAAACTATAAGAAACAAGGATAAAATCTTGGTTAAATTTGATGGCTGTATAAGACAGTAAATAAACATGTTATGAACTGATAAAATGATGAAGTAGAATGTATTTACAGTAAGCTATGGGTCTTGTACACATGTGAGAGTTGGCCATGCAATGGAATCAAAATAATGAGTGAGATATGATCAAAACAAGTTTAAGGTATAAATCTGAGGTTACTGTTTTGGACGATTTTTAGAAAATACTTAGAAGATGATTCAACAGTAGCTATAGAAGAGTTAAATGTAGCACATATTATGTAGTTTATGTGATAAAAATTTGAGCTTCTATCTCCATATAGAACTCAAGATATGGCAGTTTTGGTGAAAGTGAAGATAAAAATCAGATTTTGGGAATTAAAAGTATAATAATATTATATAAGCACTCAAAATTTTAATGTATAAAATATAAATTAAAACCCACTAACTCATGGATTCTATTTATATAAATATGTAAAAGGTGGAATAAGTGTATAAATGATAAAAATGGTAACTTGTTAAGTTTTATAAGTTATAAAACTATAAACATGATTTTTACGACTTTTTCGGCTATTGCCGTAAAATTAACGTTTTTGTTAAATAAAACTTAGATGGTTGGACCCGTCTAATGAAAACTTTATAAAACTTATATACTGATATATAGACATGTATAACAAGTAAAAACCGATAAAACCCGAACTATAAGAAATACGGACATTTACGAGCTAATTAAGCATATTGGACTAATAATTGGACTAAATAAGATAAAAACTTGTAAAAAGAACTTATTGGGCTTAACCCATTTAGGCCCAACTTGTGAAGTTTAAGTACTGATAATATAGGTACAAAATAGATTAAAATAAGTTAAATAACTTATAATAAGTTTATTGGACTTAAAACACGTAAATAGGTAAAACGAGAAAACTAGTATAAAAGTTATCGACACATAACTCTAAAATGAGTAAACGAGAATATGTAAACCCACTTGATCATCATATATATATAATCATCATATGTATACATAATTGTTATTTTTATAAAGTCATTGGACAAACGTCTAAGACCGAGTATTATTTGTCTAGGTTTCTGTGATTGAAGCACGTACCGTACATCCAAATCGCCGATAATCGTCTTCCCATATCAACGTGAGTTCATAGCCTCGCACTCTTTTAAATGTTTTTATAAATGTTTTATAAACCCGCGAGGGAGATAACATGTTAGTTTTTACAAAATAGGACACCATTTGTCCCGATTGTTTGTTTATTGATTTTGGACCCGAATGATTGAATGACCCGATTGTATGACCCGATAAATGATTAAAGGACCCGATAGATGAAATTAAATGGATTATTAAAGTTAGGTTATGTCACTAAAAGTCCCATTAGCATGAATTGTGAACTACCGGTATTTGGTAGACGCTTATGCATTTAATAGTACTATTTGGGGACGATCACCCCAGTTCGCGCCTTGACGGTTGATCCCCGTCGTGCCACATTGATTGGTAAGCGAATTTATGTATGAGAAGATTTCAATAGCGTGACCTTTGTGACGACACGCTACTTTAGATGGGCAAAATTGGTATCGGGTTAGCTACCCGTTGTTGGTTTAGTAAGGTAACAATGTCATGCGGCTTATAATAATCCAAATTAACGAAATACTGCTGTACGCTCCGAATTACGATGTATTGCTTGACTAGCAATACGGGGTCATACTAATTATATTATGTTTGTGTTTTGGTTTTCGTAACCATATTCATATACGGTTTTTATTTAACTTTATACAACGTCGTAAGACGTATTGTATGATGTTTTTACTACATTGGTCGTATAATGATTTTTAAGGCAAATGCCTATATTATGATTTTCGATAAGGATTTGTATAAAATGACTTTGGCTATTTAATGGCCTATTACAAAGATTTGTATAAAATGATTTTGGCTATTTTACGGCCTATTACAATGATTTGTACGAATTGATTTTTGGTACTAATTTTATACCAAAGTTATATTGATGGAATTTATTAAACTCTATGAATTCACTCGGCGTTATCGCTGACCTTTTCTTTTAACATGTTTTATCTCAGGTACTTGAAGGTAATTCTCGGGAAGACGACAAGAATTCATGGCCAGCACTTAAACAATATTTTTCCATTCAAACACTTTGTAAAACTTTTGTATGAAATGTAATGACTTGGGACCGATGTAACTTTGATATTTATGAATGGAAATGATTAATTATTAAACGACGCGATTTTTATGCGTTGTCTATGATGTGAGTAATGTGCTATCCCGTAACACCAACGAGTCTTCCGCTGTATCTAGTTGTATAAATTTGGGGGTGTTACAGTTTGGTACCAGAGCTCTCGTTATAGAGAACGAAAGATTTTTAAAACCAAGGTTTTGAACAAAACATTTCAAAATCTTTTAACCAAAAACATTTTTCTAAAAATGTCTAAAAATCTTTTGACTATAACGGTGCCGAAGAATTCCCGAGTTACCGACAAGGCCAAGACTGAGAAGTGTTATTTTAATATATATATAACTTGGATTATATATATATGATGTAATTTTATTACATGATTGTTTGATGATTATTTTGATATTTATACGAGGTATTTATACGACGTAGATTGTCACAAGGAACCCTAAATCCCCTAGTAAATTAATCGAAGCTATTCTCGTAGGAATTCTAGCTATCCTAGATCTAAACCAAGTTGTGGATATTTATGATCCCAACAAATGGTTGATATTCGTAGAAATATAGATATTAGTTGATTGTGATATTAAAGAATAATTGGCGAGATTAAATCTGATATCGATGTCATGACGATCTTTTCTTATAGAGTGGAGTTTGACAAAACGTTACCACCTAGAAAGATGTCATCTGATTCGTTGTCACCCAATTCTTAAATTGAAATCGAAAGGGTGAATGTTGCACTTGAGGCTGTTATTGGAACCATTACCCAAAAGCCTCATGCCACTAATACCTTTCCGAGAAGTCTAGTTGAATGATCAAGTCATTTCATATTAATGACTCATTTGATAATTGTTGTTGTAAGAGCTAATAGGATTGGAAATTAAGTGTTGATTTATATTGAGATTGTATTGCCTTTACAAGGCCGAAGAATAAGATTGAAAGTATTGAAATATGAGGTAGGATATTGAATTGAGTATAAAAGTGGTTGAAATTTGAATAAAGTAAAATTTAAACCATATGGAATAATAAATTGTTAAGAGGAAATCATTAAGTTTTGTGATTGAATTATAAGGTTTTGATTGATTGTTAGTTCGTGTTAAAGATTGTTCCTAGGCCATTGTCCACTAATGAGGATGCCTAGTGTCCAAGAAATTAATTGAAGATATCTTCTTCTGAATTGAGACCGATGGATCTTCTGGGTCATGTGGAACACCTAATGACTCTTGTAGATTAGTATTCATTGTGGTATCTTTTAAAAAAAATCCCTAACTTAACTGAGATATCAGTTGGTAGGATGAGTTCTGAGAATTGTATGACATAGTGACACTCAATGTGTTACGATACAATTCTGACTTGTTTGTGATTAATGAAAAGACTACCTTTGATTGCTAAATTCTATACGTATTGATGTTATCTATCTTTTCATGCTTCATCCTAATGCTCGCATTAGTGATGTAACCATTGAACAAGTACTCATCTTGATTTGAGTTACGTTGTGGATTATTCTTTTTGAGTGCCATCGAGGTCATGAACCTCATAATTATTTGGCTAAAGCTCATTTCCTATCATATCGTAGTTAATTCTTGGTGAACAAGCTTTCATCACTCTTCTACAGATCACTTATTGTTTTTATAAAGTTAAAACGGTATCCTTTGAGAAAATTTAATTTTCATCACAATAAGGATTATTCAAAGTGAGATTTATATCGAAATGAAGTTATTTATAAAACACCTTGGAAAACTTAATTGTTTTCATAACAAGGAAAATCTTTGTAAATTTATTTTTGATTCTTATTTAAGAATTAAGCATGAAAATATTTTTATTATAAACATGATGATAAAATTTTGACGAACTGAGTATTGCATCGTTAATCTTGAAATTGTATATAGTTGCGCGCCTACATACAATTTGGAATGGACTATGCAAGACTGATTAGTAGTCATCATAAAACTAATGAATAAACACTGAATTTTCTTTGAAGATTGTGAAAGAATAAATTTTATGAGATCTGCAAGAAGTGAAAAATAAGGACATAGTGTTAGGGACACCTACATATGTGCCTGTAACACCTATTCTTCTGAGTCGAATTTACTCATCTGTGGGAATTGTCTTATTTGACAATTGACAATTCTTTCTTGTCCAATTCTCCCGTAGTGAGATTCTTAGGAAAAGTATCTGATTACCGAGTGTTGATACCCGACTGGGTGTATTGACGTTCTTATCATTCCTTATGATTTGATTTCATTTGAATGACCTGGGTAACGATCCGAGGAGCTTTCAAATGCGTACTCAAATTATGAAAACATGGGATATATTCATATTCGTTAAATGTTTTCGTCCGTATTGAATTTCTCTCGCATAGATTATGCATTGACCTTACTCTTTTAAGGTTAGTTATGTCTCCTGAATTTGCGAAGGATTATGAGATATCATTAGACTTTTGAGAAGTTCACATCTTATCGACGGCAACGAAACTGGAAAGTTGATAGTGCCAGTAGAATGGATTGATTGATTATGACATGACGACATTGTCTTAATTGATGGGAACTTGGATTGCATTCCCCTAAATGATAAGATGTTGATTATCAAAAGTGATCTAAATAATTCTTGATGGATGACTTAGAATTATACCATGAATGGTTGTGAATTAGTCATAGATATTGTAATCTAGAAGAACCTAATATGAATTTATTAAAAGATGTTTATGTTATCTAAACTTTAGGAGGTATTTATTGGAGAATTACCTAAACTTTCACCATTAAGGCAAGTTGAAATTAGTATTGATTATATTCCCGGTGCTGCACCTGTGACTTGTGCACTGTACGTCAGCACCATCTGAATTTAAGAAATTACCGTACAACTGAGAAAGTTGTCGGAGAAAGATTTTATTATACCAAGCCTGTCATCCTGAAGAGCTATGGTGTTATCATTCCTTATATTTATAGATTACTGTGACTGAGTAAATTGACAATCGAAAACGATATCCATAACTCGAAATGGAAGAATTGTTCGATCATTTACAAGGTTCTAGCAAATTTGATCCACGGCATGGTTATTATCAACTTCGCGTCCGCGAAGAAGATTATTTATTCCAATCACTACATCCGGTACTTGTAATGAATATTATGAGTTTCACGTGATGTCGTTTGGATTAACCAATGCACATGTAGCATTCATAAATTTGGTGAATCACGTGTGTAGGCTGTAAATTGATAAATTCATGCTTGAAATCATTAAGGACCAATTGTTTGTATATAAGAATAATAATGAGTTAATAATTAGTTATAAATTGCCCTGAATTGGCTAAACAATGAAAACCTATACCTTAAATATTTAACATGTGACTTAAGACTTAATCCTTTACATAAAATGACCGTTGGATTAATAATGGTAAGATGTATGCATATAGACTCTTCAAAAATTAAGAGCCCTTTTAAAACTTTGGATTTTACCAAAAAGAAATGGAAATATGTTTTGACAAATGTTTTAACAAAGGATTTTTAAAGGGATTATTCCCTTATACACAAACCATTTAACTAAACTTCTGTTTAGGGGTAAATGTTTGTGTATACCTCCAGATAACTTAAAAAGGATTGAGGAAAACTATTTAAACCATAACTTGAAAACTTAAAACGACAATTTTTGCTTTTCAACTAAGAAAACTTTGACCAAAGTATAAATAAAGGTTTTTCGAACATTTACGAATCCTATTAATTATTTTCGATAAATCAACAAAAATCGTGTTAATTAAATTCAAATTTATTTTGAACATTTTATATGATTGGTCGAACTAAGAAATTTAAAATCTTTAGGTTTACATTTCATAAAAATTGAAAATTTATTATTTAATTAGTTGTAATAATTATCGACGCTTTAAACGTCGGATTGAGTAAAACGAATAAAAATGATAGTAAAGACGAAACAAAAACATAGAAGATATGAAGAAATAATTTTGAATAAATACGGTTGTGATATTCATTTCATCAGGAAGGTGAACGTAATTACTGACGCATAATATATATAAAGAAAACCTGAGTGAATTATGGACACGATAATCACATCATCATGAGAAGTGAATATAGATACTGACATATAATATAAAAAGGATAAAGAAACAATTAGGACATGTTCCTTAATAATGAAGGTGCAAAATAAATTGCCGAACAATTTAAAATAAAGGATGTGTGTAAAAAGGATAAAATAGATAATAAAAAGGGATTCGCGGCTAATGTGAACCAACAGATTTGAGAAGCCAACAGCGTTAAATATTTTAAGGGCCACTTGTGGTTTCCTAAATATGAGGATTGTGAGATATAATTATGTTGGAATTTGTAAGTATAAGTATTCTATTTATGTCATTTATGACTAAAAGTATCTTTGTCTAAAGAAGTTGTACTGATGGCAAATTATGAAGGCAGACATCGCCTCATACATTAGTAAACGTCTAGCTATTGCAAAGGTCATCATCTGAATTTGATTCGATTTGGGTCAACGTCGACAGACTGACCAAATCTGCTAATATCATTCCCGTTAATGATAAATGCAAAAGAGTTATGTAAACATAGCGTGCCTGTATCGATCATCTATATCAAGATCCTCGCTTCGCATCGAATTTCTAGAGATTGCTCAGAAATCATTGAGAACGAACCTTGATGAGAGTACTATGTACCACCCCAAATCGAAGGGACGAGGTAAAGTAACGATACAAAATACTATAAGCGCTGTTCTATGTTTGAATGATTGACCTTTGGATATAGACCGTATAATCGTTTTCCTTTGAAGAGATTATCATTGATAATTATCGTATTAGGATCGAGATCTAATCTTGTTAGGATCTAAATCTTAGAGCATTTGTAAGCAAGAGTTGAGATGGAGACATCCGACATCCACCCATAGTGAGTTGGACATGTCTCTTAGGTTTAAGGTTTCCTATGATGGCGAACCTAACCTTGCAAAATACCCGACCCGCGAAATCTGAAATGATTGTTGAAATTAGGATATGATTATTGACTGCCGGTAGTGGGCAAGAGGTTATGTGAATGTGAAGTGTAGAATCTTGAAGTGCCAAATGGGTAGTGAAGTTATGCCATAATTTTTAACCTTGGAAAAATGAATTCATGATCTGACAAATCATGGGATATAAGTCCCCATTGTATGGGACCATTGAGATGATGAAAAAGTTGGGATTGAAAGGCATATAAGCTGGATCTACCCTAGGACTTCAAAGACTGCGTGAATTATGTTTCGTATATCGAACTTGATGGAATATCTATCAAGTTAAAATCTGATTGTTCTTAGTAAAGCTTAGATCGGCGAAAAGTTGCATTCATCAAAAACCCGTGAACATCATGGATAGAGAAAGTAAGTCAACATTAAGCCTGATCTTATTCCCGTAGTTACGTTTGATGAAACTCGCGTATTGTAATGAATTGCACTTGTGAGAAAAGACCGAATGTGGAGGAAATACCCACACGGATTTAACTCTATAAGAAGCGAGTAATAAGGTAAGATGATATTTGAGGACAAAGATCCTGTTTAGGGGTAAATGCTGTGACAATCCGTCAATTTACGATTGATATTTTATTCTCAATAATTATTTGAAAATATTATTTTATGAACTCACTTATTTTTGGGAAGAAATTTGGATTTACATCTTGGAGTAGCATCGACTACGTCTAAACCGGAGGATTCAACGTTACGTGCTTACGTTTACATACACCATCTTTGGTGACAGTCCGACATTTCAGAAAATAAATTTATCCGAGAATATTATTTTGGAGTTTTAAATTTGTGTTGGTTCATAAACTCACAAATTTACGAGAAGAGATTAGGACTTACGATTTTATTTTTAACGTCCTTTACGACTAAACCGGAAACCTTAGGATTACGTATTTACGTTTTCGAACTCCGTTTTTGATGAGACAATTTTTATTGGATTCGTTTTGTGACGTTGATTCATAATTTACAAAAACGTTTTTCGCAAAACGACCCGAGGGCACGCAAATCGAGGAAACTAGAATCGAGGAATACCCGTAAACTAGTGAGATGGGACAAAATATGTGACACCCTAGAATCGAGGTCATTAACGATACCCTAAATTACGCTAATTTTTGAAATTTTTAATAAATTTTAATTTCTATACTTATAAGTATTTTGGTTAAAGCCGATGTTCGAGGTTATAATTTTTACGTTTGACGTTTTAAGAAGGACGATGACGATTACGATCCCGAGGGATGCCCAATTTTATATAATTTTTGACGATTTATCGATAATGTAATTTTTCGAGAATTTTATTTACGGTTCGTGTTAAGTTGAGTCGGGTGAGTTTTATAGCCTTCCGAGTACATTTAAAGTATCCCAAAAATATTTTGGAGCGTTCGGGAAGATTTCCGACTCCCGTAAAATTTTCAAAATTGACAAATGAGTCGAACCCGCAAAGTTTTGAGGACGTTTTCTACTTAAGGCCAAAAGAAACTAAATATTGCCAAAAGGTCCCTCCCAACCCACCAAAAAGGCCAAAAGTGACACAAACACAAACACATACAATATTTTCACCAAAAATTAAACACTCTCTCCCTCCTTGCTCTCTAAAGCCGACGGACACCCCCAACACACCAAGAAATTCACCAAAAATCTTTTTCCACTTGATTTTCATAAAAACCAAGGTTAGACCACATCTAATTTGGTCATTCCCCACATTTTCATGTGCTCAAATCCCACTTGCACTAACAAAAATTTTCCAAGATTTTTCAAGATGATCCAAATTCGTTTTTGTGGCTAAATGTTGTAATGCATGTTGATTTTATGAGTTATGGAAGTATAAACACCAAGGAAACCCACCAAAATCAATTTGGTTGTGGTGATTGGGGCACCCAAACCCCACGGCAATAGGGGTGTTTGGGGAGCCATGGTGGTTGTTGATTTTGAGTGTTATTATTGTGTTTGGTTTATTGTTTTAGGATGTTTTACATAGGTTTATTTAGTTGCATGTTTATTTCTTTGAATTTTTGATTTTGAGATTGGTTGATCAATAGGGGTAGGACTGAAATTTGGTGTTAGGATATGTTTGGGAAGGCTTAGGATGATGGTTAGTGGTGGTTAGAAGGTTTGGAATCGAGTCTAAGTGCGTTTTTGGTATGGTCATTTTTAGGCAGAAACTTTAGGTCCATTTCATAAAAATTATTTTTTTTCCAGGTCTTGAAAACTAAATGTAGTTATAGAGGGTCTTCCTAGCTTTAATTTGGTATAAGGTAGAGCCCGTGACTCAAAACGAGCTAAAAGTTATGACATTTTAAAGATCGAGTACCGGGAGACGAGGACTTTCATAATCCGAATTTGTGCAAAGTTTTAGTCAAATCCCGAGGGTCACAAGTATGAATTGGTAAATGGTCAAGGGTCAAAATTTGGTCCCAAACCTGTGTAAATGAGTCTATATGTTGACTTAGGTGTCAAAGAAGTCAAAGGTACTTTTCATATAGGTCAAAGAGGTCAAAATTGGTCGAAGCGCAATTTCAGCCCGCAAAATGTAGTCGTGGAAAAGAGTTGCGTAACGGGTCGTAAAAGTAAAAACTTTTATTGGGCTTAAAAACATATTATCTACAGGTCTTATAGGATTTTTGAGAATTTTGTCAAATTTTATAAGTGTGGTTAAATAAGGTAAAACAGCCCGTACTTTAGTCAAGTACCGGCGAGAATGGATAAAATTGGATAGCGTAGATAATGAGAACGAATGGTATAAAATGAGTGATACTTGTTGTTTTGTCTTTGGCGTGAGTTATACTTGTCCTAAGTGACTAGTATATATGTATTTTATACAGTACCGTAAGTATTTAAATGAGATTACTCATTACGCGTTATTTGTGATAGGTGTTGATTTACCCGGGCATCCGTAACATCGTCAGTGATCATCCCTCGAACTACCGACTACTTAAGATATAAGGTGTGAATTTATAGCCTCGCTTATATTTATTTCAAATTGTTTTACCCGCGAGGGAAATGCATGCTAGTTTTTAAAAGGAACGTATATCATGAATGATTGTTAGACCCGAAAGTTGCCTTAGAAATTGTGTTGAGTACCAAAGTTGCAAAAGTCCCTAAAATCATGAACTATTAACTATTGTCCTGCCCTAGAGTAGGGGGAAATAGCCGCTTATGCAATTTGTAGTACTACGGGGTTAACGACCCAATGCTAGCCGAGAAGCTGTACTTTTAGTAAGTTCTGCGGTAGATTATTTTGTATGAGAAATAAGGTATAATTGCAACTGATGCCTTTAGAAGGGGCACTGGTTTCATCTGAATCACGCCGGTATTTATTACGCGGGTGATTGAGTTAACGGATTAGTGTCATGAGCTTAAACACAATTATCAGTATCCTGATTATAGTTTGTTTGATCGACAAGACTATAAATGATCACGAATGGTTTTTATTATATATACGTTCAAATGGATTGAAAAACCTATGAATTCCACTCAACGTTTTCGTTGACCAAAATTTTGGCATGTGTTTCAGGTAACCGCTGAGGTGTAGGATGGAGCATGCATGGGATGGATGTTGTGTGTATGGCTTGGAGTCCGCTTGTTTTTCCCTCCTCTTCTACTTAAACAATTTTTAAGTTTAATGTCATGTTGTTGTAAAACTGAAATTTTTGGGTTGAGATTCATGGGGACCGAAAACGCTAAACTCTGTGTACTAATTGGGGTTGGAAAAACCGTGGACATGTATCATCTAACAATTTTAAATTTCAAGTTTTTAAGTTGACGTCTTTATAGCGTTGTTTGATATATCTTGTGTGCAATGAATACTGTGTAGCACCCATTGTTGTAGTTCCGTTGCGCATAGCAATTGTGGGGGTGTTACAGATTGGTAATCAGAGCCACGAGTTATAGAGAACTAGGTCGTTTTTGAAAATCCTAAACTATAACTTTTGGTGTCGTAAGAAAGGGTCCAAGCACACACAACTATCCTGCATGGCTCCGGTAAGATTTATTCTTGTATTTATGGCATTTGACGTATACTTTTGAGTAAAGTATATATGTGGGTAATTATTACGTAAGTATGGAATTACTATATGTAGACGTTGAATTTTACGTGAAATATCCGACATCGTAATTTTTGTATTAATCATGCATCAGCATCATATTATTACATTTCGGGCATATGTACCACCTTTGCATTGCATTTGCATGCATGTATTTATAATTATTGTATAATTACTTATGTACCCTCCGAAATTCGCTGTTATTGCAGGAATGGCCGAGGTACCGCCTAACGATAATGGGAACGATTACGTCGTAGGTCACGAAGGGGGACCGTTTCCTCCGAACCCGCCGGACAATGATAATGGATGGATCGCTCCAGAAGACGAAATAGGGCCGGAAAACGACAATGATGAAAGTGAGGTGGATAATTTCAGCATGAGTAGTGACGAGAGTGAGGATTCCAAAGAAGAGCCTGAGGAGCTAATGGATGATGGCATTCCCGAGGATGCCGTAGGCCAGACCGAAACCGATTTGTTTCAATCCCCGAATTCGCCGAAGGGTTATGAGGTACCACCGACCGGTCGTTATGAGCAACAACCCTTTAATCGCCCGATGGAAAATTGTAAGGATTATTTGAGAACCGTGCCAGGATTGGTTAGAGTAAGTAATGGGAGCAGTGGAGAGTCCAGCAAGTCATCCAAGTCGCCATCGATTCATGAGAATATTGCAAGGGTCTACTTTCCGAGACCGAGACACTACTGGGATCCCGCAGGTCGTTTGGGGAGGATGGAAAGGTTGATGTATGAGCGGTTTGTAGTTGAGACTAGGGTGATTAAGAAGTTTGATAAGACTGAAAGGGAACACCAAAGACTGTTGGAAAGGACTGCAAGAGTGGAGTATGACGGGAATGTGAACAAAAGTGACATCAACAGTTTGATATCAATGGTTGCAAATTTAAGTGCTAGTCTTGACCGTGTTAGGGAGGATCAGGTGAGGTTGTTGAGGATGCAGAGTTGGGAGCATCGTGTGAGAGATTCATTGCCCCCGGATTGGAGATTCGTGGATGATTTGGAGATGGAGGCGAACGACTTCATGATTCAGCCGCCTACCGGAGGTGCTTGTATTACGGTGGGAAATCAGGTAGTGATTGAGTGTGGATCCACATCAGGGACGAAAAAGGAAATGGAATGTGGACCGGATGAGAAAGGAAAGAGAAAAGTGGATGATGTGGATGAGGACGTTAGTGATGAGGAAACCGAGGAAGACGACGACGAGCCGCCATCCAAGAGGCCGTGTGGATCACCACATGCCTAGTTACTTGTTTTGTATTTTCTTTGATCATTGTAATAGAACTATTTTAGACCTTTGTATGATGGTATTATGACGAGAAACTCAAGTACTTGAAGTTTTATGGTGAACGATTGTAGTGGCAATACTTGTCACGATTTTGGTTAATTATCAATACAATCTATGTTACCTTTCATGATCTGTGATATGTCTTAAATTTGATCTTTTGTGATGTGAATTGATGAATATTAGTAACTCCGTAGTGATGTGTCGTTGTATGTATTTTATGTCTGGGAAACTTGATATGAATACTTACATTGTTTTTCTATTTTCCGTGTCTTGCAGAAAGAGATATTCGATAACACCATGCCTCCAAAGTTGACCGCCGATCGTGTTAACACCATGATTCAGGAAGCTATAGCAAATGCGTCGGAAGCGGACCGAGCTGGGAGAAATCAGGATCCAGGAAGGAACGCGGGGAGACAGCAAGCCCCGAGAGTGTGTACCTATTCTAGCTTTATGAAGTGCGGTCCCACGCAGTTCCGTGGAACGGGTGGAGCTTTAGAACTTAGACGATGGTTGGAAAAAGTTGAAAGTACGTTCGAAATCAGTGGTTGTGCAGAAGCGGATAAAGTAAAGTTTGCAGCTGCTACGTTTCTCGATGATGCGTTAAGTTGGTGGAATACCCAGGTAGCTACGGTTGGATTGGCTGTAGCAAATGCAAGGACGTGGAATGCGACAAAAGCTTTGTTGACTAAGAAGTTTTGCCCAGAGGAGGAATTGGGGCAATTGGAGGACGAATTGAGGCATTTGACCTTGAAGAACAACGATATAGCTGCTTACACTAGGAGATTCAATGAGTTAAGTCTTTTGTGTCCGGACATATTTGCCAATGATGCCAAGAAAATGAAGCAGTATATTAAGGGTTTATCTAGCAATATCAAAGGTGAAACAACTTCGTCAAAACCTGGAACGTTTGATGAAGCGGTTCAAATGGCTCACGCTTTGATGGACGTTAAGCTTCAGGACAAACAGAACTACATTGCTGAAGGCAACAAAAGGAAATGGGAAGCGGCACAAAGTAATCAATCCCAAGGCCAGAACCGAGGTGTAAATCGAAACAACCATGGGCCGAACCGTAATCAGCAGTTTAATCAGAGAAGGAACGAAGGGATGAGGGCAGTGACGAACCCTAGAGGTGTGAAAGTGAATCCCCATTGTGGAAAGTGCAACTTGTATCATGTTGGAAATTGCCCGCCGGCATGCGGCAAGTGTGGAAAGGCAGGTCATAGGACTTCTGGTTGTCGAACGGGAGGAGTAGCCACTGGGGCTAATGCTATTAGGATGAGGGGATGTTATAGTTGTGGAGAAAGGGGTCATGTGCAAGCGAATTGCCCGAAGGCAGGAAACAGGCGGGGAGGTAACAATACGGCTGCTGTGTATCAAGTGGGAACGGCTGATAAACCACAGGGTCCCAATGTGGTTACCGGTACGTTTTTGCTAGACGCTTGTTATGCTAGTGTTTTGTTTGATTCTGGCTCCGACAAGAGTTTTGTAGATGTTAGATTTAGTCGTCATATTGATCGAGAACCGGTGTTGTTAACGACTAGTTATAATGTTGAATTAGCCGATGGAAAAATTGTTAGTACGAATTCTATACTGAAAGGGTGTACCTTGAAGTTAGGAAATTACGCTTTTAAAATCGACTTGATGCCTATAGAGCTAGGATCGTTTGACGTGATTGTGGGAATGGATTGGCTAATGGCGCACAGTGCTATGATCGTCTGTGGCGAGAGATTGGTTCAGATTCCGTTGAGGAATAGGGTTTTGACGGTAAAGGGAGACAAATGCACTTCTCGTTTGAAGGTGATTTCGTGTTTGAAAATGATGAAGTACGTAGAGAGCGGATGCGATGTGTTTTTGGCACAAGTTTCGACTGATGGTGATGTAGAGGCGAGGATCGAAGAGGTACCAGTTATTTGCGAGTATCCGGACGTTTTTCCAGACGAGTTGCCAGGTTTACCGCCTACCCGTGAGGTCGGGTTTCGAATTGATTTAGTGCCAGGAGCTGCGCCGGTTGCACGTACACCTTATCGCTTAGCACCATCTGAGTTAAAGGAGTTAGCGGATCAATTGAAGGAATTGATGGACAAAGGATTTATTAGGCCGAGCTCATCACCTTGGGGAGCGCCAGTGTTGTTCGTAAAGAAGAAGGATGGTTTGTTTAGGATGTGTATCGACTATAGGGAACTCAATAAGCTGACGGTTAAGAATCGGTACCCATTGCCGAGGATTGACGATTTATTTGATCAATTGCAAGGTTCCAGTGTATACTCAAAGATCGATTTAAGATCAGGGTATCATCAACTGCGTGTAAGAGAGGAGGATATTCCTGTAACTGCCTTTCGTACGCGGTATGGACACTTTGAATTTCGAGTGATGCCGTTTGGGTTGACGAACGCACCTGCTGTATTCATGGACCTTATGAATCGCGTGTGCAAGCCGTATCTAGATAAGTTTGTTATTGTTTTCATCGATGATATACTTATTTATTCTAAGAGTAGGGAGGAGCACGAGAAGCACCTAAGAAAGATTTTGGAGTTGTTAAGGAAGGAGAAGCTGTACGCAAAATTCTCTAAGTGTGAGTTTTGGTTGGAATCAGTGCAGTTTCTAGGTCATGTGATCGATAGTGAGGGAGTTCGTGTAGATCCTGCTAAGGTAGAAGCAATTAGGGAATGGTCAGCACCGACGACGCCGACTGAAGTTTGACAATTTCTTGGTTTAGCTGGGTATTATAGAAGGTTTATCGAAGGATTTTTGTTGATTGCGAAACCATTGACGCGGCTTACCGAAAAGAATAGGGTGTATGAATGGGGAATTGAGGAAGAGCTTGCTTTCGAAACGCTCAAGGATAAGTTATGTTCCGCACCGATTTTATCATTGCCTGAAGGAACCGAAGACTTCGTAGTGTATTGTGATGCGTCTCGTAAGGGTTATGGAGCGGTATTAATGCAACGTGAAAAGGTGATAGCTTACGCGTCGAGGCAATTAAGAAAGAACGAGGAGAACTACACGATGCACGATTTGGAATTAGGAGCGGTAGTTTTTGCGTTGAAACTGTGGAGACACTATCTGTATGGGACAAAGTGTGTTGTATTCACTGACCACAAGAGTTTGCAGCACATTTTAGATCAAAAGGAGTTGAATATGCGACAAAGACGATGGGTTGAACTACTGAGTGATTATGACTGCGAAATTCGCTACCACCCCGGAAAGGCGAATGTTGTAGCGGATGCACTAAGTAGGAAGGAACGGGAGAAACCTTTGAGGGTTAGGGCTTTAGTGATGAGTGAGAACGTTGACTTAACCGAAACTATACTGAAGGCTCAGGAGAGAGGACTAATGAAAGGGAATGTTGAAGCCGAGAACTTGGGACGAATGTTGAAACCTCTTTTCGTGATTAGGTCTGACGGACTGAGATATTTTGAGAATCGGATTTGGTTACCACTGTGTTCATCTGAGGAAGGAAAGCCTGGAGTTCGAGAATTGGTTATGAATGAGTCGCATAAGTCGAAGTATTCGATACATCCTGGATCGGATAAGATGTACCACGACCTGAAGAAAGTTTATTGGTGGCCGAATATGAAGGCAGATATTGCTCGTTACGTTAGTAAGTGTTTGACTTGCGCGAAGGTTCAGGCAGAACATAAGAAACCATCTGGATTGTTGGTACAACCGGAGATCCCAGAATGGAAATGGGAGAAAATCGCAATGGATTTCGTGACGGGTTTACCTAGGACTCCTAGTGGATGTGATATGATATGGGTAATTGTGGATAGGTTGACGAAATCTGCTCATTTCTTACCTATGAAGAAGACGGACAGCATGGAAAAACTCGCCAGCGTGTACGTGAAGGAGATCGTCTGTAGACATGGAGTGCCGTTATCGATCATTTCGGATCGCGATAGTAGATTTACGTCGGAATTTTGGAAATCGCTTCAACGTGCGATGGGCACTGAACTGAGTTTAAGCACGGCTTATCACCTTGAAACTGACGGCCAGAGTGAACGAACGATTCAAACGATGGAGGACATGCACCGAGCATGCGTAATTGATTTTGGAGGAAGTTGGGAACGCCACTTGCCTCTGGTGGAATTTTCGTACAATAATAGTTATCATGCGAGTATCAAAGCAGCACCGTTCGAAGCATTGTATGGAAGGAAGTGTAGATCGCCTGTGTGTTGGAGTGAAGTAGGGGAAAGTCAATTGACTGGACCCGAAATGGTTTTAGAAACGACAGAGAAGATCGTGCAGATCAAGAACCGACTACTTGCTGCGAGAAGCCGACATAAGAGTTATGCCGATAACCGAAGGAAACCGTTGGAGTTTGAAGTTGGAGATATGGTTATGCTCAAGGTATCGCCGTGGAAGGGTGTAATTCGTTTTGGAAAGAAAGGAAAGTTGAGTCCGAGGTATATTGGACCGTTTAAGATCGTTGAACGAATTGGACCAGTAGCGTACAAGTTAGAATTGCCGACCGAGCTTAGTGCTATTCATGACACGTTTCACGTATCGAACCTGAAGAAGAGTTTGGCGGATAAGGAATTGGTGATTCCTTTGGACGAGATTCGACTAGACGACAAAATGCACTTTGTGGAAGAACCTGTGGAAATTATGGACCGGGAGGTCAAGCGGTTGAAGCGTAGTAGGATTCCTATTGTGAAGGTCCGATGGAATTCTAAGCGTGGACCGGAATACACCTGGGAACGTGAGGACTTTTTCAAGGAAAGGTATCCTCATCTGTTCCAGTAAGACGAAATGTGAGTACAAGAAGAGGCGAGCGCCGGGACGTCGCTCTCTTTAAGGAGGGGTGGATGTGACACCCTAGAATCGAGGTCATTAACGATACCCTAAATTACGCTAATTTTTGAAATTTTTAATAAATTTTAATTTCTATACTTATAAGTATTTTGGTTAAAGCCGATGTTCGAGGTTATAATTTTTACGTTTGACGTTTTAAGAAGGACGATGACGATTACGATCCCGAGGGATGCCCAATTTTATATAATTTTTGACGATTTATCGATAATGTAATTTTTCGAGAATTTTATTTACGGTTCGTGTTAAGTTGAGTCGGGTGAGTTTTATAGCCTTCCGAGTACATTTAAAGTATCCCAAAAATATTTTGGAGCGTTCGGGAAGATTTCCGACTCCCGTAAAATTTTCAAAATTGACAAATGAGTCGAACCCGCAAAGTTTTGAGGACGTTTTCTACTTAAGGCCAAAAGAAACTAAATATTGCCAAAAGGTCCCTCCCAACCCACCAAAAAGGCCAAAAGTGACACAAACACAAACACATACAATATTTTCACCAAAAATTAAACACTCTCTCCCTCCTTGCTCTCTAAAGCCGACGGACACCCCCAACACACCAAGAAATTCACCAAAAATCTTTTTCCACTTGATTTTCATAAAAACCAAGGTTAGACCACATCTAATTTGGTCATTCCCCACATTTTCATGTGCTCAAATCCCACATGCACTAACAAAAATTTTCCAAGATTTTTCAAGATGATCCAAATTCGTTTTTGTGGCTAAATGTTGTAATGCATGTTGATTTTATGAGTTATGGAAGTATAAACACCAAGGAAACCCACCAAAATCAATTTGGTTGTGGTGATTGGGGCACCCAAACCCCACGGCAATAGGGGTGTTTGGGGAGCCATGGTGGTTGTTGATTTTGAGTGTTATTATTGTGTTTGGTTTATTGTTTTAGGATGTTTTACATAGGTTTATTTAGTTGCATGTTCATTTCTTTGAATTTTTGATTTTGAGATTGGTTGATCAATAGGGGTAGGACTGAAATTTGGTGTTAGGATATGTTTGGGAAGGCTTAGGATGATGGTTAGTGGTGGTTAGAGGGTTTGGAATCGAGTCTAAGTGCGTTTTTGGTATGGTCATTTTTAGGCAGAAACTTTAGGTCCATTTCATGAAAATTATTTTTTTTCCAGGTCTTGAAAACTAAATGTAGTTATAGAGGGTCTTCCTAGCTTTAATTTGGTATAAGGTAGAGCCCGTGACTCAAAACGAGCTAAAAGTTATGACATTTTAAAGATCGAGTACCGGGAGACGAGGACTTTCATAATCCGAATTTGTGCAAAGTTTTAGTCAAATCCCGAGGGTCACAAGTATGAATTGGTAAATGGTCAAGGGTCAAAATTTGGTCCCAAACCTGTGTAAATGAGTCTATATGTTGACTTAGGTGTCAAAGAAGTCAAAGGTACTTTTCATATAGGTCAAAGAGGTCAAAATTGGTCGAAGCGCAATTTCAGCCCGCAAAATGTAGTCGTGGAAAAGAGTTGCGTAACGGGTCGTAAAAGTAAAAACTTTTATTGGGCTTAAAAACATGTTATCTACAGGTCTTATAGGATTTTTGAGAATTTTGTCAAATTTTATAAGTGTGGTTAAATAAGGTAAAACAGCCCGTACTTTAGTCAAGTACCGGCGAGAATGGATAAAATTGGATAGCGTAGATAATGAGAACGAATGGTATAAAATGAGTGATACTTGTTGTTTTGTCTTTGGCGTGAGTTATACTTGTCCTAAGTGACTAGTATATATGTATTTTATACAGTACCGTAAGTATTTAAATGAGATTACTCATTACGCGTTATTTGTGATAGGTGTTGATTTACCCGGGCATCCGTAACATCGTCAGTGATCATCCCTCGAACTACCGACTACTTAAGATATAAGGTGTGAATTTATAGCCTCGCTTATATTTATTTCAAATTTTTTTACCCGCGAGGGAAATGCATGCTAGTTTTTAAAAGGAACGTATATCATGAATGATTGTTAGACCCGAAAGTTGCCTTAGAAATTGTGTTGAGTACCAAAGTTGCAAAAGTCCCTAAAATCATGAACTATTAACTATTGTCCTGCCCTCGAGTAGGGGGAAATAGCCGCTTATGCAATTTGTAGTACTACGGGGTTAACGACCCAATGCTAGCCGAGAAGCTGTACTTTTAGTAAGTTCTGCGGTAGATTATTTTGTATGAGAAATAAGGTATAATTGCAACTGATGCCTTTAGAAGGGGCACTGGTTTCATCTGAATCACGCCGGTATTTATTACGCGGGTGATTGAGTTAACGGATTAGTGTCATGAGCTTAAACACAATTGTCAGTATCCTGATTATAGTTTGTTTGATCGACAAGACTATAAATGATCACGAATGGTTTTTATTATATATACGTTCAAATGGATTGAAAAACCTATGAATTCCACTCAACGTTTTCGTTGACCAAAATTTTGGCATGTGTTTCAGGTAACCGCTGAGGTGTAGGATGGAGCATGCATGGGATGGATGTTGTGTGTATGACTTGGAGTCCGCTTGTTTTTCCCTCCTCTTCTACTTAAACAATTTTTAAGTTTAATGTCATGTTGTTGTAAAACTGAAATTTTTGAGTTGAGATTCATGGGGACCGAAAACGCTAAACTCTGTGTACTAATTGGGGTTGGAAAAACCGTGGACATGTATCATCTAACAATTTTAAATTTCAAGTTTTTAAGTTGACGTCTTTATAGCGTCGTTTGATATATCTTGTGTGCAATGAATACTGTGTAGCACCCATTGTTGTAGTTCCGCTGCGCATAGCAATTGTGGGGGTGTTACAAAATACATTGTCCCACCCCACTAGCAACATGGGACGGCTACACAAGCAACACCTCATCCCATGAGGTGTCAAAGCTTAGAAAATAAGCTTAAACACATGTCCATGTTTTCACTTAAAACCACAAACCACTCCAACAAACAACTAGCTCTCATTTCACAACATGCAAACAACTTCATCTCATCCCCTTCTCTCTCTAAAATGCCGTCCCATCTCACCCTAAACATCCTTTTTTGATCAAAAATTAACCATGAAATCATATGTTATCTCTACATATGTTGAAGCTCTCTTGAAACCCTATTGATTGGTGGTGCTTATATCATCCAAGGAGGAGGATTCATGGTGTCTTGGGGCTGATTTTCCACAAGGAGTTCATGGAGCATGGTGGTCTTGAAGATGGTCTTGGCTATGCACAAGTTTCTCCATCAAAATCCATGTTTTGATCAACCTACATCATCATGGTGGTATAAAGATTGTCCTCCTCATCTTTTTGTTAATTTGATTATGTAAACATGTATTTTATTTCCTATTGTATATGTACATGATGATTATATGATGATAAAAATGTTATGTGGGGATTTGGTGTTGATAAACATGATTAAAAAGGTGAAAAACTATAAGAAACAAGGATAAAATCTTGGTTAAATTTGATGGCTGTATAAAACAGTAAATAAACATGTTATGAACTGATAAAATGATGAAGTAGAATGTATTTACAGTAATCTATGGGTCTTGTACACATGTGAGAGTTGGCCATGCAATGGAATCAAAATAATGAGTGAGATATGATCAAAACAAGTTTAAGGTATAAATCTGAGGTTACTGTTTTGGACGATTTTTAGAAAATACTTAGAAGATGATTCAACAGTAGCTATAAAGAGTTAAATGTAGCACATATTATTTAGTTTATGTGATAAAAATTTGAGCTTCTATCTCCATATAGAACTCAAGATATGGCAGTTTTGGTGAAAGTGAAGATAAAAATCAGATTTTGGGAATTAAAAGTATAATAATATTATATAAGCACTCAAAATTTTAATGTATAAAATATAAATTAAAACCCACTAACTCATGGATTCTATTTATATAAATATGTAAAAGGTGGAATAAGTGTATAAATGATAAAAATGGTAACTTGTTAAGTTTTATAAGTTATAAAACTATAAACATGATTTTTACGACTTTTTCGGCTATTGCCGTAAAATTAACGTTTTTGTTAAATAAAACTTAGATGGTTGGACCCGTCTAATGAAAACTTTATAAAACTTATATACTGATATATAGACATGTATAACAAGTAAAAACCGATAAAACCCGAACTATAAGAAATACGGACATTTACGAGCTAATTAAGCATATTGGACTAATAATTGGACTAAATAAGATAAAAACTTGTAAAAAGAACTTATTGGGCTTAACCCATTTAGGCCCAACTTGTGAAGTTTAAGTACTGATAATATAGGTACAAAATAGATTAAAATAAGTTAAATAACTTATAATAAGTTTATTGGACTTAAAACACGTAAATAGGTAAAACGAGAAAACTAGTATAAAAGTTATCGACACATAACTCTAAAATGAGTAAACGAGAATATGTAAACCCACTTGATCATCATATATATATAATCATCATATGTATACATAATTGTTATTTTTATAAAGTCATTGGACAAACGTCTAAGACCGAGTATTATTTGTCTAGGTTTCTGTGATTGAAGCACGTACCGTACATCCAAATCGCCGATAATCGTCTTCCCATATCAACGTGAGTTCATAGCCTCGCACTCTTTTAAATGTTTTTATAAATGTTTTATAAACCCGCGAGGGAGATAACATGTTAGTTTTTACAAAATAGGACACCATTTGTCCCGATTGTTTGTTTATTGATTTTGGACCCGAATGATTGAATGACCCGATTGTATGACCCGATAAATGATTAAAGGACCCGATAGATGAAATTAAATGGATTATTAAAGTTAGGTTATGTCACTAAAAGTCCCATTAGCATGAATTGTGAACTACCGGGATTTGGTAGACGCTTATGCATTTAATAGTACTATTTGGGGACGATCACCCCAGTTCGCGCCTTGACGGTTGATCCCCGTCGTGCCACATTGATTGGTAAGCGAATTTATGTATGAGAATATTTCAATAGCGTGACCTTTGTGACGCCACGCTACTTTAGATGGGCAAAATTGGTATCGGGTTAGCTACCCGTTGTTGGTTTAGTAAGGTAACAATGTCATGCGGCTTATAATAATCCAAATTACTGAAATACTGCTGTACGCTCCGAATTACGATGTATTGCTTGACTAGCAATACGGGGTCATACTAATGATATTATGTTTGTGTTTTGGTTTTCGTAACCATATTCATATACGGTTTTTATTTAACTTTATACAACGTCGTAAGACGTATTGTATGATGTTTTTACGACATTGGTCGTATAATGATTTTTAAGGCAAATGCCTATATTATGATTTTCGATAAGGATTTGTATAAAATGACTTTGGCTATTTAATGGCCTATTACAATGATTTGTACGAATTGATTTTTGGTACTAATTTTATACCAAAGTTATATTGATGGAATTTATTAAACTCTATGAATTCACTCGGCGTTATCGCTGACCTTTTCTTTTAACATGTTTTATCTCAGGTACTTGAAGGTAATTCTCGGGAAGACGACAAGAATTCATGGCCCGCACTTAAACAATATTTTTCCATTCAAACACTTTGTAAAACTTTTGTATGAAATGTAATGACTTGGGACCGATGTAACTTTGATATTTATGAATGGAAATGATTAATTATTAAACGACGCGATTTTTATGCGTTGTCTATGATGTGAGTAATGTGCTATCCCGTAACACCAACGAGTCTTCCGCTGTATCAAGTTGTATAAATTTGGGGGTGTTACATAGGGAGTGCATGTGTTGCTTCCTTCTTTATTTCTCTTTCTCGTCTCGACTTGATTTAAATTCTTTGTCTTTCTTGACGTCGTCTCGAGATTTGTCGATATAAATTGAACTTGTCTTATAATTTCTTCAATAATTAGACTTGAGTTCTTCGACTTTATTAAACTTCCGTCTTTAGACTTTTTCTTCGATAAATCTTTAGAATAGGCCTTGGACTTCCGTTCTTTTTGCACTCTTGATCTTTTGACTTCGTCTTTTCTCGTTTTCTTCGATAAAAGCTCGTGAAAGTCCGTGTTTACTTCCCTTTTCACATTTTGGTCCTAAATCACAACAAAAACACAAACCACGCATAATTCCGACATTTACGACATAAATTACACGTTTTGGCTTGGTTATTATTATAATTAAGTGGTAAAAGGATAGGTGTTTTCACACCTATCAAATCCCTACACTTGACCATTGCAATGCCCTCATGTAATGCATTAGTTACAAAGAAAGTTTTACATTTTCCATCTTAATCAATCTACCTTGGCCACAAGAAATTTAAAGAGATAGAAAATTATAAAATATTCAAAAGAAGAAAACAAGTAAAAAGATCAAAAACTTACCTTGGGGTTTTGGAATGTCATGAATGATTATCATCCTCAAGTTTTACTTTCCCCATACCAAGCTTAAAAACGAGATCATTGTTATTATAAGTTAGCAAACTAACACAAACTCATGTGGGCCAATTATTTACTTAGACTCCCTTATTCCTAGGGGTATCTCTTATATTTTATTGTTATCTTGAATGATCACGAGGATGCATTGTTGACTTATTTCGATAGTTATTTAGGCTGAAAATAAAGTAGGACGAGTTAATCAATAGTTAGCTAAAGGACAAAATCTTTTAAAACTGCTTCTCGGGACCTCATAAAGTTCATATCTTGGCATAACTCGCTTCACGATTTGAGTCCTTTCTCGGACCGATATTTGGCAGTGACTTCATACTTCAAATCTTGAGAGACGTTCTTGAAATTATGGTCTTCTCTTCATAATAGGAATTTCTTCACTTGAACTTTTTGAGAGATTCTTCATATTTAGACCACGACTTCTTCAGTTTTCTCCAATCTTTATTTGGGATTTTGATATACAACGATCCGCCTTTTTTCAGGACTTGGATCTATTTATACTCATACCTTGTTAGGGCCTTTTTGGATAGACTTCTCCATAATCTTTAGAGGAGTATTTGCTTTTCGTCGTGTGTCTTGATCCTTCATTTTGATTTTTGATAAATGATTCTTCACATCACTTGGGATCTTTAGCAACAAAATATAGCCCTCATGCCTTGTTAGGACCTTTTCGGACTCGCCAATCTTCGCATCTCGCTTCAATAAGTTATGCCTTGGCTATGAACTCTAATTAATACCGAGCCACTTTTAAACGATCTTGGTTTAGAAGCTAAGTAACTTTTCAAATCGTACAACCTTACTTATTGCAAATAAATTTATTAACAAGCGATGGGAGAAAAAGCTCATAATTAACTCACATAAATTCATAAAAGATTATCAAACTTATAATTGACTATATCATCTCTCGTTCTCCATAATTTAAAATCTCAAGGAATGAGACTCGTGGATGCTTAGCCTATTAAATCAAGGTTTTGGGTTTTCAAGTCATCTATAGGATCTTGCAAATTCTTAGACATTTTCAAGTTTAGAATTCACATTTTAAAGTTCCCTTGATAAACGACTTTCTAGGATCGATTATAGGAACTTGCGAAAAGTTCTTGTTCTTAACCCGTAAGAGTTAAGACTTTCGCGTTTTAAAGTTCCCTATATAAAAGCCAAACAAAACTTGACTTGAACACGTTAAGGATACTAGCTAGAGTAAACTTGGATAAGTAAACTCGGGTTGAGTCAAAAGATTCATAACGTTTAAAAATTAAAACCACTTTATTAAAATTTATTCTAGGAAAGAAAGAAAATAACAATAACAAAGGTAAAACTACTAGGCCAAAATAGATTAAAAATTTTGAAAAATGTCGAAAAATCAATTTTTCCGGTTAAAATGAGGACATATTTATGGAAAAGCCAAGTTAACTTCGATAGAAGTCCCCCTACACTTGATATAAACATTGCCCTCAATGTTTATGCATGTGGGAGTAAAATCCCCTACACTTAGGACATTGTGCATGTTGTTTAAATCTTGTTGAGGAAAAGACAACAAAAGTGATTCCTATTTTAATATTGAAGAATATAAAATAGTGAATCAAAAGAGTTTAGGATAGAACCAGGAAGACGGGACACGGAATCACAGGTCGTCAAAAGTCATCAAGAATGGATCTTTGAAAGCTCGAATCCCTGCACATCATAAGAAAGAAAACAACAAACACATACCAGGGTCTCCCCCTACACTTATTATAAAAACGGATAAAAGGATAGATACTCGGGTTGCCTCCCGAGAAGCACTTGTTTTTGTTCACCGAGTCATGAGCCTGACTCGACCTTGATTACAATGGTAAGAACCTTGAAGAACATCCACCTGGATCAAATACATGGTTTTCATCCATCAAATAGCACAAGATTAAGGCGAACAAGGCAAGCCAAAGAAGAGTAGGCAAGGTTCCCTTAAGCAAAGATGGAGCACGGTGGTAGCAAGTGTGATGAGGTGCAAGCATATCTCCATAAGTTCCAAAAATCATTCCTTTATTTCATCAGATGGATACTGAGATGACTTAAAAATTGCAATACCGGGATCGAACACCTTTTCCTTTAGGGATTCGAGCTATCAAAGATAAGCTTATCTTTAATCTCGGGTATGACAATAGCATCGGTGTTGCCTTTTACTTGCGATTGCAAAAGCTCGATCATTGGTCGATTGTCCATAATGACAATAGGTTGAGTTTTGACTTCGGATTGAGTTGCTTTCTTCTTACGAGCACGGGTACGCATACACACCTACAAAATAAAAAGAAAGATAGACAAGAAATATTTTTGGTTTTTTATGTTTTTCTATTTTTTGGATTTTTGAAAATTTTATATTTTTTAGGATTTTTGAAAAATTTATAAAATTTAGACAAGAAAAATAACGTTCAAGAGTGAACGGATTCGAACATCCAACGCGTCTCTCATAATAAATCGTTAATCTTCACGAAAAGAGCCGGCAGCGGCGCCATTTTATACAAGGCATTTTCCTCGTATGAAAGTTCGTTGATCCAGTCTTTTCGAATTGATTACTAGTAAAAGTGCGACTCAGTCGTTCTTGGTGGAATATAAAGGGAAAAAGGGTATGTATTTGAACTAAAGTAAAACGAAAACTAAAATGTAAATGAAAATGTAAAAGCAAATGTAAATGTCGTTAAGTAAAAGTGGAGGCTTGAAATTTAAAACTAAAATTAATACTTAAAAATAAATGACGAAAAATTAAACTTTTAGAAAGTAAATTTGAAAACTTGACAAAAATGAAAACTTCAAAATAAATCTAAGTTAAGACAATTAAAATAGCACTAAGTAAAAATGGCGGGAAAATTAAAATTTGAAATTAAAATAAAAGATAAAGAGAAAACTTAAACAAAATAATAACTACCTACCGTCGGAATACCCTCCATCGGAATGGTGTCGGAATAAACACGTCGGAAAGCAATCGAAATAAGCTAAAACAAAACTATCGGAATGTAGTAAAACGAAACCGTCGGAATAAGTGAAAAGAAAACCTGTCGGAATAATGATAAAAGTATCGGAATAATGTTAAGTAAAGATATCGGAATGCAACTATCAGAATGCATAAAAGGAAAACTATCGAAATGTTAGTATCACTTCTATTTGAATAACATATAAGCTCTACTGTCGGAATACTAGATCCAAAAAACGGTCGGAATCATAAGCCCTTATCTGATGGTTCCGTCGGAATACAGGTCGGAATAGGGAAACCCTATTCTGATGGAAAGAAATTCGAAATAAGCAAGTTAAAGAAACTACTTTTCAAAAATCTAAAACCAAAACTTTACCAAACTTAATATGAAAAGAGCTAATAAGCACGAATAACAAACTTTCAAAACTCTAAATTTTTTAAATCAACTTTAAAAATAAAACGAATCCTTTAAGAAAAACTTTAAAGCAAATAAGCTAAATACAAAATAAGCCAATAAGCATGATAAGCTCAAAGCTCAAATCATATAAAAACTTATATATGAACAAAAAGATAAACTTTTTGATCACATAAACATCAAGATTAAACAAAATGGAAGATTAATTCTAATTATATATAAATAAAAATCAAGAAAGGTAGAGTAAGATGAATATTAAAACAAGATTAAGCTATTAAAAGTAAAGATTATATTAAAACAAGAAAGGAAGATGAAAGATGAATCCTAGTGAGAGAAAGTTAAACACTTTCTCTCTCTAAAATTAAAAACTACAAAATGAAAAATGAATACTAACTAATAACTAACTAACATCCTCCTAATGTGTCATTAGGGGGTTATATATAGGAAGTAGGGAGTGCATGTGTTGCTTCCTTCTTTCTTTCTCTTTCGCGTCTCGGCTTGATTTAAATTCTTTGTCTTTCTCGACGTCGTCTCGGGATTTGTCGATATAAATTGAACTTGTCTTATAATTTCTTCAATAATTAGACTTGAGTTCTTCGACTTCATTAAACTTCCGTCTTTAGACTTTTTCTTCGATAAATCTTCAGAATAGGTCTTGGACTTCCGTTCTTTTTGCACTCTTGATCTTTTGACTTCGTCTTTTCTCGTTTTCTTCGATAAAAGCCCGTGAAAGTCCGTGTTTACTTCCCTTTTCACATTTTGGTCCTAAATCACAACAAAAATACAAACCACGCATAATTCCGACATTTACGACATAAATTACACGTTTTGGCTTGGTTATTATTATAATTAAGTGGTAAAATGATGGGTATTTTCACACCTATCAATGTCTTTAGGCATGAGTATGTGGTTTTGAATCTTTGACTTTGATTAGTACACCGTAACGTCATCTTCTTGAGACAAAACATAGAGACGGACTAAATGGATTTGACATTCGTCCTAAATTGGTAGCGTTTTACCTCCGGTCGGTGAAGACCGTTACACGATATTAAATATCGTACCCGTGATTAGGTAGATTCAATTAAGAATCTCCTTGACAGGGTTTTGCGACTGTACTAGCCGTTCTCTTTACTCGACCGTCTCAAAGCAAGACTGCGAACATAAAGAGTGAATCAATTGGATAAATATCCGTTTGATTAAAGTCATCAATTCAAATTCCTGGAACAAGTTTGATTCATAAAGAATCTTACCATTGTTGCTTTCCAGTTGACACAAGCTTGATCCATAAAGAATCTCGAAGGGAACCTACCGTAGCGCTGTTTGATATTGACGCTAGAAGGATTTCCATTCGTCACTGTGAATATTAATGAATATCACTCTGAATGTTTTGGCAAGACCATAAAGATATTGCGTAGAAACTTGAAACGAGTTTGAATCAATTCATAATCAAACCACTGTTGTTTTTTAGATTTACACATGTTTAATTCATAAAGAATCTTACATATGACCTACCGCAGTGTTGTTTGATGTTAACACTAGAAGGATTTCCACTCATCATTGTGAATACTAAGTAGTATCACTCTGAGTGTTCTAGCAATATCACAAGGATATCTCTTTGCTCTAGACTCGATTTGTGCACTTTTAGTGGTCGGAGGCTGGAGCAGATGCCACCTATTCAATATCAACTATCTCAAAGTGAGAAAGTCAATAGGTTTCGTATTGATCTCCGTGACAATAAAACAAACTTCTTTTATGAGAAGCCCGAGTCAGCTGGGTAAGGATTGTGCATTACATCACTGGGTCCATTGTGGGTTTGCTAAAAACATAGATCCGATGGTCTTGGTGGGTGGTGGTAAATGGTGGCAGCCATTGTTGAGAGAGAGAAGAGAGGTTGAAGGTGAAATATGAAATCTATTAAAAAATGAGAATAAACACAAACAACAACCCCTCCTTGGAAGCCTAGGAGGGGTATTTATAGTCACACACCCCACTTAACTATACAATGTTTCCTAGTCTAGTCTAAGCGTGTGTGACTATGATAACTAATGGGAATTCTTAAATGTCGTCACATAAAGTGAATTTCCAACAATCTTCCCCCATGGGACGATGTGTAGAATTCCTTACAATATTCTTCCTAACAAGTACATAATGATTAAGAACAAAAGCTTCCATGAAGCGTCCAATGCTGATGATGTCTTCTGAGGCCTTTGACTTTAAGTCTTCACTTCAGAACGACTCATCTTTAAAGTGACTTGTAGAAGAAATACTGTAACGGCACGAGCTGTAACACTCTCATTTTTCGTATCGGTACAGCGGAAGGGTCTTTCAGAGTGTTACGGGATAGCACAATAACTCCAATCATAGACAACACATAAAAATGGTTGTACAAGATTTAACAAACATTCATTCGATAAAAAGTTTCAAAAGCGTACAACATGTCCCAAATTATACAGGTCATTAAGTTTACAAAACACAGATCGAATGAACATTTTTAATATTAAGTGTGGGCCATCAGAGTCGATCTCCATCCGGATTACCTTCAAGCACCTGAGATAAAAACATGCAAAAATCATATCAGCGAATACCGAGTGAATTCATAGAGTTTAATGAAAACCGTTATATAAAAACAATCATTTACAATCATTTAAAATCAGAACACAAGCATAATATCGGAAGTAAGTCCTCATATTGCTAGTCAGGCAATATATAAATCAAGCATACATCTTAAACCGTCCATGAGACCGTAGTCTCTATATTACCATGATAGGTAATATATTCATCGTAATGGCGTCGTTATCGTTTATTATTTATGTCTTATATTGTAGGATTATTATTAGCCGCATGACATTGTTACCTTACTATGAAAACAGCGGGCCGCGAACCCGACAAACAATTTGCCCATCTAAGTTAGCGTGTCGTCACAAAAATCACGCTATGGAATCTTCTCATACATAAATTCGCTTACCAATCAATGTGGTACGACGGGGATCAACCGTCAAGGTGCGAACTGGGGTGATCTTCCCCAAATAGTACTATCAAATGCATAAGCGTCTACCAAATCCCGGTAGTTCACAATTCATGCTAATGGGACTTTAAGTGACATAACCTAACTACTAATAATCCTTTTAGTCTCGAATATAGGGTCATAGCATCATTCGGGTCCATATCATTTAGCATACAATCGGGACTACTTGTGTTCTATTTTTATCAAAATCTAGCATGTTATCTCCCTCGCGGGTTTACAAATCATTTTATAAAACATTTAAAAGAGTGCGAGGCTATGAACTCACGTTGTTAATGAAAGGCGGATTATCGGCTACGGGCGTGCTTCGGTCACGGAAACCTATATAAATAATAATCGGTCTTAGACTCGGTCCAATGACTTTTATCAAAATAACAATATACATATGATGATTTTGTACATATGATGATGATCAAGTGGGTTTATACATCCTTGTTTACTCATTTTAGTGTTTACGTCTTGGTAACGTCTTACTAGTTCACTAGTTTTACCGATTTACCTATTTTAAGTCCATTAAGTCTTTTATAAGTTCTTTAACTTTTTTTTTATCCATTTTATACCTATATGATCAGTATATATACTTTTCATGTTGGGCCCAAATGGGTTAAGCCCAATAAGCTCTTTTTACAAGTTTTTATCTTATTAAGTCCAATTATTAGTCCAATATGTTTAGTTAGCTCGTAAATGTCCGTAATTCTTATAGTTCGGGTTTTATCGGTTTTTACTTGTATTAGTTACTTATACATCAGTATATGACTTTTATAAACTTTACATTAGACGGGTTTGGTCGTCTAAGTTTTATTTGGAGAAAAACGTTCATTTTACGGCGATAGCCGAAAAAGTCTAAAAAACAAGTTTATAGTTTTTATTACTTATAAATATTATTTTACCACCATTTATATAATTTACCCATTTAATTAACCTTTAATACATTTATATAAATAAGTTTTATAAGTTAGTAGGTTTATATTTTCACATTTTATACATTATAATGTGAGTGCTTATATAATAATAATAAACATTATTTCCAAAAATCTGATTTTTAATTTCATGTTCACCATTTTTAACATATCTAGAGTTCTATAATGAATTAGAAGCTCATTTTTGGATGGCATGATCTTCATAATATTTTCTACATTTAACTTAGATATAGCTACTGCCCATTTTGAGTTTAACTTGCCTTAACAGTCCCTACAAAACTGCTTATTCAGATTATACCACCTAACTTGTTTTGATCATATCTCACTCATTATTTTGATTCCATTGCATGGCCAACTCTCACATGTGTATAACATCTTCTACTTACTGTAAATGGATCAAACCATGCAATTTTATCAGTTCATATTTTTGTTATCTACTGTTTTTATACAGCCAACTAAATAGTCAAGATTTTAGCTTCATTTCTTATAGTTATCATCATTTTTAAGCATATTTATCAACACTTGATCCCCACACAACATTTTTATCATCATATATACATAATATACATATACAAAATGAAAGAAAATACATTTGTTCTTTACAAAATAACAAGAGAAAAATGTAGAGGATGATCTTCTTTACCAATCCAAGTGGATTTCTTGTTTTAGGAAGACAAGAACTTGATGAACACAACAAGTATCTCCAAGACCATCAAATATCAAGAACATAGGTTGGAAAATCAGCCCTAGGACACAAGCAAATCACCTACAAAGTTGTTAATATGGCCACCAAATGATCAAGGCTTCAAGAGAACACCTTAATAGGACTAGTAAACATGTGGTTTATGGCTAGAAAAGATCAAAGATGGTGTTTGTTGGCTTATTTAGGACGGCACAAGGGAGGAGTTGAGAGAGTTTTGGTGTTGAGTTGCATGTGAGAAATGGTGTAAATGAAACAAGTAGCTAGTTTTGACTAGTTAGTGGTAAAGGTTAAGCTTAAAGTGTAAGCTAGCTTACACTTGGTGTAAGTTAGCTAAACTTGATGCCACCTAAGGGTTGTGGTGTCAAGTGTAGCCGTCCCATATTGCTAGTGGGGTGGGACAAAGTGTTTTGTCCCATCTCACTAGTTTACGGGTATTTCTCGATTCTAGTTTTCTCGATTTGCGTGCCCTCGGGTCGTTTTACGAAAAATGTTTTTATAAATTATGAATCACCGTCACAAAACGAATCCAATAAAAATTGTCTCATCAAAAACGGAGTTCAAAAACGTAAATACGTAATCCTAAGGTTTCCGGTTTAGTCGTAAAAGACGCCAAATTATGCACGTAAGCCCAAATTTAAATCCGTAAATTGTGAGTTCGTCAACCAACACAAAAATAAGTTTCAAAATATTATACGAGAAAATATTTCACTACCTGGAAATGTTAGATTGTCACAGCTTTTCCTCCTAAAAGGGATCAACGTCCTCGTGATCCATTTCATTTGGATGTCCGTTTCTTATTGAAATCGAAGAGGTGCGGATATTTCTTCCACATTTCATCCTCTCGTTCCCAAGTATACTCCGGTCCATGCTTTGAATTCCATCGGATCTTGACAATAGGTATCCGACTTTGTTTCAGTTGCTTTACCTCACGGTCCATAACTTCTACGGGCTCTTCGATAAAATGCAACTTCCCATCTATTCGAACCTTACCTAACGGAATTTTCTCATCACTCACTGCTAGACATTTCTTCAGATTAGATACATGGAATGTGTTGTGAACACCATGAAGTTCTGGGGGTAACTCTAGTTTGTAAGCCACCGGACCTACTCTAGATAAAATCTTAAAGGGTCCAATATAACGGGGATTCAATTTTCCTCGCTTTCCAAATCTGATAACGCCTTTCCATGGCGATACTTTCAACATTACTCGGTCACCCACTTTAAACTCCATTGGCTTCCGCCGCACATCCGCGTAACTTTTCTGTCTACTACGGGCAGTCAACAACCTCTTCTTAATCTGAACTATCATCTCCGTAGTCTCCCGGATCAATTCCGGTCCCGTGAGCTGGGTATCCCCAACTTCACTCCAACATACAGGAGATCTACACTTACTACCATACAAAGCTTCAAACGGTGCAGCCTTAATACTAGAATGGTAACTATTGTTATACGAAAACTCTGCTAACGGCAAATGTTTATCCCAATTCTTACCAAAGTCTAACACACAAGCTCTCAACATATCTTCCAGTGTTTGTATCGTCCTTTCACTCTGCCCATCAGTCTGGGGGTGATAAGCAGTGCTCATGTCGAGATTCGTTCCCAAAGATCTTTGGAGAGATTTCCAAAAATTCGATGCGAATCTAGGATCTCGATCTGAAATGATCGATATAGGCACTCCATGCTAGCATACAACATTATCAAGGTATATTCGAGTCAGCTTCTCCAGTGAGAACTGCTCCTTAACCGGAATGAAGTGTGCTGATTTGGTCAGTCTGTCGACAATAACCCAAATCGAATTGTTTCTAGATGATGTTTTAGGAAGCTTGGTGATAAAGTCCATCGTAATTCGCTCCCACTTCCATTCAGGAATCTTTGGTTGTTGAAGTAGTCCTGATGGCTTTTGATGTTCAGCTTTAACTCTAGCACAAGTCAAGCATTGAAGAACATACATAGCTATGTCAGCTTTCATATTCGGCCACCAATACAACTTCTTCAAATCATGGTACATCTTATCAGATCCCGGATGAATGGAATACTTAGATTTATGGGATTCTAACATAATCATGTCTCTTAATCCTCCAAACTTAGGTATCCACATACGACCTCTTAAGCATTTCACTCCATCAGCTCTAACCTCTAAAGGATCTCCTTCTCCTCGGAACCCTTCATTAACAAAATTCTCCTTCTTACAAGCTTCTATTTGCGCATTTCTAATTTGCTCAGGCAAATTATTGTGCACGGTCAAGACTAGAGAACGCACCCTGATAGGCTCTCTATCTTTCCTACTTAACGCATCAGCAACAACATTTGCTTTTCCTGAGTGATATTTTATATCACAGTCATAGTCACTTAACAACTCTATCCATCTTCGTTGCCTCATGTTCAATTCCTTCTGGTCGAGAATATACTGTAGGCTTTTGTGATTAGTGAATACCGTACACTTGGTGCCATACAGATAATGTCTCCACAACCTAAGAGCAAAGACTACAGCTCCTAACTCAAGATCATGAGTAGTATAATTCTCCTCATTCTTCCTTAATTGCCTAGAAGCATAAGCTATCACTTTCTCTCTCTGCATCAAAACAGCTCCATAACCTCTAAGAGATGCATCACAATATACTACAAAATCTTCACTCCCGTCGGTTAATGATAAGATTGGCGCACTACATAATTTTTGCTTTAATGTCTGAAATGCTCCATCTTCATCACTTCCCCAAACGAAAGGTTTATTCTTCTGGGTAAGCTTAGTCAAGGGTTTAGCTATCAAAGAAAATTCTTTAATGAATCGCCTATAATAGCCGGCCAATCCTAAGAACTGTCGCACTTCCGTTGGCGTTGTCAGTGCAGACCAATTCTTAATAGCTTCAACCTTTGCAGGATCAACATGAATTCCATCTTTGTTAATCACATGACCAAGAAATTTCACAGAATCTAACCAGAAATCACACTTCGAAAACTTAGCATACAACCTTTCATCCTTTAACAAATTCAAAACAATCCTCAAATGTTCTCTATGCTCATCTTCATTCTTAGAATAGATCAGAATATCGTCAATAAACACAATCACAAATTTATCCAAGTAGGGCTTGCACACTCGATTCATTAAATCTATGAAAACCGCAGGTGCGTTAGTTAACCCAAATGGCATTACTTGAAATTCATAGTGTCCATAACGAGTTCTAAATGCAGTTATAGGAATATCTTCTTCACGGACGCGAAGTTGGTGATATCCTGACCGCAAATCTATCTTAGAATACACACTAGATCCTTGCAGTTGATCAAACAAATCATCAATCCTAGGTAAAGGATATCGATTTTTAATTGTCAACTTATTCAGTTCCCTATAATCAATGCACATACGAAAAGATCCATCCTTCTTCTTAACGAACAAGACTGGAGCTCCCCAAGGCGACGAGCTCGGTCGAATAAAACCTCTATCAGACAACTCCTTAAGTTGCTCAGATAACTCCTTTAATTCAGAAGGGGCTAATCGGTAAGGCGCACGTGCCACCGGTGCAGCACCAGGAATTAAATCGATTCGAAACTCTACTTGCCTTATCGGTGGAAGTCCGGGTAAATCTTTAGGAAATACCTCAGGAAATTCACAAATAATAGGTACATCTTCCAATCGTTTCTCCCTAGACTCATTCCCGGTCACTTGAGCTAAGAATAACTCACAACCGTTCCTGATGTACTTTTGGACTTTAATACATGAAACGATTTTCAAACGGGATTCACCTCGACTACCATCAATTACTAACGTCCTATTCCTAAGAGGAATCTTAACCTTCTTCTCTCCACATAAAATAGTAGAATTATTCAATGACAACCAATCCATACCAATAATAATATCAAAACTACCTAATTCTATCAACATCAAATCAATCGGAAAGGAATGGTTCAAGAGATTTAGAGAGCATCCTTCTAATAGCTTATTAGTTTTCACTAATTTACCATCAGCCAATTCCACCTCGTAACTGGTACTTATCTCAACAGGTTCAATATCAATAAGGGCACTAAATTTAGTGGATACAAAGCTCCTATCGGCACCCGAATCGAATAAAGCAACAGCATAATGATTGTTGAGTAAAAACGTACCGGTAACGACATTCGGATCCTCTTTCTTCACCTCAATTGTTCCAAGTTGGTAGATACCACCCTGGGGGTTTCTTCCAGGTACAATCGCTTTCAACTTGGGGCATTCCGATTTCCTATGACCTTCTTCATTACAGTTGAAGCAAATGGTTCCCTTCTTACACCTTTCAACCTTGTGTCCAAGCTTTCCGCAATTTCGGCACTTCCAGCAGTCGCCAGCATGCCTCTTGTTGCCACACTTAGGACATCTATCATCGTTGCGCGGTGTATTGTTGGTAAGAGCATTTGCATTCCCCTTTCTCTTGTTCTGACGGCGATTGAAATTCTTCCTATTATCACCTCTATCTACACGCTCACCGTCTCCCTTTCTTTTCTCACCAACACGGGCTTCATCTTCCTTATCTTGAATTATCTGTCCAATGAGTTGGTAAGCCATTCGAACAGCATCATCAATGGTCAATGGTTTCGATGATGTTACGTCCCCCCGGATATTCCTGGTCAACCCTTTCACATATTGCTCAATTCGGATCTCTTCGGGTTCAACCAATCGAGGACATAGCAAGGCCAACTCATGGAATCGATTCGTGTAACTATCAATGTCCACACCTTTCATTCTCAAATGAATCAACTCATGTTCTAACCTAATGATCACACTACGAGGACAAAATTCCAAAGTCATCCACTTCTTAACTTCAGCCCAAGGAGTAGCATTAGCAGCATCAAGACCCATGAAAGCAATTCTCCCGTTCCACCAAGTCAACGCACGACCTTTAAGAGTAGCCATAGCAAAAGTCACCTTATCTTCCTCCTTACACTTACTAATCCTAAACACCGATTCAATCTTTTCAATCCACTGGCTTAGTCCTACAGCACCTTCAGTTCAATTAAAAGGTAGAGGTTCACACTTCATGAATGTCACATAAGTACAGCCACCAACTTCAGGTGCATTAGTTCCAAGTCCTCCTACATTTCCTCCAGCATTAGCATTCACATTATTAGCATTCACATTCACATTAGTACCGCCAATTCCACTACCGCCAGCTCCACTACCGCCAGCTCCACTACCGCCAGCTCCACTACCGCCAGCTCCACTACCGCCAGCTCCACTACCGCCAGCTCCACTACCGCCAGCTCCACTACCGCCAGCTCCACTACCGCCAGCTTCATTTCTAGCATTTGCCATAAATTCAGTCATAGATGCGGTAACTTGCTCCGTAATAATCCTACGTACATCATCCTCAGTCACAGCCTTCTTGGGCGGCATAGTTCTATAATTTCACAATTTCAAAGCATTAAGCATTCATCCAACAAGGATTCATATAATATGGATCGAATTCATAATCAAGATACAAATATGGCACAATATGGAATTCAAGACAAGATACATATTTCATTCGATCTGAAACAAAAGTATTGTCTTAGTACATCCATATCAAAGTTCTAGCACTATATACACTCAAAATTCGTGCCAAATCTATTACTAACAAGTCGGTTCAGTCAAAGCTACAAAAGCACAAAAGATATAAAGGTCACTACTAAACACAGACTGGTCTACTGAGAACCGCCAGATGGTCCATCATCCATCGTCTTCTAAATCTTCGTCGGACGATCACTAGACACATCTTCAGCTGGGCGCACACGGATTACTCCTCTTTCAACCATGTCAGCATAAAATCTACTGTTCCATCCCACAGATATATTCAACTCCTTTTCGGCTTTCTCACGCATCGCACGAGCCACACTCAACTGAACCTCCATAGAATTCACCTTTCTCTTCATAGCAGCATACTCACCACTTTCCAACACCGATAACCTCCTAAAAGCCTCGTTCAAACCACGCTCTAAATCACTCAAATCCAAACTAAGCAATTCCCGCTCTTTCTCGCCAACCTTAGTCTTCGACTCCAAATAAGCAACCTGAGTCTGAACAACACCTAATCCAACCTCTTTCATACAACTCTTAACACGGGAAGCATCTAGATCACGTCTCAAGGCCCATGGTGCAAGACCATCAATATGAGTAGCCTCTCGAGTACTAGACGACTCTCCTATCTCACGTCTACGAGTAGCAATACCATCCGTACCGTCAGGTGCATCATCATCCTCGTCCTCCTCTGATTCAGAATCAGATTCAGACGATTCAGACATTTCATCCCTAGGTAACTCATCCTCAGAATCAGACAAACAAACTGGTGGGGGCAAAGGCTCGCCCTCTGGAACATCATACGGATAAATAAGCTCAGCTTCCTCATCGTCATCAACCTCAACATCTATACCTACATCCTCCTCGACATCCTCGTCGTCAATCTCATCATCTAAATTATCTAACCCAATCTCATCATCGTTCTCAATATCAGCATTCTCAATCTCCACATTCTCAATCTCCACATTCTCATTACCCACATTCTCAATATCCACATTCTCAATATCCACATTCTCAATCTCATTCTCTACTAAGTCAACCTGAGGGGCAATCTGATCTCCTAGTCCTAACTCGGGCTCGGGATCCTCAAATGGTTCCTCCTCGTCATCAATATCAAAATCTACTAAGTCTAAATAAGGATCATCTTCTATATTAGGTTCGGGAATAGCATGGTTTTCTACAGGAATATTAGGGTCAGCCATGACAATCTGCATTTATATATATATCTCGTATTAGGATAACATACTAGTTAAACAATTACATAATGAAATCACGATATATACATATATATAAATTATGTTATATATATCAAAATATATATCTTCTTAATAGGGCTTGTTGGTAACGTCGGAGATCTCTGGCACCGTTATAGTCAAAAGATTTTTCAAATATTTTCTCAAATGTTCATTGTCAAAAGATTTTGAAAAGTTTTGTTCAAAACCTTGGTTTTTAAAATCTTTTGTTCTCTACAACGAGAGCTCTGGTACCAAACTGTAACACTCTCATTTTTCGTATCGGTACAGCGGAAGGGTCTTTCAGAGTGTTACGGGATAGCACAATAACTCCAATCAGAGACAACACATAAAAATGGTTGTACAAGGTTTAACAAACATTCATTCGATAAAAAGTTTCAAAAGCGTACAACAAGTCCCAAATTATACAGGTCATTAAGTTTACAAAACACAGATCGAATGAACATTTTTAATATTAAGTGTGGGCCATCAGAGTCGATCTCCATCCGGATTACCTTCAAGCACCTGAGATAAAAACATGCAAAAATCATATCAGCGAATGCCGAGTGAATTCATAGAGTTTAATGAAAACCGTTATATAAAAACAATCATTTACAATCATTTAAAATCAGAACACAAGCATAATATCGGAAGTAAGTCCTCATATTGCTAGTCAGGCAATATATAAATCAAGCATACATCTTAAACCGTCCATGAGACCGTAGTCTCTATATTACCATGATAGGTAATATATTCATCGTAATGGCGTCGTTATCGTTTATTATTTATGTCTTATATTGTAGGATTATTATTAGCCGCATGACATTGTTACCTTACTATGAAAACAGCGGGCCGCGAACCCGACAAACAATTTGCCCATCTAAGTTAGTGTGTCGTTACAAAAATCACGCTATGGAATCTTCTCATACATAAATTTTCTTACCAATCAATGTGGTACGACGAGGATCAACCGTCAAGGCGCGAACTGGGGTGATCTTCCCCAAATAGTACTATCAAATGCATAAGCGTCTACCAAATCCCGGTAGTTCACAATTCATGCTAATGGGACTTTAAGTGACATAACCTAACTACTAATAATCCTTTTAGTCTCGAATATAGGGTCATAGCATCATTCGGGTCCATATCATTTAGCATACAATCGGGACTACTTGTGTTCTATTTTTATCAAAATCTAGCATGTTATCTCCCTCGCGGGTTTACAAATCATTTTATAAAACATTTAAAAGAGTGCGAGGCTATGAACTCACGTTGTTAATGAAAGGCGAATTATCGGCTCGGGCGTGCTTCGGTCACGGAAACCTATATAAATAATAATCGGTCTTAGACTCGGTCCAATGACTTTTATCAAAATAACAATATACATATGATGATTTTGTACATATGATGATGATCAAGTGGGTTTATACATCCTTGTTTACTCATTTTAGTGTTTACGTCTTGGTAACGTCTTACTAGTTCACTAGTTTTACCGATTTACCTATTTTAAGTCCATTAAGTCTTTTATAAGTTCTTTAACTTGTTTTTATCCATTTTATACCTATATGATCAGTATATATACTTTTCATGTTGGGCCCAAATGGGTTAAGCCCAATAAGCTCTTTTTACAAGTTTTTATCTTATTAAGTCCAATTATTAGTCCAATATGTTTAGTTAGCTCGTAAATGTCCGTAATTCTTATAGTTCGGGTTTTATCGGTTTTTACTTGTATTAGTTACTTATACATCAGTATATGACTTTTATAAACTTTACATTAGACGGGTTTGGTCGTCTAAGTTTTATTTGGCGAAAAACGTTAATTTTACGGCGATAGTCGAAAAAGTCGTAAAAATCAAGTTTATAGTTTTTATTACTTATAAATATTATTTTACCACCATTTATATAATTTACCCATTTAATTAACCTTTATTACATTTATATAAATAAGTTTTATAAGTTAGTAGGTTTATATCTTCACATTTTATACATTATAATGTGAGTGCTTATATAATAATAATAAACATTATTTCCAAAAATCTGATTTTTAACTTCATGTTCACCATTTTTAACATATCTAGAGTTCTATAATGAATTAGAAGCTCATTTTTGGATGGAATGATCTTAATAATATGTGCTACATTTAACTTAGCTATAGCTACTGCCCATGTTGAGTTTAACTTGCCTTAACAGTCCCTACAAAACTGCTTATTCAGATTATACCACCTAACTTGTTTTGATCATATCTCACTCATTATTTTGATTCCATTGCATGGCCAACTCTCACATGTGTATAACATCTTCTACTTACTGTAAATGGATCAAACCATGCAATTTTATCAGTTCATCTTTTAGTTATCTACTGTTTTTATACAGCCAACTAAATAGTCAAGATTTTAGCTTCATTTATTATAGTTATCATCATTTTTAAGCATATTTATCAACACTTGATCCCCACACAACATTTTTATCATCATATATACATCATATACATATACAAAATGAAAGAAAATACATTTGTTCTTTACAAAATAACAAGAGAAAAATGTAGAGGATGATCTTCTTTACCAATCCAAGTGGATTTCTTGTTTTAGGAAGACAAGAACTTGATGAACACAACAAGTATCTCCAAGACCATCAAATATCAAGAACATAGGTTGGAAAATCAGCCCTAGGACACAAGAAAATCACCTCCAAAGTTGTTAATATGGCCACCAAATGATCAAGGCTTCAAGAGAACACCTTAATAGGACTAGTAAACATGTGGTTTATGGCTAAAAAAGATCAAAGATGATGTTTGTTGGCTTATTTAGGACGGCACAAGGGAGGAGTTGAGAGAGTTTTGGTGTTGAGTTGCATGTGAGAAATGGTGTAAATGAAACAAGTAGCTAGTTTTGACTAGTTAGTGGTAAAGGTTAAGCTTAAAGTGTAAGCTAGCTTACACTTGGTGTAAGTTAGCTAAACTTGATGCCACCTAAGGGTTGTGGTGTCAAGTGTAGCCGTCCCATATTGCTAGTGGGGTGGGACAAAGTGTTTTGTCCCATCTCACTAGTTTACGAGTATTTCTCGATTCTAGTTTTCTCGATTTGCGTGCCCTCGGGTCGTTTTACGAAAAACGTTTTTATAAATTATGAATCACCGTCACAAAACGAATCCAATAAAAATTGTCTCATCAAAAACGGAGTTCAAAAACGTAAATACGTAATCCTAAGGTTTCCGGTTTAGTCGTAAAAGACGCCAAATTATGCACGTAAGCCCAAATTTAAATCCGTAAATTGTGAGTTCGTCAACCAACACAAAAATAAGTTTCAAAATATTATACGAGAAAATATTTCACTACCTGGAAATGTTAGATTGTCACACGAGCTAAGTAATCCATATACTTCTGGTTAAGGAGAAGCTTCTAAATTAACTTCCCCCTAATTCATGCCACATAAAATTGATGTAGAAGCTTTTAAATAGCTTCCCCCTAAACCGACAATCCTCATAAACAATTTCAAAGCTTTCAATAAAGCTTAGAATGATTAAGCGCACAACGGAATTTGAAAGCAAACCCCATCATTTAAAATGATAATGTTGTTATGAGGGATTGAAAGTTTGGGGCACACCAAGTAGATCAACAACGACTCTTCTCACGCTTGAATAATTATTTTGAATTTTTCTTCCCCCTGAGAGTTCAAGTTATGCATACCAGAAAGAATCAAGACATTTCTTCCCCCACATAGTTGAAGAAAATAAACCAATCCCAAGTATGAAGCTCAAATACTGAAGTGGACACTTTATCCCATTCATGAAGTTGACATCGTAACACCAGAGTCAATTAAGTCCCGGAAATGCACATATCTTCTTCCGGAGAAGCACCAGAGTCAATTAAGTCCCGGAAGTGCATATCTCTCCATATAGGATAATGATGATGAATAATTACAACATCAAAACAATTAAACATCGAATCAGTAGTGTACCGTTTAGAGATTGGTAACGCCACGAGTTAAAACACTGATTTTCTCTGCGGTTATGACAAATGTCATCCCAGAATGTCTTCAAATCAAAAGAAGGTATGAAGTTCATCACGTGTACTCGTTGTGCGTTCAATGTGTCTTCTTCTTCCCCCTTGATGGTTTCGAAACTCGGAACCATCAATAAATTGTACGCACATGAACCTGAAATCTCGTGAGAATAATAAATAAGTTGAATTATATATTTTGTGAGAATCAGCTGTTGATCGAAAATCTCTTCTCATAAACTCTCCATGGCCATCTTTACCAACACACGTGTAAGCAATTTGAAGTGACCACTGATAGAATGAACCAGATACATCAAACGTGAAACTGAATAAGAATCCTTCGATCTTGTGACTTAAGCTTGCACAATTGTTGAATGAGGAACGGTGGAGAAATCTCTAAGTACCCAATGCATCACTGAAGAACTCTATAAGCACAACACCTCTTGAAATTATCCACGTCGACTAAGCGCGTGACACTGAGTACAACAATGTAACCCCTTTAAGTGATAGTTATCCGAGTCATCAACCAACCACCCCGAACACGGAAACTAGATAAACAAGTCTTCATTCTAAGATTAAGCACGAACAAGTTATCTTTAAAATTATGCATCCAACCAACCCCGATTTCAAAGATAAAATAAGAACACGCCTTCGAAAAATCCGTCTTCAACTTCCCATAATTAATACCCGATCAAACGAAATCTTTAGCCACTAAAAAATCGCCCAATTTTTTCTTGGTCTCGTCTCAAATAAATTCTCGTCACATTTGTCCACGTCTTTTTGTCTCGTCCCGATGATGACCGAAGTAAAACTTAATATACACAAAGTTTATACAAAAGTACAAATTGATGTTAAAAACTTGTGTGTATATAGCCAAATATGAGGCCCATAACAATGATTAAAAAAAAATTCGAGTCCAAGACCCAAATCTTGTTAAATAAACGTGTGTCATGGCCCAAATTCTATGCAAAATACCCGGTCCATCAAGGAGTTAAAACACGATTTAGGCTTTAAATAATGGCAGACACTTATCATTTGAACATTTGTGTTGAGTACACGTCGCATTTGTGTTTACCAATATCACCAACCCGGTTCAAACCCGGTCCAAGTAACCAACCCGGTTCATTATGTGGTATATAAATGGCACTTAACCCTAATCTTTCTCACAATTAACCCTAATCCTAATCTCACTCCATTTGCTCCGCCCCCTTTTCTCTCCCCATCTCATAATTCATCCACCAACACTCATCTCAACATCAATCATCTCCGCCTCTAAAACACTCCATCGCAAATAACCAAGTTATCAACATCTTTAATCTCGTCTCATCAACTCCTGATCTCATCTAAAACACATCTAATCTCAATATTAATCGAATCATCCAAACAGCAATGAACCATGTCGAATTACAGTTTGATTGCCTGTGTTTATACACGAATTGTGATGTGATTATAACAAAAAAATGTTATAAATCATTCAAATGATTCGTATATAAATTTTGGGATAAACCCAACACATATCTATGATGATTTGTTGATTCGTTATTGATTGCATGTTGTTTTTACACTCGAAAATGAGAAAGATTCTAACAAAAAGTGTTATGAATCTTCTATAATTTTCGTAGATAAAAATATGGGTAATCCATTCACAGATCTACGATGCATGTTATGTTTACCATCGAAATTAAGACAAGAATATAGCAAGCTTGTTATCATTCTTTCTTTATCTTCGAAAATCAAATAAGGTTTGAGCCTTAACATAGATCTATGATGACTCACTTTCTAAGTGCTTAAGATCTTTAATGTCTTTAAATGATTATAACACACAAAGAAAGATGAAGCTGAGATCTTAATTTGTTTAAGTTTTCGAGTCTTTGTGCTGATTTATAGAGGGTTTAGGTGACGATGGGAGTAGGATAGATTTGGTGTTGATTGGGAGACAAAAGGATGGTGATTCAGTTGTGTTCATGTTCGTGTGAGTTGAGGGTATGGATCGAGTGTCTGTTGGAATAAGTAAGACGTTTCTTTCATCGCAATGTTTGCTTAAAGAAAACTATGAAATCCATATGATTACCCAATCAAGAAACAAGTAAGATTTCGCAATTGTTTTGTGTACTTCATTTCGCAACTTTAAATCCAACAGATTTCGCAACTTTAAATCCAACAGATTTCGCAACTTTAAATACAACAGATTTCGCAACTTGAAATCTTTAAGATTTCGCAACTTGAAATCTTTAAGATTTCGCAACTTGAAATCTTTAAGATTTCGCAACTTGAAATCTGTCAATTTCGCAACTTTGAAATCAATGATTTCGCAATCTGAGGACCTTATCCAAATGGTACGATTTCCGTGATTTTTGTGGATCTGGGTTTTCGAAATCTGATTTTCTGGGAAGATCTGAAATTCATCTTCTTTTTCATTAAAGAACAAAGAAAAAATGTAGGACAGATGATCTTATCCAAAATGTAGGACAAAGAAAAAACAAAGATAAAACCAGATCTCAAAGCCTTGACCAGAAAAACCAATACAGGACATTACAGATGGACCAGAAAGACGTGACAAGTAATACAAAGATACACCGTGACAAATTGACCCATTGTGACCCAATAATATCAGACAGAGATCAAGAAATAGACCACCAAAACTAATTTGTAACAAAAAAGTTAAACCAGAATGTGAAAATTGTTGAACAGATTTTGAAACAAAAAAATTAGACCACCAAATCAATACCAAAATAAGAACGATCCAGGGATTGAACCGTAGCTCTGATACCAATTGTGGGTTTGCTAAAAACATAGATCCGGTGGTCTTGGTGGGTGGTGGTAAATGGTGGCAGCCATTGTTGAGAGAGAAGAGAGGTTGAAGGTGAAATATGAAATCTATTAAAAAATGAGAATAAACACAAACAACAACCCCTCCTTGGAAGCCTAGGAGGGGTATTTATAGTCACACACCCCACTTAACTATACAATGTTTCCTAGTCTAGTCTAAGCGTGTGTGACTATGATAACTAATGGGAATTCTTAAATGTCGTCACATAAAGTGAATTTCCAACATCCATGATGTGTTGTGTTCATGATGTGTTGACCTGTTTTCTGCCTAAGTTGTATGGAGGGCTAATTTCTTTTCACCCTTTATCCTTACATTTCTTTTTTATTCTTCAACCCCTTCAATGCTTCCAAGACATCATTACTAGAACCTTGTTGTGATTGTTCCAGTGCTAGCATCAGTACTTAGTCGGCATTCAACTACGTTCACATTCTACTCCATCTTTCCTAATTTCTAATAATCTATTGGATTGTCCCTGGGAAGATCCCTCTGGTTCTGGTTGGATCATATGACTTAAACCTAACCACCCTTTTGACACCAATAATGTCGTGGATTAAAGATGTTATGGGTATGAGATCGTAACCATAAAAACCACTTCAACTGTCTAATAATGTGTTTAAAAACATTTAACACCTTGATAGTTTTGGCGTTTCAGAAATGCTCCCCCTTCACATGTGCATCGATAATCGAAAGTGTTTTGGACATGTGGGTAAGAGTTAATAGTGCTTGAGTCTTGCAAAATAGATCACATTTTAATCACATTTTCTCCCCTATCTCTAATATATAAAAACTTTGATATTAGATATACCAAATTTGATTAAAATATATCACGAAAAATAGTCTTGAAAAATTTTGGGAGAAAAATGTGTCTAAATAGCATGAATATTTGGAACGCTCATCCTTAAAAATTGACCCAATTGAATTATCATTGTGAGGACGTGATCCACATTTCTCTTTTTATGAGTAGGATTTGTTGAACACACAATTTTTGAAAGATTTTGAATAATCATTGAAAAATTCTTGAAAAAATTGTGTCCAACACTTTTTGAAAAATCTCAAAATTCCAAATTTTTGGAAGAAATGGATTTTCAAAAGCATAAACTTGAGCTCATAGACTTTTAATGTCTTGACGAATCCACTCAAGTGTAAGAATATTTCTCTTCTTTTGCTGGGGGTAAGAGCACTAAATCGTATACTCCCCCGTGAATATAGAACCAGGTTGCAATCTGAAAGTCATTACAAGCCATTGTGTTGAGCTCAAAACGTTGAATGTTTTGTGACAAGCTCAACCCAAGATAGATTCCTCTACCCGTTGTAGGAAAAATTGTCCAAAGTAGACATTTTCCTTTACTAAAAATAGAAATGACATGTTTTAAAAATATGTACAACTTTCATTCGAGCTTTATGTACACACCCATGTCGTTTTTAAGCGACATTTCTAGGTACGTCCATATTATCGATATTGAAAGACATGTCGAGAAGAAGATTTTTCCATTTTTTATTTTGTTTTCCATAGATATATACAACTAGATGTTTGAAAGATGAATCAAGCAGACTTATTTGCCAGAATCTCTAGTTCTGTTGTAGTCAAACATCTCATACCAATTTGCTTAACTAGATAAGTAAACATCTCTTTCGAAAGAGCTTTTGTAAACAAGTCAGCTAATTGGTAATCAGTTCCAACAAAGTATAATTCAACGATACCCCTTTCAACTTGTTCCATAATGAAGTTGTTAGTGCAAACATTACGATGCTTTGTCGATATAATCTCTTTATGTTTTGTTGATGACAAACGTATAATTCGTAATACATTATGTAAAATGTTAAGGTACTCGTAATCACTCAAGAATACATTTGTATACTTCTCTCGACACCTCCAAGATCGCATTCGGCATGAATCACTCAAGGTATGTACAAACATGTCATTAACCTAACTAAGTGATCAAGGATTAATATTTTATTAAAACTCATATTTAATCAAATGTGACAAAAGATTTTAATTAACTTTATTTTTAAGAAAATGTTTTATTAAAAAAAGAAAATAGAAATTTGAATTTGGCATATTCTATATGCCAAAGGAATATCCTTTGAGGGTATAAAATATCCCAGATGGCATATCCCTACTATAGGACAAATTTGCACGGACTCCAACGCGGAGGATCCTTAAAAGAACCCGCGGTTCCTTATTGATAAGGAACCGCAGGTGTTTTTTACCGTTGCAATGTTGCCCTATAAATAGTGGATCATTTCCATATTTTCTTTCAACCCTTTTTGCACAGTTTCTTTAAAAACATCTTTAAACCCTTGATTAGTTAGTTTAGATTAATCTTGTTTAAGATTTGATTCTCTCCTTCAATCTCCTTATCCTCTTAAGTGCAAAGAGAAGATCACCACACATTTGTGATGTGATTAAAGATGAAGTCTTGATGAAGATCATCATGTTCATCTTTTTATTTGTGTCTTGTGTAGATCCAATGTATATGTGTATACTTGGATCAATCTTGTGTAGATACAATGTATATGGGTATACTTGGATCAATATTGTGTAGATCCAATGTATTTGTGAATACTTGGATTAGTTGTGTTAATCCATTGTATTTGTGAATATTTGGATTAAGTCTTGTGTAAATCCATTGTAAATGTGTATACTTAGATTTATGTTGTGTAGATCCAAGTTACATGTGTACACTTGGATATGTGTTTTATTGAGTTGTAATAGGTAAGAGTTGTGAGTTCTCACTAAACTATAAAGTGATGTGGTTGTGTCTTGTGAGTTCTCACTAAACTATAAAGTGATGTAGTTGTGTCTAGTGAAGTTCTCACTTAGCTTCAAAGTGAAGAGTCGTGAAGATTGGTTCTAACTTTCGATTAGAACTCGACATCTAGCCTTGTGTCGTAAAATGGTGAAGTAGGTAACGTTGTGAAGATTGGTTCTACCTTTCGATTAGAACTCGACATCTAGCCTTGTGTCGTTAAATGGTGAAGTGGGCAACGTTGTGTAGATTGGTCCTACCTAAGATTAGGACTCAACATCTAGCTTAGTGTCAGAAATTGTGTAAGCGACGTGTATGGTTTTCTCCGCCTTGAAAGGAGTTTTGTTGACTAGTGAAGTAACTCTCGAGTAAGGTGTACTCGAGGAGTAGAGTAGGGCGAAGAGGAGCTTCATGACCGAACCACTATAAATCATCGTGTCGGTACTTTCCTTTACATTTATGTCTTTACTATTATAGATGTATTTATATGTTGTGTGTTGTGTGCATCTCATAATCTAAACATCTAAGTTGCAGAAAAGCTAAGGCTTAGTACGTGTGTGCTTCGTGTTTAGATTATGGTCAAGTGTGGATCCTTTAGTCTAAACATCTTAGTTGCGGAAAAGGTAAGGCTTAGTACGTGTGTGCTTAGTGTTTAGATAATTGCTTGATGTACACTTGATTTGCTGTGTTTGTGTGTTTCCTTACTTATAGTTATTATCTATTACAAACAAATCTCATATCTAGTCAAGCTTAATCGAGAATTTGATACAAACGATTGTCAAGGTTTACAACGTATCATTATTTGGCATCCACTGTAGGCGGTTCTTTATTGAGCCCGCGGTTCTTTATTGATAAGGAACCGCGGTGATATCTGAGGAACCGCGGCCAGTTGAATAAACGAAATGTTATGAAAATGAACTAGAAACTATTCAACCCCCCCCCCCCCCTTCTAGTTTCTACAATTGGTATCAGAGCGAGGTTATTCAATATCTTTTAAGTATATTTTACTTTAAAGCTTGGATCGATCTTTGCTCTCTTTTTCAAAACAAATGGTTTTTAAAATGAAAACAGTTTTTAAAAATAGAGACGATCTTTGTATCAAATTGTTCATGAAGAGTGATTACTTATGAAATGTGTTTTGTGGTTTCATTCGTACAAGTTTTGATGTTAAATAAACTTAGTATAATAGCTTGAATTAAATCTTTTCATGTTTGGAAGTATAAAAATCTTTTGTGTCATAATTAACTCTAAAATACGAGTTCTATGTGTCTAAAATGATTTTTTTTAGAGTCCTAACTCCTTCCAAATTGTTTCTAAATGATTTTGGTCAAAAACTCATGTTTTGTCCTCTGACCGCGGTTCTTTATTGTTCCCCGCGGATCCTTATCAATAATGAACCGCAGTCAGTCTGACTCATATTTTTGCTAACTTTGATAAAATCATATAAAATCAACCGTAAGTCCGTAGAAGTCGTGCCACCCGGTGTTTCGAACGTAATTAAGTTCTCTTTCATTTAAAAATACTTCCAAACCTTTATTCAAACTTTAAAATTTAAATGTTTTATAAGTTATATACTTTGTTCAAAGTATTGAGTCTCGGTTTGTCGTAAAACTTGTGTTTTGCTATTTTCTATTAAGTTGGAAATCTCTTGTTGGTGTATCTTTGAAAATTGATATATTTACAAAGTGTTAAACTTAATTAAATTTTTGAAATGAGTCGAAAACCTTTTTCAAATAAAATCAAGCTATGCATACTTTCGTGTATCTAATACTTAAAACAAAGATGAATGCTTTTGTGCTTTTTCTTTTGTTCTTGGACATTCTTAAGTGATCATTACTATTTGTAGTAGTGTTACTTAGTTGTCTATTTATGTGTGCATTGCATATAGGATTTACATCTCTTGGTTTACAAATGTTACATAAACATCTTGTACACCTCGGCATGTTCTTTAACACTTTTAGGTTTGAAAGCTTTGGGAGCTTGTCAAATCTATTCATTTAGGTCGTCTTACTCGATCATTGTGTTATTAGTTAAAGTAGATAAATGTCTTACTATAAAACATGAAACACCCTTTGAAAATCTTAGCTATTTTCTCTTAAAAGAGTGTTTGTGGGAATCAAGAAAGATTTCGATTAAATATCAATGCATTATTCAAACTATGATTGGTATCATTATCGAATCTAATTGACATGTTTTTTAGTGTAGACATGAATGTGGTTTATTAATAATATACATCGGATCATAACTCACACTTGTGTTGATGGTGTTATATTGAATCTACTTGTTCAAATTGTAAGACATATTTTGTTTAATAATTACTTATAATGCACAATATAGTCGGTTTGATAACTTGGATGTTTCATCCGAAATACTCAAGTAATTTACATTGCTATGCAATTTATAAATGTGTCATTTCCGAAAGACCAATCAAGAGTGTTCCTTTGGTTTGTGTAAACTTTGTTTATACACTTCAAAGTTATTAGCCTCAAGTTCTATTAAGGTAAATAACCTAAACTAGACTTGTTTGACAAGATATGTAATGGTGCATTCTTAACCCTCATTAGGTCATGCATTGTGTCGCCATGCAAGTTTCATCCTTGCTAAACTTTATTAGGCAAATGTTGGAATTATATTTTGTCTAACTTAAGAATGACTACTAGAGAATTTATGCACTAGGATCTTAATTTGACCTAACGGTTGAATTACTTCCATGTGGGAAGTTGAGTTGGTGTATAACTCGTAAAAATGGTCGTGTTCAGCCTTAATTGAGCACCTCTAGTGATAGTCTCATACTCATTCTCTAAATTGGCTAAATGGCTGTTCCTATATATGACTAATCATAATTTGCTTTGATGAACTCTGTATGTCATTAGGAGTCTTTTTCTTTTGTAGCCATTAGGTTTTTCTTAGCTTTCTTCTTACGTGCTAATTGAACCTATGTGTCTTTCCTTTGTGTGTGTTCTAGTTTTTATTTCTCTTAAGCATGACTTTATGATAAGTTAGACTAGAACATTAGGATTTGCTGAATTAGAAAATCCCCCTTCACCACCTAAACCAAGCCTCTGTAGGCGGTTCTTTAAATAGGCTGCGGCTCCATATCAATATGGAACCGCCGGTGGAGATAAAGAACCGCGGGCAGAAGTTCTCAAATTCGGGTTTTCTGAAACTTCCCAATTGTTCCAACACCCTTTGGAATCTTTGTTTCAAACCTTTGATCACTCCCAAAATATCTTGGGCTTTCCCTTTTTAACCCTTTACTAGTTTGGATCATCCCCTCACCCTTTTAAACCCTCCTTGTTAGCCATGTTCTTCACACCTCAAACCACTCATATTTACCCTTCATTACAACCATGGTTTCTACAAGAACCTCAAAATCACCCAAAACCTCCTCTTCAAAGAGGAACCTCAAAATCAAGATTAAGTTGCCCAAACTTAACTCTTCACCTTTTGCCACACCTAAGAATGAGATTGTGCCCATTCTCATCTCTTCATCACCCTCACCACCTCTTGCACCATGCAAGACTACCTCAACCCATGGTACCAACCATTTACATGGTTCTACCTCCTCTTCATTCCAATCTAGAATGAATGAGTTAACCTCACCCTTCACTCCTAGTACTCTCTTGGATGTGACTACTTAACCTCAACCTATCCAATTCATTCCCTTTGAGAATGACTTTGTTGAACCCTTGGTGACTTCACCTTTTACCCCACCAAATTCACCCACTTCACCCATCTCACCTTCGGAGAACATACCACATCCTCCACCACCCACATCACCCATCACCTTGTCTTATAATTAAGCATGTGCATTGCTTATTAATAAGACACCCAATTTAAGCAAATCTTAGATTTCTAGTGTAACTAGGATTAAAATTATGCTTAAGTTTAAGGCTTGTGTTTCATACATTTTTGTATGATCTTTACTCTCCTGTATTTCCTTTCATGTTTTTCAACATGATTTATCTTTGGGTCTTGGATCTCGTTATTCTCGTGATCTTTCTTTTCTTCTTTATTTTCTCACTTGGTTGTCAAGGAAGGTTAGATTTATATCTAATTCGTCTCCTAGTAAGATTGACAACTTAAAATATTTCTTTTGAAATATTCAAGCAATTTTAACTTGCAATTGCAATTGTTAAAAGTCATATCCGAAGCATTGACTTTCAAGCCTTTTAGCATCTTATGTTAAATTGTTTGACCAAGTGATTTTCCTTTGAGTCGATAATCGTTTTTTGGACACCCAATGTCCACGGTTCCTCAAATAACCTTGGGTCTCATTATTGATAATGAACCACAGACCTATTTAACGAACCGCGGCCATTGAGTCCCTTGTTCGTTTTGGTCTTTTTCTCTTTTGACGAGTTTTCTTGAAGATTCCCTCTTTTCTTCTCTTTTGAGTTTCTTCTCTCGTTTCGTGAAGTTATCCTTAACTTCTTTGTTGAGTCTCTCTCAAAATCATTTTAATCATGCTCTTCTAAGTCGAGTCTCTTTCTTCTATTCTTTCTAAACTAAGTTGAGTCGAGCCTCACCCTTTCCGCATCATATAATTGTTCTTTGAACATTCATAATGATTGAGAAGAGCTACGAAACTTTGAGCATGTAGTTTATTGTATGCTAAACACCATTTGGTGTCGACATTCATAAGCATCCTTGCCTATAATGTCTTATATCCAGAATATTTTTTTAAAGCGTCGATTTATCCGCTTTTGGTTTTCTTTTTTTTTTGTTCAAAAATGTCTCTAGGTTGAGATATTTTTTTTATTCTTTGTTGAGAGTTGATTGCGGTTAAAATTTACAATTAGTATGGGTGATTCCATCAATTATAAGTTTTTAACCCCTTGAGATGATATCTTTAAATTCTTGGATGTTTCTTTTCTACCTCTATTCCAACAATTTTGAATTGATTTCCTCAAAATCCTCTCCTTGTTTTTTTTAGAGTTGATGGTTAAATCTTGAATTTTCTTGGGTGATTCCAAAAAAATTCTAAGCTTTTTACCCTTTGACATATTATCATTACAATTGGTATGGATGTTTCTTTTTTACCTCTATTCCAACAATTGTGAATTGATCTTGTCAAGATCCTCTCCTTTGTTTTTTTTTTGGATTGATAGCATCACGTGCACACTTATTTCTACAATGCTTGTCATTGTTTGTGCAAACAACTTGTTTATCATCCTCGTTGTCTTTTTCCATCATAGTCATTCTTCCTCTCTTTTAGACTATATGGGATCTTATTTTTTTTGTCATTGTCATACTCTCTTTGATTTGGTATTTCTTGCCAAAATATTAAAAGTGGAGTATGTTCTCTCGACAATATTTTTCTCTTAAATTGGACATCTCTTTTCTCTCTTAGTCCTCTTTATATATTTTTTTGGTGTCACCAAAATAAGTTGGGTTCTATTTTCTTTCTAATAGCCCTCTTATTTTTCTTAACTTGTCATATTTTTTACACTTCTAAAAGTTAAGATTTTTTTAGCTTTCTCTCGAGTCCCTCTTTTTTTACTCGAGTTGTTTAAAGCTAACTCCGTTTGGGTGACATCTTATTATGCATATGCTCTTGTCCACTAACTTTGTCTTGTACGACACTTCTAACCCAATTTTGTAGCTCGTCACTATTCTTGCTTTGTTGGTGCCTCAAGCAAGGGGGAGCTCATATCAAGGGGGAGCATTTGCAAGAATTCAAGTCATTACATTTGCGATCTTTGACTCACTCAAATTGCATTCATCGAACATCTTGTAAGTAATGCATTTTGGACACTCGTAGATAAGCATATTATTATGCTTGGACTTGGTTAACCTATGGTGATTGAAGACTTCACTAGGATGACGCAAGCTCAATATTTTTGTATGATGGGTTTATGGTTTGGATTCTCGCCTCTGAACGACAACCACAATGGATGATTAGATTTTTGGATGCATGTTCTCTCGAAGTCGATCCTCCTCTTCTACAAATAAAGACTACCTTTCGGATGCAAGCTCGTGTGACGTCAATTCTTTTCTTCTTCAAATGACGTGCTTTCGATAACTACCTCTTTAGACGTGTTCTCTCTCGACGTTGCTTCTTCTCTTCTTCTAGACGTTGACTACCTTTTTTATTCGACAAAAGGGGAGAAGTAAGTGTAAACGAGTAACTTATGCATTTTAATATGTGTTGCGGTTTACTTGTTTTTCATCATCAAAAAGGGGGATATTGTTAGTGCAAACATTACGATGCTTTGTCGATATAATCTCTTTATGTTTTTTTGATGACAAACGTATAATTCGCAATACATTATGTAAAATGTTAAGGTACTCGTAATAACTCAAGAATACATTTGTATACTTCTCTCGACACCTCCAAGATTGCATTCAGCATGAATCACTCAAGGTATGTACAAACATGTCATTAACCTAACTAAGTGATCAAGGATTAATATTTTCTTAAAACTAACATTTAATCAAATATGACAAAAGATAATTAACTTTATTTTTAAGAAAATGTTTTATTAAAAAAAGAAAATGGAAATTTGAATTTGGCATATTCCATATGCCAAAGGAATATCCTTTGAGGGTATAAACTACCCCAGATGGCATATCCCCACTAAAGGACAAATTTGCACGGACTCCAACGCGGAGGTTCCTTAAAGGAACCCGCGGTTCCTTATTGATAAGGAACCGCGGGTAGAGATAAGGAACCGCGGGTGTTTTTTACCGTTGCAATGTTGCCCTATAAATAGTGGATCATTTCCAGATTTTCTTTCAACCCTTTTTGCATAGTTTCTTCAAAAACATCTTTAAACCCTTGATTAGTTAGTTTAGATTAATCTTGTTTAAGATGTGATTCTCTCCTTCAATCTCCTCATCCTCTTAAGTGCAAAGAGAAGATCACTCACACATTTGTGATGTGATTAAAGATGAAGTCTTGATGAAGATCATCATGTTCATCATTTTTATTTGTGTCTTGTGTAGATCCAATTTATATGTGTATACTTGGATCAATCTTGTGTAGATCCAATGTATATGGGTATACTTGGATCAATATTGTGTAGATCTAATGTATTTGTGAATACTTGGATTAGTTGTGTTAATCCATTGTATTTGTGAATACTTGGATTAAGTCTTGTGTAAATCCATTGTAAATGTGTATACTTGGATTTATGTTGTGTAGATCCAAGTTACATGTGTACACTTGGATATGTGTTTTATTGAGTTGTAATAGGTAAGAGTTGTGAATTCTCACTAAACTATAAAGTGATGTGGTTGTGTCTTGTGAGTTCTCACTAAACTATAAAGTGATGTAGTTGTGTCTAGTGAAGTTCTCACTTAGCTTCAAAGTGAAGAGTCGTGAAGATTGGTTCTACCTTTCGATTAGAATTCGACATCTAGCCTTGTGTCGTAAAATGGTGAAGTACGTAACGTTGTGAAGATTGGTTCTACCTTTCGATTAGAACTAGACATCTAGCCTTGTGTCGTTAAATGGTGAAGTGGGCAACGTTGTGTATATTGGTCCTACCTAAGATTAGGACTCGACATCTAGCTTAGTGTCAGAAATTGTGTATGCGACGTGTATGGTTTTCTCTGCCTTGAAAGAAGTTTTGTTGACTAGTGAAGTAACTCTCGAGTAAGGTGTACTCGAGGAGTGGAGTAGGGCGAAGAGGAGCTTCGTGACCGAACCACTATAAATCATCGCGTCGGTACTTTCCTTTACATTTATGTCTTTACTATTATAGATGTATTTATATGTTGTGTGTTGTGTGCATCTCATAATCTAAACATCTAAGTTGCAGAAAAGCTAAGGCTTAGTACGTGTGTGCTTCGTGTTTAGATTATGGTCAAGTGTGGATCCTTTAGTCTAAACATCTTAGTTGCGGAAAAGCTAAGGCTTAGTACGTGTGTGCTTAGTGTTTAGACTATTACTTGATGTACACTTGATTTGATGTGTTTGTGTGTTTCCTTACTTATAGTTATTATCTATTACAAACACATCTCATATCTTGTCGAGCTTAATCGAGAATTTGATACAAACGATTGTCAAAGTTTACAACGTACCAATATTTGGCATCCACTGTAGGCGGTTCATTATTGAGCCCGCGGTTCTTTATTGATAAGGAACCACGGTGATATCTAAGGAACCGCGGCCAGTGGAATAAACGAAATGTTTTGAAAATGAACTAGGAACTATTCAACCCCCCCCCCCCCCTTCTAGTTTCTATAGAAGTGATATCTGACATCAATGTGCTTCGTGTGGGAATGTTGTACCGGATTGCAGGAGATGGCTATGGCGGACTTTGAGTCACATTACACAGGTACTTTATCAAAGTGGAAGCCATAATCCGTAAGTTGTGTTCTCATCTAAATAACATGAGCACAACACGCAGATAGAGACACATACTCCGCTTCGGCTGATGACAGTGACGTGCAATCCTGCTTCTTGGAAGACCATCCCACAAGCTTATCTTGACCTAAAAATTGTGCCCCACCAGAAGTACTTTTTCGAGTATCAAGACACCCTGCATGATCTGAATCTGAATAGGTCGGTTTCCCTCGGATACCAGAGTCCCATATGAATGGTATTCTTAAGGTACCGAAAGATCCGTTTAACCTTCTTGAGGTATTTTTCAGTGGGTCATGCTTGATATCGTGCACAATAACACGTAGCATGTGATATATCTGGTCGGCTTGCTGTTAAGTACATGTCCGAGCCGATCATGGAATGATATCTCGTTTGATCTATGGCATCTCCTTCCAAATCAGCATCTAGGGATGTGGTTGATAATGGTATCCCAACAGGATCACATGAGGTCATACCATGCTTTTTGATTATCTCTTGACAATACTTAGCTTGGTTAATAAAGATACCACTTGGGGATTGGTGAACTTGAATTCCTAGAAAGAATTTTAGTTCGCCCATCATTGACATTTCAAATTTGTTGTGCATTACTTTTTCAAACCATTTTGAAAGTTTTGGGTTTGTAGACCCGAAAATACTGTCATCAACATAAATCTGCACAAGCAAAATGTCATCCCCATATTTATAAGTGAACAAAGTTAGATCAATGGAACCTTTTGAGAAACCTTTGGATACCAGAAATTTCAAGAGCTCGTCATACCACGCCCTTGGAGCTTGCTTGAGTCTATAAAGTGCTTTGTGGAGACGATACACCTTGTCAGGATAATGAGGAATGACGAATCCTTCCGGTTGTGTGACATAGACTTCTTCCTTCAAAAAACAGTTAAGAAATGGCGTCTTTACGTCCATTTGATAAACGATGAATCCCTTATGTGCAGCATAAGCAAGGAAAATCCTGACCGCTTCCATACGAGCTACTGGTGCAAATGATTCTTAAAAATCAATACCCTCTTTCTGGCCATACCCTTTAGCCACTAGCCTAGATTATTTCTTGATGATCGTGTTTTCTTCATCCATCTTGTTTTTCCAGATCCATCGAAGATTTAATGGTGTTACATCGTATGGTTTGTCCACAAGTTCCCAGACTTTAAGTCTTTCAAATTGTTGAAGTTCATCTGTCATCGATTCAATCCAAGCGTAATCTGCTAAGGCTTCTGTGATATTATTTGGTTCAACTATACTCATTGCGAGTGAGAACATACAAACATCACCATCTGTAGAAACTAGAAGGGGGGGTTGAATAGTTTCTCTTCGACTAGTCACCTAATTAAAAATTACTTTCAATTAGGTTTTTATCAAAACTATCTTTTACGTGAAGCTAAGTTGCATAATGATTATATTCAATTCAAATGCATTAGAAATGGTAATAGGTAAGTATAATGATAATGAAATAAGTAAAGAGTAAGGGAAGAGACAACCTAGTGACAAGACACCAAGATTTATAGTGGTTCGATAACGAGGCTCTATCCTCGTTTCTACTCCACTCCTCGAGTACACCTACTCGAGATTTCTACTATATCCACAAGCTCCCTTCTTGGTGGAGAAGGCCTTACATCGTCGCTTACATTATATTCCGACACTAAGATAAATGTCGAGACCTAATCTTTAGCTACGACCAATCTACACAACGTTGCCTACTTCACAATTTAACGACACAAGGCTAGATGTCGAGTTCTAATCTCAAGGTAGAACCAATCTTCACGACGTTGCCTACTTCACCATTTTACGACACAAGGCTAGATGTCGAGTTCTAATCTAAAGCTAGAACCAATCTTCACGACTCTTCACTTTGAAGCTAAGTGAGAACTTCACACAACACAACTACTAATCACTTTCAACTTTAGTGAGAACTCACAAGACACAACCACATCACTTTATAGTTTAGTGAGAACTACTACATGATCTATTACAACTCAACTAAACATATCCAAGTACACACATGTAGCTTGGATCTACACAGCACAAATCCAAGCAAACACATATGCAATGGATGTACACAACAAATCTAAGTATTCACAAATAGCTTGGATGAACACAACTATTCCAAGTATTCATAAATACAAATGGATCAACAAAAACAAAATGGCTAACATGATGAACATGACTAATTCATGGATTCATCTTTATCACAACACTAGTGAGTGAGTGATCTTCTCATTGGACAAGGTAAAGGAGGGGATCAAGAGGATAATCATATGTAAACATACTTAACACATTAAGTGATCATTTACTAATGATTATGCTATAGAAAAGAGAAAGGGAGCTGAGAAAAACGTCCAAGAGGGTTGTTGGAAAATGAGATTTGATCCACTGTTTATAGAAGACAAAGTGTAACGGCTAGCTGGGCGCGGATCCTTAACTAGCACGGCGGTTCCATATCGCTAAGGTACCGCCTAGCTATTTAAGGTACCGCCCAGTAAAGTCCGCTCCCTTTTTTGTCTTTTAGTGGGGTAGGAATATCTGAGGTTTTTTAAACCTTCAAAGGATATTCTTATGGCATATGGAATATGCCATTTTCAAATTTACATTTTCCATTTTAATAAAACATTTTCTTAAAAAGAAAGTTTATTAAAAAATCTTTTGTCATATTAATAAAAGTGAGTTTTAAGGATAATCACTTTGATGATCACTAAGTATGATTAAGAAAAGTTAGTGATATGATTATTACCTTGATGATAGTGTTAGTTAAATAATTCATTTTGTGTTTTACACTAAATGTGTTGTATAGTTTGTTGTGATCAAAACTAAGAAAGATTAATAACACTAATAATGTTTTTAGGCATCACTTGCATTAACAATCTCCCCCTTTTTGATTACGACAAACTATAAACTCATTTACGTAGAAACACAAAATATAGAATTATTTACGATTTTATCACTATCATTTCTACCCCTTTGTCGTAGCAAAAAGGTAAGCAGAAGTCTAAGAAGAAAACCGGACTTTGATAGTAGCTCCCCCTTGGTGGTTGCTCCCCCTTGCTTGGGGCACCAAGTGTATGAGCTAAGGTGACATGCTACACAAAGGTTAGTAGAAAAGAAAGAAACACCAATGTATATATGATCACTACCTACTAAGTAACTTAAGAGGGAGAAGGAGAAGAAATCTCAAATTAGAAGCAAGTATTTGCTAAGTATGTCCAAAGAGGTAAATGACAAAATCAAAGTTCAATTGGTGGAATGGAGGTAGAAAAGAAACATCCAACCAATGAAGATGATAAATTTTTCAAGGGGTTAAAATTTAAAATTGATGTAATCACCCATAATCAATTGTAAATATTAACCATGATCAACTTAAAAGGAAGAGAGAATGATCAAATAAGGAAAACAAACACAACACAAAGGTTTCATATTACATAAATATGAAAGAGATAAACAAAGTAGATAGTCATACACACAATATGAGTATCTAAAGTAAAAGATATGGAAAATAAACCATAAAGCATAAGCTATTCTAATAGTGATAATTTTCCAAGATTGCTTAAAACATGAATGACTCTAAAACAACTAAAGTTTTATTGACTCCAAGAGTGCTTAGCCCTTTAGTTGGAAAAATAAGACGACGAAGCATCATTCGAAGTTTTGTCCACGGGAACAAAAACTTTGAGAGGAGGAATTCAAGAAAATTTAACTTCTCATACACATGAGCAAGTTCAATTTGTTGAAATCGACAACAAGCACACGAGGATCCATGATGCAACACAAATTCAATTGATGGGGGAAGGCCATCACTCCTAGGGTTTTGTGTTGGTGAGGAGAGTGGGTAGGAAATGTTTTCAAAATGCCTTGTGAGGTTTGGGATGGTTGAAAGGTCATTGAGTTAAGGGGTGTCAAAAGGTTTTGGTGGTGGGGGGAGATTTTCCTTTTCTCCGGTGATGGGGTTAATGGAGTAGGTCTCATTCCAATACTTGATTAGAGAGAATGTGGGGTTCTTGGGTGGTTTGGATGAAGAGGGTTCATTTTTCTTGATCCAAATAGGTTGAACCGAGATTTTTGGTTTCTTGGAAAGCTTGGATGAGGAAGCTTTGGGTGAGGAGGTTTGTGACAATGAAATGTCAAGGTTATGAAAGGAGGAGTTAGGCATTGTTGAGGTGTGAGAATGAAATCTCAAGGTGGGGGTATAAGAAGAAAGTAGACAAGGCAAAGGTTTGAAAATCAAATGTAAAGTGTCAAGGAATGTTTAGCCAAATTGAGTAAACATGGAATCTTGACAGGGGATAGGGTTATGAAGAAAGACCAAAAACGAGCCAAAAATTGGCTTTTCTGTCCGCGGTACCTTATAGGGACCGGTGGTTCCTTATCACTTAAGGAACCGCGCGACTTTAGTGAGCCGCGTGCAATGGACTTGAAACCTTGATTTTCCAGGGTTTTGAGAAAAACAAGACTTTTTCAAAAAAAAAATGCAAATCTTGGAATTTTACCTCTATTAGCACTAAATTATGCTAGGGTTGCATAAAAGCAACACATTCACAAAGAATGTCTTGAAAAAGGGTGACAAAATATTTGGATAACATTTTGAACCAATTTTAGTCAAGTTTTAGAGGTTGTGATAGATTTAGGTTCAATTTTAATTTAGAATTAAAGTTGATTAATGTGCACATAAAGATAGAAACACATAATGCTAAGTCCATAATTCATCCTCATAAAACACTAATGGAGGGAAAGAGTTACATTAAGGAAATAAAGAAAAATAATAAACTAAAATAAAGATAAATAAAAACTAGGTCTTGATTAGTAATCTTCCTTGGCTTGGTTTTTCTTGAAAAATATTTTTAAAGAAAATCACCATTCATCTCCTAGGAGGAAGCATGTTAAACAAGGTGAGCAAGAAATCTTTCAACCTCATATGAAGTCCAAACATCTCCATCCTAAGGTTTTGAATGATGTAGTTATTGTAGAGGCAACATGGACAATGAGAACCATGAGCTTCTAGGAACCCAAGGAAGTAAGGATCACCCATAAAGAAGGGAAGTGGAACACCCAAAATGGGAGTGTTTGAGGGAGGTGGAGGTGGAGGAGGTATATTCTCCAAGGGTGATGTGGGTGAGTGTTGAGGTATGCTCTCCAAGGGTGAAAAGGGTAAGTTTGGAGGGGTAAATGGTGAAGTCACCATGGTATCAACAAAGTCATTCACAATTGGAATGCTTTGGATGGGTTGTGGTTGGGTAGTCATATCCAAGAGATTACTTGGAGTGAAGGGTGAGGAAAGCTCATTCATCCTAGATTGTAATGAAGAGGAGGTAGAACCATGAGAATAGTTGGTACCATGGGTTGATGAAGTCTTGCATGGAGCAAGAGGTGGTGAGGTTGATGAAGAAATGAGAATTGGGACAATCTCATTCTTAGGTGTGTGAAAGGGTGAAGAGTTAGGTTTAGGCATTTTAATCTTAATCTTAAGATTTTTCCTTGAGGTGGAGGTTTTGGATGAGTTTGAGCTTCTTGTAGAAACCATGGTTGAAATGAGAGGTTTAAGGTTTAAGGAAGAATGGTTTGATGTGTGAAGAACATGGCTAACAAGGTGGGTTTAAAAGGGTGAGGGGATGATCCAAACTAGTAATGGGTTAAAAACATTTTATATGAACAATGAATTTAGCTAACCTAGTTTAGGAAATGTGCAGGTTTTTGCAAAGAATCAAGCAAGGTTTACACAAATTAAGGAAAATAGTGTAAAGCAAAGATTATGTCGGACACAGTAGTCGGTGGTTCCTTATCTAGGGTGAGCGGTTCCTTATCACTAAGGTACCGCGGGTCGATATGGAACCGCAACCAGAGGTGTTCAAAAATGGCACTTTCTCAAACTTTGGTTAGCCCAGATTTTTATCAAAGGATTTTTCAATCCAAAGTTAACTACTGACCAAAATCTAGGAAGCTAACTAACACATAGGATGCACAAAGCTATGCAAATCGTAATCACAATGGCATAGACAATCATTTAGGAAAAATAACAAATAATCCAAACAAGTAGAATTTAGTTAATACATGACCAAGATAAAAAAAATTGTTCAACATTACATGTTTACCAACATGTATACTTTGAAACAATTCAAAGTCTTCACCTTCTCTCCTTGCCCAATCCCTTGATCATATTCCCCAAGTACTTGAATCCCTTCCTTGACTCAACCCGATGTTCATGTAGCTCACCTCGAGTCCTAAGATTTTCATGGTAGAGATGCTCTATGTTGAGATCTTCTGGTACTTCACTAGAGGAATAATGAGGTGGAGGAGCTAAGTCTTCAAGTCCATCCACGAATGAGTTTGAGGATGAGTGGGAATTACTCGAAAAGTTTAAACGAGAACTAGAACCTATGCCATCACCATCACTTGTTGGCATATAGGTGTCCTCATCATCCGACTCTTCATGATCGGATTTTCGCGAACCTCGATCACTTCTAGGCTTTCTTACATATACCTCTTGAATAGGCAACATAACCCGATGAACCGAGTGAAAGAGAGAAAGGTCGATGAAGGTCCTTAATTTCTTAGGATTGTAGATGTGTTTGCTTATCTAAAGAGAGGATGGAAAAGGAAGAACTAGAGAGAGAAAAGTAGAGAGAGAAAGGAGAGAAAGAAAAGAAAGATGGAATTAATGAAAGGAATATTGTGAAATGGAAGTGAACCAACAACCCCTCCTAACATGCTAGGAGGGGGGTTTATATAGCCAACCCTACATGTGGGCTATATGGGCTATATTGGATCACGAGCCCAATATCGTTGGAGTGACCGATCCTTTCTAAATACGTAAAAACATATTTCCAACAATCTCCCCCAAAGGGAGGTCACTCCAAGTTACAATGTCCTAAATAGTCTATAGCTCGTGATCTATGCTAATAATGATGTGACCGAGACTTTCCTTGGAAAAACGTATTTCCAACAATCTCCCCCAAAGGGAGGTCACACCATTTTACAAAATCTTAAACCTAGCATACTATGCTTGAGTCTTCGATCTTGTTCTTGTGAATATGCTGATGAGATCTTTGACTTTAGTCTTGAGCATGTTCTCTTGCCTTGACCTTGTGCATTCATCACTTGTGATATTCGCCTCTTCGTGACTTCATGTTCCACATACTTATACCTTTATAATTCTTGAAAGCTTCAGAGTTTGATACAGCGGAAGACTTGACCTTCAGACTTTCTTGAATTCGTTGAAGTACTGAGTGTATGCAGTATAAGCATGTGGGGACGACTTCTTCTTAGATTCCGCAACGCCGCCGTCTTCAAATGCCGCAACATAAGTAGACACGAAAGAAATGGCTTTGAACATTTCATTCAAAATTGGTAGCATTTTACCTCCGGTCGGTGAAGACCGTTGGACGATATTAGATATCGTACCCGTGACAGATAGTTTCAATTAAGTAACTTCCTGACAGGATTTCGCGGGTAAACCCGTTCTCTTTATTCGACCGTCCAAAGCTGACTGCGAACATAAAGAGTGAATCATTTGGATAATAATATCCGCATGATTTGAAGCCGTCAATTCATGTTCCTAGAACAAGTGAAATTCAATTAAGAACCGCACCATCGTTGCTTTCCAATTGTCACGAGCTTGATTCGTATAGAATCTTGCAAGTTACCTACCAAGTGCTGTTTGAGGTTAACACTAGAAGGATTTCCACTCATCACCGTGAACACAAAGGTATCACACTGAGTGTTCTGGCAAGATCACTGAGATATTGCGTAGAGGCCTGGAACGTGTTTAAATTCAGTTAAGAATTAAACAGTTGTTGCTTTCCAGTTATCACAAGTTTGATTCATAAAGAACCGCACAAGTCACCTACCATGAGCTTTTTGATATTCGCTCAAGAAGGATTTCCATCTTCATTGTAAATACTTTCGTATTACTGGGATGTTCAGGCAAGATCATGAAGATTTTGCGTAGGACTCTTAAGATCTTTCTTACTTTTCACAGTGTATGAAGAAGCAAGGATTTATGGAAGTGTGTCCTAATGAGATATTTAATGATCTCAAATGGCTCTAGACTCGATCGTGCACTTTAGATTTTAGTGATCGGAGGCTGGAGAGGAGTGCCAACTTTTCAATACCAATTTATTCGGAGTGAATAAATCAATAGATAATGCGTTGTCTCCGTGTGATTAAAACAAATATATTTTAAGAGATATCTGAGTTAGCTGGGATGGGTTGTGCCTTGCATCACTGGGTCCATGATGTCTGTCTTCAATATCAAGAATCATTAAACAATGACCTTAATAGCATATGTATTGACCCGGTTTCTGCCTAAGTTGTAAGGAGGGCTTCTTTCTTTACACCCTTTATCTTTACAATTCTTTTTCATTCTTCAACCCCTTCAATGCTTACCAATACGTCAACACTAGCACATTGTTGTGATTGTTCTAGTGCTAACTTAAGTACTTGGTCAGCATTCAGCTACGTTCACAATCTTTCTCCATCTTTCCTAAGGACTACTATTTCTAGCTATGGAATGTCCTTGGGAAGATTCCTCCGGTTCTAGAGAAATCATTGGACTTTAACCTATCCTACCATCCTTATGTCACCACAATCTTCACCGTCGTGAATAGAGATGTTTTGGGTAAGTGTATGTCACCATGAAATCCATTTTGAAGTGCAAATCAATTTTGCTCCCCCTTAACATATGCCACGATATCCGAAAACATTTTGCACATGTCGGGATGAGCTATCACGTTAAGTCAAACCATTTATGATTGATCATATCCCATATTAAATCACATTTTCTCCCCCATATTAAAAATATTAACCCAATCGATGTTTTTAACATCAATTGATTTAATAGCATTTTAAGAAAATTTGGGAAGAAAAATGCAAATCCAATTATCTTCATGAATTACACAAGCTCCCCCTCAAATTAATGAGGGTGTGCTGAAACGTAAATTAAATACCTTTTAAACACAAGTGTAAGGTATTATCACGTGCAAAGATCATATATGATAATGAATTCACAAGATTAGCAATTTACGAGGTAGGACCTGAATGATGGAGAACATCATATGAAATATTCACATGGTTCTTGTTCTCGAATGTTGGTCACCTCGTCACGTCTGAAGTTATCTCTTGACTCCATGTGTATGATTGATATCGTTGTCTTGACACCAATATGTGAACTTGGCACTCTCGACATCAAGGATTCTGAATGCTGGACAATTGCTCCCCCTCAATTGTTGACCCGTGTTCTATTGAAAGAGTTGTAGTCACCGTTTGAGTTGTCGCATCGTCGAGTATGTAGATATCAATTGTAAGTTGCTACGGTTGGTGGAGATGATAACTTCATAAAAACAAGACTTCTCTTGTTTTAACAAATAAATGCACTGAATCGTACGTATATTCGTGTTAGATTGTGTTATTACGTAAACACAATCCCTTACATGGTTATAAAGTAAACCATGCCCGAGAAAATTAATTCACGTTGTTGAGTCAAAGCTTTCCGGTGAAATGCTTGACTTGATTATGAAAAGCGGGTTACTATCTGAAATAATAGCAAACCATTTTGAGCATGTTTTAAGACATTTGAACTTCTGCTCGAACTTTATTTACAACCCCGTGTCATTATTGAATGACATGTCTAGGTTCGTAAATATTATCGATTCCAGAAGACATGCTCATTTTATCAAAACATTTTTGAACACACAATTTTGAAAGATTTAGAAAAAACCTTTTGAGAAATTCTCGAAAAATTGTGTTCAAAGTTTTGAAAACCAATTACGTGAGCTTAAGATGTTGAATATCTTACGAAACGAGCTCAAGTCCGAGAAGTTGTAAACTTCCCATTGTTAAGGATAAGTTTATCATCGGCGATAAACTTTCCTTTTAACTGAAGAACGAGTCCTAAGCTGACATTTACTTAGAAATCGTTTTCATGAGCTTGAAAACTTTGACTGTTTTAACGGAAAGCTCATGACCGAGAAATGTTAATTTTTCGTTATGAGGAAAAGTTCTCTTATTTAAAAGATACATGTTCCTTTCTGAGCTTAAAACTTCGAATGTTTTAATACAAGCTCATGACCGAGAAAGGTGAATTTCTCGTTAAGAGGATAAGTTATCATAAAAAATAATCTTTCCTTTATTTTAAGTCCGAGTTGCAGTCTGACATTTAACTGTAAGTCATTGTGCATGAGATTAAAAACTTCGAATGTTTTTAATATTAGCTCATGCCCGAGAAAAATTAATTTCTCGTTGTAAGGATAAGTTTATCATCGGCGATAAACTTTCCTTTCTTTGAGGTCCGAGGCATAATCTAAAATGTGATTATACGCCATTTACACGAGCTTAAAACTTTTGAATAGTTTTAATGTAAGCTCGCGTCCGAGAAAAATTAATTTCTCGTTTTAAGGGTAAGTTATCGTTGCGAAGATAAACTTCCCTTTCTTTGAAGAGCGGGTCACTGACTGTGATTTGACTGTGAGCCATTGTGCATGAGCTTAAAAACTTGGAATGTTTTTTATATAAGCTCATGCCCGAGAAAAATTAATTTCTCGTTGTTAGGATAAGTTTACCATCGGCGATAAACTTTCCTTTCTTTGAAGATCGAGTTATAGTCTGTGATGTGACTATAAGTCCTTTTACACGAGCTTAAAACCTTTGAATAGTTTTAACGGAAGCTCGTGTCCGAGAAAATTTAATTTCTCGTGTTGAGGATAAGTCATCATCGGGATGAACTTTCCTGTCTTTTGAGAGCGAGTTACAGTCTGTTATGTGACTGTAAGTCCTTGTGCACTGTAAGCTTAACTGGAAATCCCCTGAGACACTTGTTTCTTAGATATCAGCTTCTTTAGCAACCAAACTCTGAGAGTGTCCTTAATTGAATGGTATACAATGATTGGACCGCTTCGTTCTTTTGGAACATCCTCTTTGGTACCTGCATTCTCATTTGGAATTTGCATGCTTTGATATGGGTTAGCGATATCTATCGTAGAAGCAAGTGGGGGTTCACAGTTTTCTTTTCTTGTGCTAGAGGTGACCTGAGGAGATGATTCACTTGTCTTAGCTGGTAAACGTTTCCTTTTATAGAAAACCTTAAGTTCAGGCTTAAGTGATGTATCATCCTTTTCAATTTCCTCCCTAGTAGTCTTAGTAGAATCAGAGACTATCCTAGTTAAAGGGCACTCGTTTCCTACAATAGTGAAAGTTCTACCAGTAGGGCGCCACATTTTACCAACGGGTTTGATTTTAGCCACCCACTGGGATTTAAGTCTAGCACGGGAGTTCACCTCATTAAGTAGTTTCTTGATACAAGAATCATGATTAGCCGTAAAGACACATTTTCTACATGTTTTACAAGTAGCATATTTAATGTCTGAGTAAGATCTAGAATTCCTGGACGATTGATTGATGCTCCTAGGATTTGACATGCTATGGTTAGCAGTGTTGGGTAATCTAGAAGGCATCTGACTAGGTTTGAAATTCCTATCTCTTACTTGTGTCTTTTGCTTAGCTTCCCTTAGACCAAATGTATAGCGAACGTCATTTGAACGAGTTCGAGACGTATTTTTTGGACTATGTCTAGGGAGACTAGATGCAATCATGTTATTAGGTCTAGCAAAAACTGTTTTAGTCACATTGGGCCTAGATGGTGGAGTGACTGGTCTAGGAAAATGAACCAAATCAACTTGGGAGGCAAACCGCGGTCTCGAGGATTATGGTCGCTCGGATCTAAATGTAGTAGGTTGTCTGACAGTCGGTTGTCTGACGAACTGATTTGTAGGCGGTTTCCCCAAGATTGATGGTTTTTCAAGCTTAGTGTCCACACTAGGTCCTTTAGTTTTCCTCAAATCGTTTTTCAACGCAGCTATAGCAAAGACCTTTTCCTGTACTTGAGCCTTTAAGGTCTCATTTTCTTTGAACAATTCATCTTGGGATGCCAACTTAGATTCAAGCAACTTAATTTGTTTCAAAAGATTATCCTTTTCAGCTTTAGAATCTAGAACTGTTTGATCCAATTTTCGTTCAAGAACAACGTTTGACTTTTCAAGTTTTTCAAAATATGTTTCAAATTTCTCCGTTATCTTCGAAAATTCAATTTTGGCATCCTCAAGCTCTTTTGATTGCTGAGCTAAAATCATTTCAAGCTCTTTAATCCTAGAAGCAGAATTGGTTAACGTAGCAGTCATGAAGCACTTATCATGATGTTTAGCATTTTGAACACTTTCTCCCCCATTATGACTCACATCGGATGAATCAGAAGTGGTATCGCTATCACTCTTTTCCATCCCATGTTTGGCATAATTAGGTTCAGAAAGCCCAACATGCTGTATATTGTTGAAACTTGGCACCTGAACAGTTGGTGCTTGTGACTCGCTGCTTGTTTCATGCGTTCCTCCTGATTCCATGTCATTGCTTACCGGGACGACCAAATTGGCCCCCATTTCTTTCATCGGGCAGAGCTGATCATCTGTTGATGATAGCGTGAAGCGTGTTTGTTTCTCATGTTCATGAGGTATTATTGCATGCAATGATTTAGACGACTCCTTGATGCTTTGAATCCGAGCCTCTTTCAAACGTATCTGTTAGAAATACGTTTTAACGTATATTAGAAGTATCGGTCACTCCACAATATTATTTATGTTGTAATAGCTCGTAGTTAGTGTTACTAATTAAGTTAAGTAAGAAACCGGCCCATGGGCTTGTCATGGGCCGGCCCAAGTCCAAATAAGGCTTGGAAGTATAAATACCCCTTTCCTCCTTGGAAAGGGGTTGGTTGTTGATTTTCACTTTTCTCATTTGAATGAAATAAACACATAGTTTCTCTCTCACTTTCTCTCTCTAGTTTCTCTCTCTAGAAATCTTCAACCCACTTCATAGATTCATAGGTTATCAAGATTCTACATTTGGTATCAAGAGCCATGGGGTGATTTAAGGTAAGGATTGTGTTGCTTTTTTAGTTATTGAATCAATTAGTGATCTTTAGAAAAAATCAATCTTGAATCTTGTTGTTTTTGGTGTTTTTGTTATTGGGATTAATTGATAAGGATTGGGTTTAGCTTATTTTGGTAAAAATCATAAAACTTTTTGTGGTTTTTGATCAAAAAATCGGATTTAAAAGTGTTGTTCCAAGTCTCGAATATTTTTTTTCCAGAATATTCCGAATAGCGTTCTATTCGGAATATTAGGTATTTAGTATAAGAGTTTTCCGAATAGACTTTCCGAATAGCAAAAGTATTCCGAATAGGAAAAGTTTTCCGAATAGCAACATTTTCCGAATAGCAAATCTTTCCGAATAGCAAATCTTTCCGAATAGCCATCTTTCCGAATAGCCAACATTCCGAATAGACATCTTTCTGAATAGCCAACATTCCGAATTGAAGAAATATTCCGAATCGCAAGAACATTCCGAATAGGGTTTATTCCGTATAGGGTTATTCCGCATAAAGGTTTTTTTTTCAGCATAGGGTTATTCTGAATAGGGATTATTCCGAATAGGATTTATTCCGAGTTAGGGTTATTCCGGATAAGCAAGTTCAAGGGGTATTTTTCCGAGTTTTTTTCGACGATCTTTAGTGGATTTAATCTTGATTTCAACAACACAACACAAATTCTCAACCTTTCTTCACTGCTCGATCAACCGATAATCTTTGTCTCTTTGAAGTGAACAAAATGAATCTGAATTCAGTAATGCCTCAGATGACATCACTTACGGATATTTCCGTCATTACGGGTACGGATAATCGTCCTCCAATGCTCATCAAAGAAGTTTTTGAAGCATGGCAAGGCCGGATGATGTCATACCTTAAGGGAAAACCGGTATATGGGAGGCTTATGGTCAAGTCAATTTTAAATGGTCCACTTAACTATGGTACCATCGTGGTTAACAATGTGACTCGACCAAGGGAGTTTGAAGAACTTACACCAGCTCAACAACTTGTTGCCGATGCAGACGAAAAGGCTCTTCAAACCATTCTCCAAGCTCTTCCACATGACATCTATCGAATGGTAAGTCAGTATACGGTGGCAAAGGATTTATGGGAACGTCTAAAGGTGTTGCTACAAGGTACGTCTCTTACCAAACAGGAAAGGGAATGTCAGTTGTATGATCTGTTTGATAGATTCACGTACAGCCCAGGGGAAACGCTTCACGATTATTACTTCAGATTCACCACTCTCATGAATGATCTGAATGTATACAATCTCGTGATTGCTCCATTCCAGGTTAACACCAAATTTTTGAATACTTTACCTCAAGCTGAATAGGGTGAGTATATTACCGATGTTAAGTTAACCAGGGATTTGCATAAGTGCAATTTGGATCAACTCTATGCTTTTCTTCAGCAGCATGAGAAACATGTGATCATGCACCGTTCGCCTCGAGGTATGTACCCTGATTCTTTTGCTTTGATGGCGAATCAACCAAGCTTGTCACACCACAACACTCCTTATATCTTGGGACATCAAGCCTATCATCCATCACCTTACATGACACCAACCTTCCCCCAATACTCGATTCTACCGCAACCACCCACCTCACATCAGCAACAATATCGGTTTAATGCACCTTCACCACAATATGCTTCACAACATCACCCAGCAAGCATTGCACCTTATGCTCAGACTTCATATTCTTCTTATCAAGAGAATGCAGCATATCCATCAAGCTACTCTGACCACATGAGTGTTCCTTCTAGTGCTTATATAGCTCAACAAGACCAAGCACTGTATTGTGATGATGATGAAGTCCCCATTCCTGAGTTCAAACAAGGAACTGACCCAGTTGAAGTGTTAGCAACTATGTCTGCTTATCTCACAAGGACTTTAAGCAAACGAGGATTTAGAGGACCAACTCCTACTAACAATCAGTTGAGGAATTCATCCAATTCTCGCCAACAAGATACTATTGAGAATGGTAGGGTAATGGTTCAACCTCTTCAACCTTATCAGGGGAGACCTACTACATCAACCACCAATGCACGCACGGTCAATCCTGCTCCAATGGTCAACACTCCTCCACGGGCTAATTCCACAGGCAAGTTGAGAATGATTACATGCTACAACTGCAAGGAAGAAGGTCACATGTCCAGGGATTGCAAGAAACCCAAGAGGAGAAGGGATGGTCAATGGTTTGCAGAAAAGATTTATCTGGTGAATGCTCAGGCACAAGGAAAGGAACTTGATGAAGAGGAGCTTGCATTTCTTGTTGATCCAGGGATTGCTGAACAAGACGTTGTCACCACACAGAATGCAGCATACCAAGCAGATGATCTTGATGCGTATGATTCAGACTGTGATGAATTTCAATCTGCAAAGGCAGCTCTTATGGCAACTATCTCCAGCTTAGGGCCAGAAAAGAGATCTGAGGTACTTATTAATACCACTGATAATACCACTGATGCTAGTATTCAACCACATCAAGTTGTGTAAGAGAGTGTTGATTCGAATGAGTCTTTGGTGGTGAGTCTTTCAAATGAGGAGACAATCAATGATAGTAATATCAATGTGAGTCCCCAGACTTTGAGTGAATCATAACCGGGAGCCATTTCGCATACGCATACTCCTGCTCAACAAGATTTGGTCATGGTTCCTACTACATTACTTAGCCAAATGAATGCTGCACTCTTAGAAACCCTAGCTAAGAATAAGAATTTGTCTGATGAGCTTGCCTTAAGCAACGAGAAAGTTCACACTTTGGAATTAGTGCCTTCGTCTAGTGTTCTCACAAATCCTGAATATGATCATTTTCGAAACAAACAAATGGGTCATTTGCAAGAAATTGAAACCTTAAGAGCAGATCTTTCTAATGAACTTAAATAAAAAGAGTTAGTGGTCACTAATTTTCAAAAACTTCAAACAGATTTTGAATTACTCGAGTCTAAGAAGAATGAAATGGAAATTAATGCAGCTAATAAGATCAGAAGTCTAGATTATTTGTTGTTAAGACAATACGCTGCCTCTCAACTAGTGCACTTATTTGATGCTTCGTTTAGAGAATTTAACTTATCACGTCAAAAAGGCCTTCCCCCTAACCCACGGTATGCAAAACAAGCTTTAAGCCATAGTCCAAGACTTTATAATGCAACCCAATTAGGTTTGGTCTTAGACCCGATTGTTATTTTCGATGATCGCACCAATAAGGATCTAGTTGATGAGAATCGGTCATACAATTTTGCAAAATATCCCGATTGTGATTATTTTAAAATGAATCAGGAGCTTGCTAAAACGGATTTTAGAATTCGCTTCCATATGGACAAAGATCTCATTACATCACCAACCTACATGTTGAATGAATAAAACCCTAGTACATTTCCTACACTTGTCAAAATGGAAGGTCCTAAGGAAATTCCAAAGGATCTTCCACCTGTTAGCACTGTATGGTTAAACTTGCAAGAGATTAATCAATACTTTACTAATTTTGACAAGGTCATTTTGGAATGTACGACTTCAAATGGTCTAAACGCCGGAGAATGGGCTTTCGAACACATGAACGAGGTGTTTAAGAATGAGATCAATCCGTTTGTCGAAAGTCTAAAAGGAAGTTTTGCATCTCTTAAAGAAAATCTTGAGTTTGAAATTGGAGAAGTTCAAAAAGTGTTTTATGAAATGGACACCGCTTACGAACTACAACTAATTGAAAAGGAAAAGATTTTATCCGAATATGACCGATTCTTGTCCCAAGTAATTTCGTGTGATGTGCTTACTACTGTAAATGTCAATTATTCGAATGAGCTTACATCCGCTATGATTAACTGTGATGCTGTGAACATATGTGATGATGTGTGTGATCTCTCTGTAAATGTTGCTGATACTGTAAATGAGGTAGATAATCATTCTTGTCACGAATCTAACGCTGAGTTTTTAAAGCTACAAGATTCTTACAATTTACTTTCAAAACACTTTAATCAACTAGAACAACATTGTATATCTTTAGAATTAAAACAACAAACTCAAAATGAGGATCTTTTGATAACAAATAGTTGTGAAACGGTGTTGAGACGAGTGACAAGATGATTGCAATAGTTAAGGCATTAGAGGAAGAGATTATGAGATTGAAGAGAGATGTGTCATCAAATGCAACACTAAAATTGGAACTAGAGGCTGCAGAGTCTAAAAACCAGGACTTAGAAATTAGACTTTCGTCTATTCTAGGGGAGATGGATCGTGCAAGACAGGGAATGACCAAAATTTATGGTTCACTAGAAGAACGCTTCGCTTTTAATGCGGCACAGTAACAATCTTATGTTGAACAATTGAACCAAAAATGTGAGGAAATCTCTGACTTAAACATCCTGCTCATTGACAAAAACATGGTTTTGGCCGAGTTAAAGGAGACACTTCTTCTCACCCGACAAGAAGCTGTTAATAACTTAGCTACCAACTCTGCACCGTCCTCTAGTGCTCCAACAACCAAGTCAGTAGTGCTTTATAAGAATCCGCTCCATAAGAGAAACCTGGTTACCTACGATGATTATATGAGGAACACAATTAAGCATGTAGATCTTGTTAGGGATATTTTAGACGATCTTTATGCCTTAGATCCCTCAAGTAGCTACTATTATTCAGCCCATGAATATATTAAGTGTGTTCAATATTGCTTAGCCTACTTGCAATACATAGGTAAATCAGGTTCTGCACTACTCACTAATCGACCCATTGCTGTAACTCCATTCAATAAGACCCCAGGAGCAAAACCGTCATTGGCACCATCAAGTAAGGCACCTTTAAAATTTGTTGCTAATGTTCCCACTTTGCCTTCTACGGGATTAAAAGAGTCTACTAAGGCTAAAGGATCGCCACTCAAGAAAAATAAGATCAAGCCCTCCATTAGTAGTACCAACAAGAAGAAAGTAGAAGCTCACCATAGGAATGTTAGTTCAGTTTTAAATAAAAAGAATCATGTTAAAACTAAAAGCTCTGCGCCTGTGCAGAAGCCTAAACCATTCATGAATTCTAATTTTAATTGTTGGAATTGTAATGAATGTATGTTTTCCCAACGTCATGATTTGTGTCTTATTGATCATGTGAATGAAATGAATGCCATTAGGAATAATCTTGAATGGAAGCCAACTGGTAGAACTCGTGCCCAAGTTGGATGGCAATGGCGTCCCACTGGTAGGACCTTTACATTAGATGGAACAATGTGCCCTTTAACTAGGAATGTATCCATTGAGGTTAGGTCTGAGCGTCCTTTAGTTAGGCACACTAGCACTCAAGTATGGAAACAGTTCCCTTTAATTAGGTCAGCCCCCACTATAGTGCCTATCTGTGAAGAAATACCTCAGGATTTAAGCCAACTAGAATCTACACCACCGACTAGGAAGAATAAGGCTAGGAAATCTAAGAAACCTACAGTTAGCAAATCTAAGATTATTAAATCTGTACCTGCTAATAACAAGGAACATTCAGATTCCGATACCTCTACATTGTCCTCGTCTGGTGATATTTTCAGGTGGTCCAAATCATCCTCTGGTATTTGGACTCCGGTTGTTCAAAGCATATGACCGAAGATCGCTCGATGCTCCAAAATTTCGTCAGCAAGTTTCTTGGAACGGTTAAATTCGGTAATGATCGTATAGCAAAGATAATGGGGTATGGTGAATATCAGATTGGAAACGTTACGATTTCAAGGGTATACTATGTAGAAGGTCTTGGTCATAACTTATTTTCAGTAGGACAGTTTTGTGATTCCAACCTAGAAGTTGCTTTTCGACAACATACTTGTTTCATCCGCAACTTGGAAGGAAAAGACTTGTTGAAGGGATCTCGTGGTGCAAATCTTTATACGTTGTCCCTACAAGACATGATGGCCGCCTCTCCATTATGTCTTCTCTCTAAAGCATCTAAGACCAAGTCATGGTTATGGCATCGCAGATTATCTCATCTTAACTTTGATGCTATTAATCATCTGGCTAAAAACGAATTAGTTCGTGGTCTTCCAAAGCTCAAATTTCACAAGGATCATTTATGTTCCGCGTGTTCAAGGGGGAAAAGTACCAAGAAATCATACAAGCCAAAAGCTGAAGACACCAATCAAGAAAAACTTCATCTTTTGCATATGGATCTTTGTGGGCCAATGAGAACTGAAAGTGTGAGCGGTAAGAAATTCATTCTCGTTATTGTGGATGATTTCTCCAGGTTTACATGGGTTAGATTTCTACGTACAAAGGATGAAGCACCGAAGGCTATCATCACTTTTCTGAAATTCATTCAGGTACGTTTAAATACTACTGTCCGCCGAATTCGTACAGATAATGGAACAGAGTTCGTCAACCAGACTCTTCGGGATTACTATGAAGATGTTGGTATCTCACATGAAACATCCGCTGCACGCACTCCACAACAAAACGGTGTCGTTGAAAGACGGAATCGTACGCTTATGGAAGCTGCTAGGACGATGCTGATTTATGCGAACGCTCCATTGTTCTTGTGGGCAGAAGCTATATCTACTGCATGTTTCACCCAAAACCGTTCTATCATTCGGAAACGCCATGGAAAAACACCTTACGAGCTTCTACATGATCGCAAACCCGATGTTTCATTTTTTCATGTGTTTGGTGCTCTTTGTTATCCAAACATTAATAGTGAGAACTTGGGCAAACTTCAACCGAAAGCTGATATAGGTATTTTCATTGGTTACTCACCCTCCAAGAAAGCATATCGAATTTACAACCGTCGTCTTGGTAAGATTGTAGAAACTATGGACGCAGATTTCGATGAGCTGACAGCGATGGCTTCTGAGCAACGCTGCTCTGAACCCGCGCTTCATGAGATGGGAACCAGTGCTATTAGTTCCGGATTAGTTCCCAATAATCCTACTTCTACATCATTTTTACCACCTACAAGGCCCGAGTGGGATAAACTGTTTCAACCGTTGTTTGATGAATTCTTTGATCCCCCAAATGATGAAGTTCCAGCACCTGTAGTGATAGCTCCAATTCCTGAAGTTGTTGCTCAAGCAAATGAAGCTTTATCTAATGCATCTTCAATTAACATTGAACCGGATGCACCTTTACCAAGTGATTCTCAAACTACACATGAATCTCACCCTTACTTGTGCCTAATGATGTTGAAGAGGATTCTATTGATCACGATTTGGAATATGCTCACCTACAAGAGCTTCCTTTCTTTGGTGTAGCGATACCTGAAAACCCTTCAGCCGCGTCTACCTCAGAAGAAGCTCCTTCTATTGTTCACTCCAGACCACCTAGGATTGAAAAACATAGCACCAAATGGACAAAAGATCACCCAATTAGGAATGTCATTGGTAATCTCGATCGACCAGTCTCTACACGCCATCAATTACAAGAGAGTGCACTCTATTGCTACTTTGATGCATTTCTCTCTGAAGTTGAACCTAAAAATTGGCAACAGGCTATGACTCAATCATCTTGGATTGAAGCCATGCAGGAGGAACTGAATGAATTCCAAAGACTTGAAGTATGGGAATTAGTTCCTCTCCCTGACAAGGTTAACATCCTTACTTTGTTATGGGTTTATAAGGTCAAACTTGATGAGATGGGTGCAGTATTGAAGAATAAGGCTAGATTGGTTGCTAGAGGATATAAACAAGCCTTGGGTATAGACTTTGAAGAATCTTTTGCTCCTGTTGCAAGATTGGAGGCTATTAGACTATTCCTTGCGTATGTTACTCATATGAACATGATCGTCTATCAAATGGATGTGAAGACGGCATTCTTGAATGGTGAACTAAGGGAAGAAGTCTATGTTAGTCAACCGGATGGGTTCGTTAGCACGGAGTTTCCTAATCATGTGTACAAGCTTACGAAGGCTCTCTACGGGTTGAAACAAGCTCCACGCGCGTGGTATGATCTCCTTTCAACATATCTCATCTCGGAAGGCTTCTCCAAAGGCAAAGTGTACCCCACTCTATTCACTCTCAAGGAGGACAACGACATGATACTGGTACAAATTTATGTTGATGATATAATATTTGCTGCCACTAACACAGAATTGTCAAATCGCTTTGAGAAGATAATGTCCACACGCTTTCAGATGTCAATGATGGGAAAATTTTCATTTTTCTTAGGATTACAAATTTCTCAGAATCCCAGAGGCATCTTTATTAATCAATCCAAATATGCTCTAGAATCTTTAAAGAAATATAACTTTGAAAATTGTGACCCCGTGGACACTCCAATGGTGGAGAAATCCAAGTTAGATGAAGATAGGGATGGGATTATTGTCGATCCGAAACTTTACCGTGGAATGATCGGCACCCTTCTCTATCTGACTGCTAGCAGGCCTGATTTGCAATTTGTCGTATGCATGTGTGCCCGGTATCAGGCTCGGCCTACCGAAAAGCACCTACATGTTGTTAAACGGATCTTTCGGTATCTCAAAGGAACACTTAATCGTGGTCTATGGTATCCAAAATATTCCTCTATTGCTTTAATATCATACGCAGATGCCGATCATGCTGGGTGTCAAGACACGAGGCGTAGCACTTCTGGATCTGTGCAACTCCTTGGAGATAGATTGATAAGTTGGTCTTCAAAAAGGCAGAAAAGCGCTGCAATTTCTAGCACGGAGGCTGAATACATCGCCATGTCCGGTTGTTGTGCTCAAGTCCTTTGGATGAGATCACAATTAACTGACTACGGTTTGGGATTCAACAAAATCCCGATGTATTGTGACAACAAGAGCGCCATTGCCCTTTGCTGCAACTATGTTCAACACTCCCGGGCTAAGCACATAGACATTCGCTACCATTTCATTAAAGAGCAGGTGGAGAACAGAGTGATCGAGCTGTATTTTGTCACTACTGAGTATCAGCTGGCAGATATGTTCACCAAAGCCTTAGATCGAGGACGAATCGAGTTTTTGATCGACAAGCTTGGCATGAAATCATTCACTCCAGCGACTCTCAAAGAATTGGCAGAAGAATCAGCTGAATAGTGGTGGTAAACTATTCAGGCGTATCCTTTGTTCGTGATTATGTATATTATCGTATATATATAAACCACAAAAGAAAAATACAAAAATATAAAACCAAGAAAAACCATAAAAAATATAAAACCTAGAAAAACCATAAAAATTATAAAATCAAGAAAAACCAAAAATATTTTTCGTTGTTAAATCGGGCATGTCTTTTAGTACGGTAATATTTACGGCTTTAGAAATGTCGATCAATATTGACACGGCGCCATAAATAGAGTCCGTATAAAAGTTGTACATTTTTAAAACATGCCCATTATGGCTTGTAGTTATTTCAGACTACAACCCGGTTTTCATATTAAAGTCACGTATTTCCTTGGAAAACGTTGGCTCACAACGGGAATTAATTTTCTCGGGCATGATTTACAAGCCAAATCATTCAAAGGGATCAAGTTTACTTTATAACTTGGTCTAACACGAGTTAGTGTACGTCTCAATGCATTAATTTGTCTAAATAAGAGAAATCTTATTGCCACCACGAATCAATCTTTTCAAGATATTAATTGGAAATGTTTTCATCATGTGCCTCGTTAAACAATGACTACAGCTCTTTAAATAGAAAACGGGTCATCGTTTAAGGGGGAGAAAATGTTAAATCATCTTTCACATCAAAAAGATCTTCAAAAGTTTTCGAGGAAACTCAAGTAGCTCAATGGTTAAATGGTTGGATAGCTTTGGCACTTGTCTTGTTGTTGCTCATAAGTTTGTCGTGAATAGATTTGTGCGTGTGTTAAGATAGGTTAATCACTAAGGCTCGGGAATTTAACATAAGATAGGGTCAAAAATGACAAGAATTAAAACTTGGAAAACAAAAGAATTTTGATTGAAGAAAGAAGAAAAGTTGAGGGGTTAAATTTGACAATATGTCAAACATGTGAAAGTTTGACCAAGTCAAAACTCACCCCCCCCCCCCCCCCCCCCCGCCCGTTTCTTCTTTCCTTCATTCTTCTGTTTCTCTTTCCCTTTGCCTGCCATTAACATACAAACACACAAACACACGAATTCAACCAAATCATCTCAAACTGTTAGTCTTCTAGATCAAGATCTTCAAAAAGGTATTAAATCGGTTTAACAATTCATGCAAATCAATTCAATTAATTCATTTTAATTAGATTAAATCAAATTAGGTTTCTGCTTAATTTAAGGTTTAATTAATTGGGGGTTTTGCCTGGGAATGACTCGGAATAGAACAAAATGAACAGAAATGGCCTTTAAAACACTTGAATCAATCGAATTCGTGCCTAATTAGAAAATTCATAAGTGTTGAAAACATTCCGAATAGGATGAACTTTCCGAATAGAAGTTTTATTCCGTATAGGAGGATTATTCCGAATAGGATGAACATTCCGAATAGAAGCTTTATTCCGCATAGGAGCATCATTCCGAATAGAGTGAACATTCCGAATAGAAGCTTTATTCCGCATAGGATGATCTTTCCGAATAGAACTTTTATTCCGCATAGGCCTAACTTTCCGAATAGACCTTTTATTCCGCATAGGATTTTTATTCCGCATAGGATGATCTTTCCGAATAGAACTTTTATTCCGAATAGACCTTTTATTCCGCATAGGATTTTTATCCCGCATAGTTAGTTTATTCCGCATAGACCAATTATTCCGAATAGACCAAAATATTCCAAATAGGAACTTTATTCCGCATAGACCAAATATTCCGAATAGGAACTTTATTCCGCATAGACTTTTATTCCGGATAGAGAAATTATTCCGGATAGAGGTTTATTCCGGATAGGAGGTTTATTCCGGATAGGAGGTTTATTCCGGATAGGAAATTATTCCGAATTGAATGTTTATTCCGAATAGAAGATGTTTGAGTGTTTTACAAGCTTAAGGGATTAGGTCATATGTTCAATGCTTAGGTTTAAAATCATAATGATATTCATATTTGTATGTTTCAACCTTTGTGTTTTATCTTAAGCAGAGACGATGACTAACCCAACAATACAACAAATACAAGACGCCAGAGCCATCGCCATTGCCGAAGCCAAGACTCTAAAGTTTCTTCCAAACAACTTCCGTTTGAAGGAGGTATCTCATTCTACCCATAATGGATTTAAGGTAGGTTCAGCCATACTTGATAACTCTCATCTCAAGCATGCGCTAAGGAAAAGTGCTTCAGTGCCCTATGACTACCTTTACGAGTTATGGGCTACCAAGGAGAGGACGTCGAACAAAATCACATTTTCCTTGGACAACAAGCAGCAGACGCTTAATGTGTCAGACTTCAGGAAGATCTTTGGATTTCGGCCGTCACCCAAAAGCCTATCATTCTCAGCCAACCCGACTAAGGACCAGATCATGGAAATATTCACTACCATTGGATGTCCTGACATACGAACCGTGTCTGAGTTTACTACTGCCAAAGTTGGTCAACCATGGAAAGCTATTTTTGGGATTCTAAGCCGATGTCTCACACCCAAAACAACTGGATTTGATGTTGTTCGTCCACCGATCGTCAAGCTGTTTTATGGGGTATACAGAGGTATGGGTATTGACTATACTATGAGAGGAGTTTGTTTTCCAACTCTTTGCCAACACGAAGTCTAAGGCCAAAGCATATCAGTACCCTAGGTTTATAAAACTAATCATCCGTTATTTTATGGAGAACGATACTTCCATTGACAAGCGTGCAGGTAGTCGTCACCACGCGATGGATGATGATGATTTGGTAGACTTAAGGCAGGAGACTCATTCGAATATGGTTATTCCTGGTCCCATTCCCAGTCATCTCCTGACAGATGAGATTATCGCATCTGCTGATTACAAGAACTTGCTACAAGAAATTGAGAATCAACGAGCAAGCATTCAAGCAGGTGAAGACTCATCTACCACGGTTAAGAGCAAAGGTAAACGCAAGCAAACAGCTTTACCTGAACCCAAAGCCAAAAAGACAAAAACCGTAGCTAAGAAGGGAAAGGGTACGGTTGATGAGTTAGTTCTCCGCGACGAAGAAGATGTTGATGATCCTACTCTTGACAAGGCTGAGAGAAAATTAATGAAGATAGCTATTGAAAGGAGTAGGAAAGATACAGGCGGTAGTGGTTCGGGTGCACAGAAAGATATTGAAGAAGAGTACGAGGAACCAGATGATGTTGATGAGTTTGGATCACCCGAACGGTATTCTACTTCGAAGGAGACATCCATCCCTATTTCAGCAAGTGTTGAAAAGGAGTCCGGTGCTCCTACAATCATGGTACCTACTCAACCTCCACCAACACAACCCTTACCAACCTGACCGGTACCAACACCATTCCTTCCACCACCAATAACTCCCATCCTTAGTACCGTAGTCACAACTGAGCCTCTTCAACCAACCCAAAGTAGCTCTGCATCATCTTCAATGGTTGTATTTGTAATGGCAGAAATGTTGGATAAACATACGGATAATCAAAAAAGAGAGATGGATGAACTTCGCCAAGAGCTACATAGACGAATTCAAAGTGAAGAAGCATCCAAGAAAGCCCAAGAAGAGATGCTAGCCAAGTTCACTGCAGAGATGGAGTTGACACGTAAAGCTCATGCAACAGAACTTGCTCAGGTCAAAAAGGCTGAAGCTGATAAGTATGAAGCACGACTTACGAGACTTCGAGCTATTAAGGATAACTACAAGGAGCAGAAAGAAACTCTTGAAGCTTCTATTGAGGAGAGAGTGAAAGAATCCGTTGAATCCCTTATGCCAAAACTGCGTGATGAGTTGAAGACACTCGCGGCTGATAACTTGATGATCAAGTCATCCAATCCTTCTCAATCCGCCTACAAAATTGCATATGACTTGACGGATTTTGAGTTAAATAAGATCCTTAAAGCTCGTATGAGGGAAGTTGGATCTTTTGATAAGTCTAAAGTTCAACGGGCACTCTACAAGTCACTAAACGATGCTATTATGGAGGATGATCGGCTGTTCAAAATGTTTGGAAGTGTGGTACCTTACCACATTTTGCCTGAGGAGGAAAAAGATGATAGTGAACAGGAAGAGGGTACTGGTGAAGAAGAAGAGGAAGAAGAAGAAGAAGAAGAAGGAGAAGAAGAAGAAGAAGAAGAGGATGATGATGATGGTGAGGATGATGAGGATGATGATGATGATGATGATGATGATGATGGTGATGATGGTGGTGATGGGAATGAGGAGAGTGCTAAGGGAAGCAACGAAGATAGCGATAAGGATGATGGTGGTAAACAGCCGGAAACAGGGGATAAGGCTGCCAGTACAAAGAAACCTTCTAAGTCTGGAACCAAGTCTAAGAAAGATGCTGCGCAGAAGGAACAATCCACCTCAACGGAATCAAGACGATCCAAGTGGCGCCACGATGTGAATGCTACTACAGCGTCATCGATTCCTGGTACATCTATTCCTGTGTCTATACCTGTTACCACTAACCCTGTTAGTTCTGTTGTTGCTCCTGTGATTGCAGAGTCGGTAACTGAACCTGAAGCTGCACAACACTCGCCTGTTCATGACACTACCGAGATGCCTGAATCAGAACCAGCAAGTGTCCATGTCTCTACTCCTCTACAACAAGAACCACCATCTACTGTTCCTGAGTCAAGCACACGGGACTGGGTAGACACATTGGAGATTGACGAGACTGCACCGCCACAAGCTTGGATCACGGCAGCGGCGCAATATGATCCAATCACAGATGCTGACAGAGATGTTTTATATCTCCGTATCCGCAGCCCGATTGACTTGTGCGCATTTCTGGCTCATGAGTATAAGACTTCGGTTACTCCGTCTTTGGTAAAGAGAGCGCTAAAGGATAAGAGAATTCGCGCCAAAACTAGGTTAACCCGAATGGAGTTCGAGTATTATGCTGACGAGGTCCTGAAAGCTCTTAACACCGTTCAAAGGCCAGGCCTCCATGAATCAGAAAGAGCTCCACCTCCACTTGATCCTTCTCAAGACAATCAGATTACTCTCGACTTCTTCGTCACCTATGATCTTGAGTATCTTCTGAAGGGTTCATCAAAGTACGCAACCTCCTTGACCTTGCTGAAAGCTGCCAACTAGGGGACAATACCCTGGATCCAGGAAAAGGTAAACCGACTCTGGGTCCCAAGGGTAACTCGTAATTATGATATGTATGCTGTTATAGGTGCATCTCATTGGGACGAACGAGTCCGAAGGGCGTACAGGGGTTGCTGCTTAGCCAATTCAGGAAGCAAGGTTAGATCTGATATTCGCATCTCCAGCATTTTGGGACTAAAAACTGAAGCCAAGAATGGCTATTATCATGTGACGGAGATTCGTCTAAAAAGGGAGGATGACAGAGAATAGAAAATCCAGCAGGGAGATTTTTCTATCATTCGCCTTGAGGATATCGAAGACATGTTGCCTATGATGACCCGGGATCAACTCACACATATTCCTCGTGAAGACATCATTGCCTTGAATACAGCACTTCGTATGTTCACACGAAGCGTTGTTATCAAGAAACGAGTTGAAGATCTTCAGTTGGGAGTCGAAAGTTACCAAAGGAAGCTTAACCTAACCCGTCCAGTGAATCAAGTGTTACCTCAACATGTCAACAGATGTCCCTATACCGGCATTTCTGTTCCGAATTGCGGGATTTTCTACTTGAACAGTCGAGGGTTAATGAAGTTTATGAGGGTGGGTGAGCTTTATAAGTACAGTGATGGGACTCTCATCTACGTCAGAGGAAAGTTGGATCATCTCAATTCGGGTGGGTCTTTACCAGAGATGACTGAGGATTGGCATCAGGGTTATCGGCAAATGGCGAAGTATGTGATCAAGAAGATTGATCAAAAACTCCGTGAACGTAGATTGATGAGGAGTTTAGAAAGATTCGTTGGTGGTAGACCATATGGAGTGCACCACAAGTTACTGCAACGATCCATCTAATGGGTCGTACACTTCAGGTCCACTTTATATTGGTTTAAATTGTGAATATGTAAATTTGTGAATATTGTGCTTTTACGGCTTGATGTAGTGTTACGGTATGATAATTTTTCAAGAATTTCTCACGAGATTCTAAATCTTTCAAAATATATCATACTAAAGCACTACAACTATCCCTTATTAATTTAAGGGGGAGCATTAACATGTTCTATGGCCAAACATCAATTTCATTTTTTACCCAAAGACCGGTTAATCCATTCAATATCCCAAATATTAATGGTTAACATTTTGGATAAGGGGAGAAAATGGGATTAAGGAGACTTAAATGATACTTGGCTAAAAGATGAAAAAGACTTAACGATTATCCAACTTAATATGTGTAAAGCACGTGTTAAGGGGAAGCGTTTTTGATGAACAAAACACCTAAGGTACAAAACTTTTGATTTCAATATCACAAGTACTTTAGGTGATTTTCAATGATTTTTCATGGTGGCTATACTTTCCCAAAACACGCTTAATTCACGACGAATGTGGTGACAAAAGGGTGGTAGGAATAGGTTTAGTCCAATGATTCATCAGAGCCGATGGAATCTTCCCAAGGACAATTCCCTAGATAGAATTAGAAGTCCTAGGAAAGGTGGAGAAAGATTGTGAACGTAGCTGAATGCCGACCAAGTACTTAAGCTAGCACTGGAACAATCACAACAAGGTGCTAGTTATGACGTATTGGTAAGCATTGAAGGGGTTGAAGAATGAAAAAGAATTGTAAAGATAAAGGGTGTAAAGAAAGAAGCCCTCCTTACAACTTTAGGCAGAAACCGGGTCAATACATATGCTATTAAGGTCATTTTTGTTAATGATTCTCGATATTGAAGAAAGACGTCATGGACCCAGTGATGCAATGCACAACCCTTCCCAGCTAACTCAAATATCTCTCAAAAGGTATTTGTTTTAATCACATGGAGATCAACACGTTATCTATTGGTTTATTCACTCCGAATAGACTGGTATTGAAAAGGTGGCACTCCTCTCCAGCCATCGCTCACTAAATCAAAACGCACTATCGAGTCTAGAGCCAAGAGATCATCAAAAGTCTCATTAGGACACTTTCCATTTATTCCTTGCTTTCTCACACACTGTGAAAAGTAAGAGATTTTCATGAGTCCTACGCAGTATTCCTGTAATATTGCCATAACATCCGAGTAATACGCAAGTATTACAATGAAGATGGAAATCCTGCTTGAGCCAACATCAAACAAGCTCATGGTAGGTTACACGTGCGGTTCTTTTAGAACCAATCTTGTGAAAAACTCGAAAGAAACAGTAGTTTAATTCTTAATTGAACTTAAACTCGTTCCAGTCCTCTACGCATTATCATATGATCTTGCCAGAACACTCAGAGTGACTCTTTATTGATCACAGTGACGAGTGGAAATCCTTCTAGTGTTAACATCAAACAGCACTTGGTAGGTGACGTGCAAGATTCTTTATGAATTGAGCTCGTGATAACTGGAAAGCAACGATGGTGAAAATCTTAATTGAAATTCACTTGTTCCAAGTTTCATGAACTGACGGCTTAAAATCACAAGGATAATTTATCCAAGTGATTCACTCTTTATGTTCGCAGTCAGCTTTGGACGGTCGAATAAAGAGAACGGGTTTACCCGCGAAATCCTGTCAGGAAGTTACTTAATTGAAACTATCCGTCACGGGTACGATATCTAATATCGTCCAACGGTCTTCACCGACCGGAGGTAAAATGCTACCGAATTAGAATAAAATGTCAAAGCCATTTTATTCGTGTCGTTGTTGTGTACCTGTTAAAGACGGTGGCGTTGTTGTGTACCTGTTGAAGATTAGTGTCGTTGCTGTGTACCTGTTAAAGACGGTGGCGTTGTTGTGTACCTGTTGAAGACGGTGGCGTTGTTGTGTACCAGTTAAAGATGGTGGTGTTGCGGTGTACCTGTAGAAGTCGTTCCCACATGCTTATGTTTTTCTGCATCAAAGTTCAGCAAAAATTCAAGAAAGTACAAGATGAAGTCTTCCGCTGTACCAAACTCTGAAGCTTTCGAGAATTCAACAAAAAGACATAAGTGTGTGGAACATGGAGTCACGAGGAGGCAAAATTCACAAGAAGGCAAAGATCGCACGTGAAAGGCTAAAAGAACAATGCTCTCAAGCCAAAGCCTAAAAGATCAATAAACATATTCACAACAAAAAGAAAAAGAAGAAAAGACTACGAGCTAAAGAACGAAGACTTAGTATAGTATGCTAGGTTTAGAACTTTGTAACGTGGAGTGACCTCCCTTAGGGGGAGATTGTTAGAAATACGTTTTAACGTATATTAGAAGTATCGGTCACTCCACAATATTATTTATGTTGTAATAGCTCGTAGTTAGTGTTACTTATTAAGTTAAGTAAGAAACCGGCCCATGGGCTTGTCATGGGCCGGTCCAAGTCCAAATAAGGCTTGGAAGTATAAATACCCCTTTCCTCCTTGGAAAGGGGTTGGTTGTTGATTTTCACTTTTCTCATTTGAATGAAATAAACACATAGTTTCTCTCTCACTTTCTCTCTCTAGTTTCTCTCTCTAGAAATCTTCAACCCACTTCATAGATTCATAGGTTATCAAGATTCTACAGTATCTCGTTGTAATTAACTAACCTGACCTCAATACACTTCTCAAGTATATTGATGTGATTGAGTAAACCACTTCTAAAGGTTTCAGTCTGCCAACCCGTATACGCGTTAAAAAGCTGGTGAAGGATTTGAGTCGAATAATCATAAGGAGGTACCATTGTTGAGGCAAAGAAATCCTTAAACTGAGTGCGAAGGAGCTCTAGACATATCTTTACTTTAACCTCATGAAGATTTTCCTTTTCAAGTTGCAACCGTAACTCGTCCAAATTAATGAAAATCTTCTCTTTAAAATTATCCACTTTGCCAAAGAATATTTGAACCGTGGCTGGAAGTTCAGGCATGTTGTGCGGATAAAGAAGTGCAAGATGTGTCTTGAGCTTGTGAAAGATTTCCAATGTCTTTTGACGCAATTTGATCTCTTTGAGTTGCATGTGTTGCAGTTCTCCCTCGTGAACTGTCGAACTCAACGATTCCATTGATGTTTGATGAAAGGTAAGTGGCAACAAGAGAGAATAATTCGACGAGAAATTGATTTCTCAGGTTTTTACAAACCAACGACAAATCCATAAATGACTCTAAAAAATCCTCGATAGATGATATGTCTCTTTTCTCGGCTTCAAAAATTGTTGTCGGCTCAAACGATGATAAATGAAAACGGAGTCCAATTCAACCGCAGTTCAATCTAAAAAGAAAGCCCGTAAACTAATTAAACCAACCTTCGATTAATCTAGCGAGCGGCCCGACAACCACTTTCACTAAATTACTTTGACACGACCCGATTTAACTTAGCCAAAATCGGGAATAACTTACTCGTGATTAATTTTCGTCCACAATAAATTACTCGAGAATAACTTAGCCAAAAACTTAGAATAATTAAAACGTGTAAAAAGTTTGACGTGTGAGAAATAAAGCACAACTAATCCAATTTGAATTTCGTTATATGAAGTGGCCCAACTTTTCTAGATACACCAAATTGGTTAACGAATGAAGCACCAAATTCGTTATATGAAGTGGCCCAATATGACTTGAAGTGACCCCATTTGAATATTAGTTGTAACGAGTGAAGCACTTTATCATTTGGTCCTAAATCTAATCCCCTATTTACTCACACAGTTTATTACGCCCCCTTGTTTTTCTCTCCCACAAAAAAAATCTGCTCTCAAAAAGTCTTCAACCTAGATCTATCACAACAGCAAAATACACCTCAAATCCTTATTTTTCGAATCTTATAACTAACTCCCTATTCTGCTTTCATCGAATCACGTCTTTCAGCAACCTTAAACAAAAGAGCTTATTAAAAAGATCTAAGGTAGGTAATAATTGATTGCATGTTGTTTTCGACAGAATGAATAAAAAAAATCAGAAAAATCAGAACACACTTGTTCTTGATTTTACATTTGCATTCGAAAATGAAGGAAGATTAAGCTTCTGATATAGATCTATGATGAGTTATGTTCATACACTCAAGATCTTTATAGATCTGTATTTTGGTTGAACAAATCTGAGATCGAAATGTTTTATGCTTTGGATCTGATATCTCTTTCTGCCTTTTTGTTGGTTTGTTTTTGAACGAGGGTGTGTTTTTGTTTAATTCGAATCTTGCGAAAGATTTTTGGTTAAGTCAGTTTACCGAGTCAGTTTTGGAGTCGAATTATTGTGAAAGAGTCTTAAGTCTTGTTTGAGTGAGTCAGAGTCTGTTGAGTTTGTGTTGGTCGAGTCTTTGTTGAGTTGGAGTCTGGATGGGAAGATCATACATCGTAATAAGGACAAGAAAAAGCACAACATGGCAATAAAGGACAAAAAAAATCAGTACCATCGCAATAAGGGACACAAAATCATACCATCGCAATATGACAAGGTGACCATCGCAATAATGAAAGAAAAAAATAATTTGTCGCAATATCACGAAATTCGTCGCAATAACAGATTTATCGCAATATTACACACCTGTCGCAATAATAGCAAAAGTTGTCGCAATAACTCACAATCTGTCGCAATATACCAAACGATGTCGCAATATCACAAAAAAATAATCGCAATATGCTCAAAATCTGTCGCAATAACACAAATTCTGTCGCAATAACTCGAAAAGTGTCGCAATATGCGTCGCAATATGTAAACCCTAGGTTATTGCGACGAGAAAACTGTCGCAATAGTACAGAATTATCCCAATTTCCACTTTTTTCACTTTTTCGGATAGAACCCAACCAATTCGAGATTTGAAGCCAAAAAATGATCTAAAGACCCAAAACTTTTATGTTTTTAACCAAAGTAACAATACCAAATCACTACCACAACTATGTAGATGATTTGTATCAAGATTAAACCATAAAAAACACAAAAAAAATTTGGATCGAATGATTTTAAATCAAAACCCACCAAAATCAATGATGAACAAACACAAGAACAAACTAATCAACCATGGCTCTTGATACCAATTGAAGGTCCTTAATTTCTTAGGATTGTAGATGTGTTTGCTTATCTAAAGAGATGATGGAAAAGGAAGAACTAGAGAGAGAAAAGTAGAGAGAGAAAGGAGAGAAAGAAAAGAAAGATGGAATTAATGAAAGGAATATTGTGAAATGGAAGTGAACCAACAACCCCTCCTAACATGCTAGGAGGGGGGTTTATATAGCCCACCCTACATGTGGTCTATATGGGCTATATTGGATCACGAGCCCAATATCGTTGGAGTGACCGATCCTTTCTAAATACGTAAAAACGTATTTCCAACAGTCGAGGTGGGGAAAGTCATGAGCAACCCTTTTGAAAAGGCGAGTAAGAAGCATAGCATAGGGAAGGTTTGTTTTGGGCTTTGAAAGGGCATAATTTATTCGTCGAGCGATATAGAATGCCAAATTGTACTTGGTTGATGTAAAGATGCAACACAACATATGCACCATACAAGCCAGGATATGATCTTGGTTTCCACCAAGACAAAATACATTCTCCCTAAGGATATTTGCCCATTGGACCATAAAATCCTTAAGGTCGCTTGAGAGCACTTCATAGCGATTCACATTTCGTACATTAGAATGAAGGCTTCTCACAACGTTTCCATCACTCTTTTTCGAAATGATATCAAGTATAAATTCCGGATCAATTTCGGTGTGGTCATTTGGAGGTTTGTCGTAGGATTCCAAGAGAGCATCAAGTCTCCATTTATCCGTGAAACAACAAGTGCCTTCATATGGCACACCAAGAATCTCACTGAAATCTTCGAGGGAGTATTGAATGATTTGATCATTCAACAAGAATCGAATGAAGATTTCGCCATTGTATTCAAACATGGAGTAAGTGCTAAAGAATTCTAGAAGAAACAAGGGGTAAATATCTTCATCTATGTTGAGCAAGCAATCAAACCCTAAAAGCTCAAACATAGATTTAATATAGTCATAACCCGTTATTCCCTCATCAACAACTCTACCCTCATGGAAATTTCGAGTTGAAAGAGATGAAAAAGAGTTTCAAAGTTGAGTGGAAGCATAGGTTTGGGAAATGTTTGGCATATATTGTCTAGTGAGTTGATGATTCTTTTGGCATTGTGAAGGCATGATTAGTACCTAAATAAACACAAGAAAATATTTTTCCAATCACTCATATGAAAAATAAGATCAAAAATCAAAATATGAGAATGTGTTATATCAATTTCTTAACAAACAACGGATTGAATCCATATCATTCTCATGTTCACAATGTATCTATTCCATCATTAACCAAGAACATATGAACTATGTTGGATTAACAATGGACTAGAACATTGGTTTTTCAAAAACAAGGTTTTTAGGTAAGCATTAACAATGCAACTACCTATTTGTTCATAGGTTCATCTCAATTCCATCTTTTAACCAAAATCATTTAGTCAAAATTCGGATTTGTTGTATAAGTGGGTTTTAGTGAAATCTTAATGAATATGAACCTAAGGAATCATAGTAAAATAACCATGTCAACCCATATTCCTATTAAGGTTCTAATTTAATTTCAATTTTAAAAATCCCCAATTATGAAAGGATGAACCCTAGAACAAAATAGATGAAATTGAAAGAAAGTACTTACAATTAATTGATGTTTGATGAAGGATGAGTGAAACCCACAACTTGGAATCAATTAATTTGAGTGATTGAAGGTTTTTGAAGCTTCAACAATGGTGGAAAAGGTGAAACCCGTCGGCTGTATGTTTATGGGAGAGAGAGGGTTTAGTTTGAAAAAGAGTATTTTAACAAAACTGGCGCTCTGACAAGCTTTACTGCCCGCGGTTCCTTATCGATAAGGTACCGCGGGTTTGAACCGCCAGAGATAAAGAACCGCCTATAGAGGCTGGTTTTTATCAATGAAATACGCCAAAATTTTGAAAACCAAGTTTTCTAAAATACTTAAAAATAAATCTTAAACCTTTTAGAATATCATTGGATCATCATAACACCAAGCAATATGCCTTAATGAAGGATTACGAGTTGAATCGAGATCGAAAAGAACCGAAACGGACAAACGACTACTCGTAGCGAAAAAGCAAAGTGGAGAGAAGTCAAGGGAGGTGAATCAAGACTAAGATCAATGCTCAAGAGATTAATGACAATCTTCAAATCATGGAGACGAAGAGCTTGTGTCATATATAGTGGTTTAAGACGTGCCTTTCCGGCGAAGTGTTAAACGGATTTGGTAATGAATAAACACAAAGCAAATATTGATGCATAGACTAAGATCACTTTCAATAATAGTCTTAGTCTAAACCAAAATATGAGCAAGGTATTAATTCACTTTCTCTCCCACAAAGGGCCTACTAACCGTATGGGTGCAAACCATAGATATCATGCTTGATACTTTAAGCTACTACTAACTCACTCTACATCACCACAGTGAGTCAAGTATCCAAGCAATGAAGGTTTGAGAGGATAAAAGAAAAGAATCATAAACCACAAACAAGTGTCAAGGCAAGGATGCCAAGAACAAGCACATAGTCAAGTAATGATCAAAAGAATGATCAAAGGGCGTGTGGAAGAACGAAAGCGTACCTTGGCCACAAAGAGCATTCCAATCTATCAAGGAATCAATGCAATGCCCAACAATGACTATGATGATTACTAAGTCTTCAATGACTAGTATCATTCCCAATCATCTTGATATCATCATTCAAAGATGTTGAAGATCAATAAAGATGAGTCTTCTACAAGTGCAAGTAACTCAATCCACAACCAATTAAATGATTGATCTTCATGAGTACCTACACAAAGCAAGACGAAAACTAGTAGATACATTTCAAGAGTAGATCTAAAATGCATAAAAGCTACTAATCTAAGAGGGATGCAACATTACCAATTAAAAGACCTATTTTCAAAAAAAATAGTTTTGACCAAAAAGAAACTTTAGTACAACTTGACCTTCTAATTTGAGGAGACAATGGATCGATCCAAGTTTTAAAGTACAATATACTTCAAAGATCTTGAGTGACCATCGCTCTGATACCAATTGTAAAAACTAGAGGGGGGTTGAATAGTTTCTCTTTGATTAGTCACCTAATTAAAAATTACTTTCAATTAGGTTTGTATCAAAACTATCTTTTACTTGAAGCTAAGTTGCATAATGATTAGATTCAATTAAAATGCATTAGAAATGGTAATAGGTAAGTATAATGATAATGAAATAAGTAAAGAGTAAGGAAAGAGATAACCTAGTGACAAGACACCAAGATTTATAGTGGTTCGATAACGAGGCTCAATCCTCGTTTCTACTCCACTCCTCGAGTACACCTACTCGAGATTTCCACTATATCCACAAGCTCCCTTGTAACACCCCATTTTGGAAATGGAATCTTACGCATAATCATGGCGTGTCATCAAAGCATACAAGGATAAATGTCTAAGCATTATTTGACCATAAAAGGGGAAATACCGGAATCAAACATCGGTAACCCCAGAGTAGAGCTCATCACACACAAACATAAATACTGTAAAAGGAAAGGACGAAACAATGTCCATTGCAAGCTGTATTAAAGTAAAGGAAATGCATAAAGTAAAGAAAGATAGTAAAGCTTCCAGTCCATATGCACGTACGTTTGAGATCTACGAGCGTCCCTGAGTACCTGCCATTTGGGAACATGAAAAGGAAAACGGCTGAGCAAGACGCTCAGTGCACGGATGTACAATATAGCATGAAATAGGATAAGCATGTAACATATAACAGCAGAAGACTAAGTTCTGAGTAGACTGGTTAAGTATTGAGAAAACTGGTTTTATAGTTTGAAAAGCCTTATGTTTATCTTATGAAAACTGTTTTAACATATATATACCATAGCCCATATAGGTCATGAAAAGGTCACGTGCATGAATACTTGGAGGGTGACCTCATCATGCTGATTAGAGGGGATGCCTCTAATTAATATACTGGTCTGGGTAGGAGGGATCAACTCCTTGTGAAGGATGCAAGGCACACACCACATTCACCCTGAAATAGTGAATAAAACATGTAACTAGGATGCACCCATACGCCCCACATGATATAATAATATGGCCAAAACTGAAAGGGACGCCACGAGCAATCACTCTGCCGTGGGGAAGTCATAACATTGGTGCCTCCAATGTTATGGTTATGGTACCTCCATAACTAGGTGAAACTGGTCATGCTTGTATATGGCTATAGATTATGCTAATTAAACATAAGCAGTTCAAAACAATAAAACAAATACTGGGGAAAACAGTTGGCTGCATACAGGGAAATCCTAATAAGGAAAGAATGTCCATACTGAAAGGACGGGAATCCGTACCTCAAGTCCAGTGAATGAACGGAAGAAAGACTCCTACTTCTGGATCACAAACGCTACATGAATACACACGTGTATAAGTATCAAATCACTGATTACGTACTGGGTTTTATGTCTCATCTTAGCTTACTTTGTATGTTTTTAGATCATGGTTTACTGTTTAAAGCCCTATCTGTGTTTACCTTGTACTCTGATTAATCTGATAAAGTATTACTGGTAATTCATGTATTATTATACTTACTGTGTAATAATAAGTAACTTTCCAAAAATAGCAGGTTTCCAAAAATAGAAGTTTCCAAAAATAGAAAGTTTCCAAAAATAGAAAGTTACCAAAAATAGAAATTTTCCAAAAATAGAAAGTTTCCAAAAATAGAAAGTTTACAAAAATAGAAAGTTTCCTAAAATAGAAAGTTTCCAAAAATAGAATTCACTGCTTAAAATAGATCAGTTTCTAAAAATAGAAAGTTTCCAAAAATAGATCAGCTGCCTTAATTAAATAAGTTTCCATATATAGAAGGTTTCCATGATTAGATTAGTTGCCTTATTTAATTAAGTTTCTATAAATAGAAGTTTCCATAATTAGAATTAAGCTGGTTGCATAAGCTAAAATATAAGTCTAAGTGTTTATAAGCTTATTTCTTAAGTCATATGATATAGTGTATAGTTTAATTATTATTTCATGCATTTTAATTAAACTATAGGTTAAGCATTTTAATTAAAGTATAACATGTTTTAATTAAAATGGAAATAAATTACTTAGGTTAAAATGTATATTAATATGTATTAATAATATAACCTAAGTCATGTCTAAATTAATTAATTATAAGCATGTTTTAAATAATTAATTAATTATAACTTATAACATAAAAATACTTAGGTTAAATTAATATCATGCTAAATTAATAATTAAAATAACCTAAGTCATGGTTTAATTAATATCTTATGTTATTAATTAATTTATATCCTAAGTTTATAATTCATAATATTAACATGTAGCATAAATCATGATTTAACCAACGAACCATGAATCGGGCATGAACTCGACACCGTACCCCGAGCCAACTCGGGGTACTTGTGTCCCCTTGCTGCCGTGGGTCCCACACGCACCAACCAAGACCAAAATGGTCTTGGTGGTGGCGGCTAAAAGCAAACCGAACCCCCCTCGGGTTGGTTATACTAGGCGGCCAAAAACAAACACCCTCATATAACAACCCTTGATTTTAATTAACCCCAAAACATGTTAGATCTATGTTTAATTATTATGTTTTAATAAGAATAACAATAACATGTTCATGAAAATAATCAAAGATTTAAAAAGAATTAAAAAGAAAGGTTTAGAATGATATACCAATACGTAGCTTGGAAGAGGATGAACAAACACGGTTTATAGCAATGGTTTTCAAGATCAAAATCAATCAACAACCACCTATGGTGGTCCTTAAGGTGGCGGCACAAAGAGACCAAGAGGAGGAGAGAAAAACCTTTTTAGGTTAAATGCTTATTTTCTTGAAATGTAAAAATGAAATGAATATTTACCATAACCCCCCCCCCCCCCTTTCATGTAAAAAGTCAATGGGCTAAGCCCATTTAGTTATGTGTGCCGTGGGTATGGGGCCCCACATGGGGTACCCGTACCTTTTCTCGTGTCCTGATGTTTCGTGTTCGTTCGTGGTTAAACGTGTTCGTGTTTAAAGTGTTTCTGTTTATTTTATCATGTAGTTTATCGTATTATTTACACTCGTAATTAAGTACTTACGTAATTATTTTAGTTCGTGTTTTAAAATGGAGATCATGATTTAATTATGTTCACGTGAAATATCTATTAACTGTTTATCATGAGTTTGTACGTAATCGATACTTATCATGTCATACACGTATGCACTTGCTTAATTATTAGCACATGAATGTGATCAATGGGCTAAGCCCATTTAGTTATGTGTGCCGTGGGTATGGGGCCCCACATGGGGTACCCGTACCTTTTCTCGTGTCCCGATGTTTCGTGTTCGTTCGTGGTTAAACGTGTTCGTGTTTAAAGTGTTTCTGTTTATTTTATCATGTAGTTTATCGTATTATTTACACTCGTAATTAAGTACTTACGTAATTATTTTAGTTCGTGTTTTAAAATGGTGATCATGATTTAATTATGTTCACGTGAAATATCTATTAACTGTTTATCATGAGTTTGTACGTAATCGATACTTATCATGTCATACACGTATGCACTTGCTTGATTATTAGCACATGAATGTGATCAATACTAAATAGGGTAAGATTTAATCTAGGACGTACGATCTTAAGGGCACTATTCATGGTAAAAGCATGCGGGTTTTACAATTCTTCCTCCCTAAAAAGAATAATTCGTCCCCGAATTATAGATAAAGTAAACTGGAAAGAAGTAACATACCCGAACTCAAAATATGAAGTGAGGGTAAGAAGCCCGGATAGACTCCTCAGTTTCCCAAGTGGCTTCCCGCTCGGTATGGTCCCTCCAAAGAATTTTGACGAATGGAATCGTCTTCCTTCTCATGACTCGTTCTTGCCTGTCAAGAACTCGTTCGGGTTCCTCTATAAAAGTGAGATCTTCACGTATCTGTTCCAGTGGATACTGAACCATGTGAAGGGGATGATACTTGTACCCTCTGAGTAAGGACACATGAAACACGTTATGCACGTGCGAAAGCTGAGGAGGTAACGCCAATCGGTAAGATACTTCCCCGATTCGTTCAATGATATCAAACGGTCCGATGAAACGAGGACTGAGTTTCCCTTTGATCCCGAAGCGTTTAACACCACGCGCCGGCGAAACCTTGAGGAAGACGTGGTCTCCCACATTAAAATGTATGTCCCTACGATGCTTATCAGCGTAACTCTTCTGGCGTGACCGTGCTTCCTGCAGCTTCTGCTTAGCTACTTCGATCTTCTCATTGGTCATTTCTATAATTTCTGGTCCTTCGAGTGTTCGCTCTCCCACTTGATCCCAGCAGGTTGGAGCGCGACACTTCCTGCCATACAACATTTCGAAAGGAACACATTTGATACTTGCGTGCCAGCTGTTGTTGTATGCAAACTCGACCAAACAGATGTAATCGTCCCAATCACCTGTCTATTCCAACGCACACGACCTTAACATATCTTCCAATGTCTGAATTGTTCGCTCCGACTGTCCGTCCGTTTGAGGATGAAAGGCCGTACTCAGCTTAAGTTGTGTACCCCAAGCGTTTTGCAGACCTTTCCAGAATCGCGACGTGAAACGAGGATCTCTGTCTGAGACGATGCTGGAGGGAGTACCGTGGAGTCTCATGATCTCCCTTCTGTAAGTATCTGCGAGTTTACTTACCGGATCTTCCTTGCGTATCGGTAAGAAATGAGCTGATTTGGTGAGTCGATCGACGATGACCCAAATGGCATCGTGCTTCTTCTTGGTAGGCGGAAGACCGGTAACAAAATCCATGGTTATTTTGTCCCACTTCCACTATGGAATGTCCAACCGTTGAAGGAGACCCCCCGATCGCTGATGCTCAATCTTAACCTGCTGGCAGGTAAGACATTTGGAGACATAAGTGGCTACATCCTGTTTCATACCACTCCACCAAAAGTACTGTCTGATGTCATGGTACATTTTTGTCGACCCAGGATGTATAGAAAATGGGGAGCTGTGAGCTTCAGCTAACAATGCTTCCCGGAGTTCTTGATTGTCAGGAACACAAAGTCTCGTGCCCTGCCAAACGATACCGTCTGCGTCCATTCTGAATTCTGTCTGCTTCTCCAAATTCTGAATTATCGCCCATATTTCTCCATCATCCTTCTGAGCTTCCTTGATCCTAGACAGTAACTCGGGTTCTACTCTAAGATTCGCCCAGTATCTGTGCTGCCCACGTACCATGATTTCGATGTCTAGCCGCTCCAAGTCTCTTATGTTTTGTTCCTTAATTTCAATGCCGTTGATCATTTCGGACTTTCTGCTGAGTGCATCTGCTACTACATTAGCCTTTCCGGGATGATACTGTAGGTTAATATCATAATCCTTCAACAGTTCCAACCATCTCCTTTGTCTCATGTTTAATTCACGTTGAGTGAAGATATACTTCAAGCTCTTGTGATCCGTGAAAATGTCGCATGATTCTCCGTATAAGTAGTGCCTCCATATTTTCAATGCGAACACCACTGCAGCAAGTTCCAGGTCATGCGTAGGGTAGTTTTCTTCATAGGGCTTAAGCTGCCGTGAAGCATACGCGATCACTTTTCCATGTTGCATGAGAACACAGCCCAGTCCCTTCCCCGATGCATCGCTGTAGATTTGAAATCCACCTGTACCAGATGGGAGAGTAAGAATAGGTGCAGATACTAACTTCTGCTTTAGGTCTTCGAAGCTCTTCTCTCGTTCTTCCGTCCAGACGAATTTCTCTCCTTTTCGCATCAGTTTGGTGAGAGGTAGTGCCAAGCGGGAAAAGTTCTCCACGCATCTGCGGTAATATCCAGCTAAGCCCAAGAAACTGCGGACTTCTGTCGCTGACGTTGGTCTTGGCCATTTAGTGATAGCCTCAACCTTCGCTGGGTCCATAGTGATCCCTTCTGCTGATACAATGTGACCTAAGAATGCCACTTTGTTTAACCAGAACTCACACTTGGAGAATTTCGCATACAGCTGCTTCTGACGAAGAATCTGTAGTACCGTACGGAGATGGTCTTCGTGTTCCTCCGTGGACTTTGAGAAAATCAGGATGTCATCGATGAATACAATGACAAACTTATCAAGGAATTCATGGAAGATTCTGTTCATCAGATCCATGAATACTGCTGGAGCATTAGTCAGGCCGAACGGCATGACTACAAACTCATAATGGCCATAGCGGGTACGAAAAGCAGTCTTGGCAATATCCTGCTCTTTAACCCTTAGCTGATGGTAGTATGACCTTAGATCGATCTTTGAGAAGTGTTTGGCTCCTTGAAGTTGGTCAAACAGATCATCTATACGTGGCAGTGGATATCTATTGCGGATGGTAATCTTATTAAGTTCACGGTAGTCTATGCAAAGTCGCATGCTGCCGTCCTTTTTCTTAACGAACAAGACCGGTGCGCCCCATGGAGATGCGCTTGGTCTAATGAACCCTCGCTCAAGAAGTTCATGCAGTTGGTCCTTCAGTTCTTTTAGCTCTATGGGAGCCATACGATACGGAGCCTTAGAGATTGGTTCAGCTCCTGGACCAAGGTCGATGTTGAACTCCACTTCTCGTGCAGGTGGTATGCCGGGGAGTTCAGCTGGGAAGACGTCTTGAAATTCCGAAACTACTGGTTGATCCTGAATCGATGGGGATTCAGCATCCATGTCGTGAACCGTAGCTAGATAACCCTCACAGCCATGTGACAGTAGTGCACGTGCTTGCAAGGTAGATATGACTTGTACAGACCGTCTGGGTATGAACCCGTTATGAATGTACTCTGGTGCATTAATGTCGCCGAAGATCACCCGATGTGAGTGGCAGTCTATGGTAGCATGGTGCTTGGATAGCCAGTCCATGCCGAGAATCATGTCGAACTCAATCATGTCTAGGGGAAGTGCATCTACTGCACGAACTTTATCGTCAAATTCTAGAGGAAGACTCTTGTATACATGAGTTATTAATACAGAGTCCCTCAAAGGCGTGGAAATGGTAAGTCTATTTTCTAATGGCAAGGGAAGTGTCCTGATGTTCTTAGCTTAAGTAGTGGAAATAACTGAGTGAGTGGCACGCGTGTCGAAAAGAACACATGCAGCTTGGCCGTACATATACAAAATTCCAGTAATGGTACCTGTAGATTTGTTTGCCTGATCGCGAGATGTCGTGTAGACACGCCCAGTGGTAGGAGGCGGCTTATTATCAGCATGACCCGAGGTACCCTCCATCTCACCCTTACGGAAATCTCTCATACGATGGCCAGGGAGACCGCACTTGTAGCACGCGTCGGAATCACGACGACATGGGCCAGGGTGTCTGCGATGGCAAGTATTGCAAAGAGGATGAGTGAATCCTCCAACAGGAGTCCTTGCTTGCTGAGGGCCTGCTGATGACAAAATGTGTTAAGATAAAGTATATGCACGAGTATAAGACATATGCATCATAAGATGTTCACCAGTGATAGCTGAACGGTTAGGCTGTGAACCCCTGTGGTTCTGGTCCTTCCCGTTACCGTGGTTCCTGGTAGAGGTTAATATAGTGTCAGCATGAGAGATATAACATGAAATCATAAGAAGATGCGTAAATAGTAGGACCTGCTGTTGTTGGAGTGTCCAGCGTTGTTACTGTAATTATCATTACTGCTACGCCTTTCCACAACAGAACGGTCGTTAGTGTGACCGTTTCCTTTGGGCTGATGAGGCTGCTGCTGAGTAGCCGGCTGAGACCGGTCCCCAGTTTTCTGCCTGGAAGATACAGTTTAAGAGATGATTATTGAACATATAATGATAGGATGCGGTTTGGTTTCCGTTTGAATACGAAATGTTTACCTCTTGTCGGGTCTTTCAGCTTTCCCAAACTCATCTCGTTCCTGCAGCATCTCTAGCTTCCTTGCTGCGTCGGCCACTTGTGCTACTGTATTGAATGTAGCACACACCAGATTGTTCGCAACTGAGGTGCGAAGTGCCCACCTAAAGTGGTGTGCCTGGTCCTCAGGAGTACCAGCTGCTGCTCCCAGGAAACCAGCTAAGCGAAGAAAGCGCTGCATGAATTCGTTGCTATTCTCACCCGCTCTCTGTCGTATCCCATGGTACTCTCGCTTGAGCTTGTCCTGCTCTGCCTTGGGAAAGAACTGCTCCATCACTCTCTCCTTGAATTGGGCCCATGTCAAACCAGCGACCCAATCATCACCTCTTTCCGACTGCGTCAAGGCTAGCCACCAGCTGAGTACATCGCCTTCAAACCGGTAGCATGCCAATCTCGCCTTGTATGCGGGGTCACAGCCCATAGCATTGAAAATCTTCTCGATATGAGTCAACCAGCTTTCAGCATCGCTGGGGCTATCAGTCTTTTCAAAAGCTCTAGGACGGAGCTTGTTGAATCTTTCCAGCCACACTGCTAGTGTCACTGGAGGAGGAGGAGGAGGAGGAGGTGCCTGATTCTGCTGCTGCTGATTGTTGGCAGCTTGGACTTCAGCACGGATGTCATTCCTCAGTTGAGGAAGCAAGGCTTGCATGGCAGCCTGAATTGTAGCATTGAGCTGATCGTGCTCGCGTGTGAGAACCATCTGACAGTATAACATAAAACATATGATTAACAGTTCAAAACATAAAATATAAATTATATATACATGAAAAAATTTATACCAAAAAAAATTTCACGAGAAAAATTTTATGCAAGAAAATTTTTGTATGAATGCATGATGCAGTTTTATGAAACTTTTGATGCTCGAGAGTGAACGCCTCTGGTCAGTTCACTCAAAACAAAAGACATATTGAGGGGACGCGTATGGGTCGGTCCCAAATCTAAAAGTTTCGATAAAACACATGCGACTAAATAGGGCCAGTCCTGTACCAACCATTACTTAGTCAAAAACCCAGTAACAATGACATGTATATGTATGCTTAAAAATGATGAATGCATGAAAACAACTGTCAGTTCTAGGAAGACCGTAGTGACTACCCACTAATCACAGGTCATATTTGAGAGCCTACAGGTCGAAGCCTTGGCTCTGATACCATAATTGTAACACCCCATTTTGGAAATGGAATCTTACGCATAATCATGGCGTGTCATCAAAGCATACAAGGATAAATGTCTAAGCATTATTTGACCATAAAAAGGGAAATACCAGAATCAAACATCGGTAACCCCAAAGTAGAGCTCATCACACACAAACATAAATACTGTAAAAGGAAAGGACGAAACAATGTCCATTGCAAGCTGTATTAAAGTAAAGGAAATGCATAAAGTAAAGAAAGACAGTAAAGCTTCCAGTCCATATGCACGTACGTTTGAGATCTACGAGCGTCCCTGAGTACCTGCCGTTTGGGAACATGAAAAGGAAAACGGCTGAGCAAGACGCTCAGTGCACGGATGTACAATATAGCATGAAATAGGATAAGCATGTAACATATAACAGCGGAAGACTAAGTTCTGAGTAGACTGGTTAAGTATTGAGAAAACTGGTTTTATAGTTTGAAAAGCCTTATGTTTATCTTATGAAAATTGTTTTAACATATATATACCATAGCCCATATAGGTCATGAAAAGGTCACGTGCATGAATACTTGGAGGGGTGACCTCATCATGCTGATTAGAGGGGATGCCTCTAATTAATATACTGGTCTGGGTAGGAGGGATCAACTCCTTGTGAAGGATGCAAGGCACACACCACATTCACCCTGAAATACTGAATAAAACATGTAACTAGGATGCACCCATACGCCCCACATGATATAATAATATGGCCAAAACTGAAAGGGACGCCACGAGCAATCACTCCGCCGTGGGGAAGTCATAACATTGGTGCCTCCAATGTTATGGTTATGGTACCTCCATAACTAGGTGAAACCGGTCATGCTTGTATATGGCTATAGATTATGCTAATTAAACATAAGCAGTTCAAAACAATAAAACAAATACTGGGAAAAACAGTTGGCTGCATACGGGGAAATCCTAATAAGGAAAGAATGTCCATACTGAAAGGACGGGAATCCGTACCTCAAGTCCAGTGAATGAACGGAAGAAAGACTCCTACTTCTGGATCACTAACGCTACATGAATACACACGTGTATAAGTATCGAATCACTGATTACGTACTGGGTTTTATGTCTCATCTTAGCTTACTTTGTATGTTTTTAGATCATGGTTTACTGTTTAAAGCCCTATCTGTGTTTACCTTGTACTCTGATTAATCTGATAAAGTATTACTGGTAATTCATGTATTATTATACTTACTGTGTAATAATAAGTAACTTTCCAAAAATAGCAGGTTTCCAAAAATAGAAGTTTCCAAAAATAGAAAGTTTCCAAAAATAGAAAGTTGCTAAAAATAGAAAGTTTCCAAAAATGGAAAGTTTCCAAAAATAGAAAGTTTCCAAAAATAGAAAGTTTCCTAAAATAGAAAGTTTCCAAAAATAGAATTCACTGCTTAAAATAGATCAGTTTCTAAAAATAGAAAGTTTCCAAAAATAGATCAGCTGCCTTAATTAAATAAGTTTCCATATATAGAAGGTTTCCATGATTAGATTAGTTGCCTTATTTAATTAAGTTTCTATAAATAGAAGTTTCCATAATTAGAATTAAGTTGGTTGCATAAGCTAAAATATAAGTCTAAGTGTTTATAAGCTTATTTCTTAAGTCATATGATATAGTGTATAGTTTAATTATTATTTCATGCATTTTAATTAAACTATAGGTTAAGCATTTTAATTAAAGTATAACATGTTTTAATTAAAATGGAAATAAATTACTTAGGTTAAAATGTATATTAATATGTATTAATAATATAACCTAAGTCATGTCTAAATTAATTAATTATAAGCATGTTTTAAATAATTAATTAATTATAACTTATAATATAAAAATACTTAGGTTAAATTAATATCATGCTAAATTAATAATTAAAAATAACCTAAGTCATGGTTTAATTAATATCTCATGTTATTAATTAATTTATATCCTAAGTTCATAATTCATAATATTAACATGTAGCATAAATCATGATTTAACCAACGAACCATGAATCGGGCATGAACTCGACACCGTACCCCGAGCCAACTCGGGGTACTTGTGTCCCCTTGCTGCCGTGGGTCCCACACGCACCAACCAAGACCAAAATGGTTTTGGTGGTGGCGGCTTAAAGCAAACCGAACCCCCCTCGGGTTGGTTATACTAGGCGGCCAAAAACAAACACCCTCATATAACAACCATTGATTTTAATTAACCCCAAAACATGTTAGATCTATGTTTAATTATCATGTTTTAATAAGAATAACAATAACATGTTCATGAAAATAATCAAAGATTTAAAAAGAATTAAAAAGAAAGGTTTAGAATGATATACCAATACGTAGCTTGGAAGAGGATGAACAAACACGGTTTATAGCAATGGTTTTCAAGATCAAAATCAATCAACAACCACCTATGGTGGTCCTTAAGGTGGCGGCACAAAGAGACCAAGAGGAGGAGAGAAAAACCTTTTTAGGTTAAATGCTTATTTTCTTGAAATATAAAAATGAAATGAATATTTACCATAACCCCCCCCCCCCCCTTTCATGTAAAAAGTCAATGGGCTAAGCCCATTTAGTTATGTGTGTCGTGGGTATGGGGCCCCACATGGGGTACCCGTACCTTTTCTCGTGTCCCGATGTTTCGTGTTCGTTCGTGGTTAAACGTGTTCGTGTTTAAAGTGTTTCTGTTTATTTTATCATGTAGTTTATCGTATTATTTACACTCGTAATTAAGTACTTACGTAATTATTTTAGTTCGTGTTTTAAAATGGTGATCATGATTTAATTATGTTCACGTGAAATATCTATTAACTGTTTATCATGAGTTTGTACGTAATCGATACTTATCATGTCATACACGTATGCACTTGCTTGATTATTAGCACATGGATGTGATCAATACTAAATAGGGTAAGATTTAATCTAGGACGTACGATCTTAAGGGCACTATTCATGGTAAAAGCATGCGGGTTTTACATCCCTTCTTGACGGAGAAAGCCTTACATCGTCGCTTACATTATTTTCCGACACTAAGCTAAATGTCGAGACCTAATCTTTAGCTAGGACCAATCTACACAACATTGCCTACTTCACAATTTAACGACACAAGGCTAGATGTCGAGTTCTAATCTCAAGGTAGAACCAATATTCACGACGTTGCCTACTTCAATATTTTACGACACAAGGCTAGATGTCGAGTTCTAATCTAAAGCTAGAACCAATATTCACGACTCTTCACTTTGAAGCTAAGTGAGAACTTCACACAACACAACTACTAATCACTTTCAAGTTTAGTGAGAACTCACAAGACACAACCACGTTACTTTATAGTTTAGTGAGAACTACTACACAATCTATTACAACTCAACTAAACATATCCAAGTACACACATGTAGCTTGGATTTACACAACATAAATCCAAGCAAACACATATGCAATGGATGTACACAACAAATCCAAGTATTCACAAATAGCTTGGATGAACACAAGTAGTCTAAGTATTCATAAATACAAATGGATCAACAAAAACAAAAAGGCTAACATGATGAACATGACTAATTCATGGATTCATCTTTACCACAACACTAGTAAGTGAGTGATCTTCTCATTGGACAAGGTACAGGAGGGGATCAAGAGGATAATCATATGTAAACATACTTAACACATTAAGTGATCATTTACTAATGATTATGCTATAGAAAAGAGAAAGGGGGCTGAGAAAAATGTCCAAGAGGGTTGTTGGAAAATGAGATTTGATCCACTATTTATAGAAGACAAAGTGTAACGACTAGTTGTGCACAGATCCTTAACTAGCCCGATGGTTCCATATCGCTAAGGAACCGCCTAGATATTTAAGGTACCACCTAGTAGAGTCCGCTCCCTTTTTTATCTTTTAGTGGGGTAGGAATATCTGAGGTTTTTTAAACCTTCAAAGGATATTCTTATGGCATATGGAATATGCCATTTTCAAATTTACATTTTCCATTTTAATAAAACATTTTCTTAAAAAGAAAGTTTATTAAAAATGTTTTGTCATATTAATAAAAGTGAGTTTTAAGGATAATCACTTTGATGATCACTGAGTATGATTAAGAAAAGTTAGTGATATGATTATTACCTTGATGATAGTGTTAGTTAAATAATTCGTTTTGTGTTTTACACTAAATGTGTTGTATAGTTTGTTGTGATCAAAACTAAGAAAGATTAGTTAACACTAATAATGTTTTTAGGCATCACTTGCATTAACACAATCAGTTACAAGTTGTCGTCTAGTACGAACAGGTTGTGAAGCCTTTCCAATTACTTGAACCAAAGGATGAGCTCGGTTCCAATGATGTGTTGAAGGATGGCGTTGGTAAAATATATGCATATTTGACGGATCAACATGGCGAGTAGAGGACTCTTCAGTTACGTGTATCGGTGTACCGAATGGATTGATAAAGTCGTCTTCGTCATTTAATGCATGGTCTGCTTGATTTGTGTTCACTGGACCAATGACAGTAGTTGTGGATGTTGTAGGATCGATTGTTGAAGAGATATTCTGAGGAGGTAAATCTGTAGCAACTCGTGTTGAAGTAAATGAAGTTGTATCCTTTTGTTGACGATGATCGGTATCATCATTCTTATCATGAGTGACAGCGGAAGACTTTGATACAACATGTTTCTCCCCCGTTAAATATTTATCATACATTGGTCTATATAACATTTCCATCTCTTCAATTGTTGTGTCCACTGTCATATCAGCTCTTGGAACACTTTGTGGAACCAGCTTTGAACTTGACGATTCATTGTTGTGGTCTTAAGTTCTGAGTTTCGTGCGGTTGTGCACAAAAGTCTTTTGTCATTGTGGATCGGGACTTAAACTGCTTTGTTCAAGTGCCATATCTTGCAATTCATCGAATCTTACATGAATAGTCTCGACTATCAATTTTGTTCTCTTGCTGTACACTCTATATCCCTTAGACTGAGTTGCATATCCCGCTAGCATGCATGCATCACCTTTCTCTTACATCTTGTCCAGATTTTCACCATCTCGAATTATGTAACACGTACATCCAAAAACATGAAGGTGTTTGAGTGAAGGTTTGCGATCATGAATTATGTGATATGGTGTCTTTTTGTGTCTTAGGATAATTAAGGAACGGTTTTGTGTGTAGCATGCGGTCGACATGGCTTCGGCCCAAAAGAATAGTGGTAGTTTTGAAGCGGATAATAATGTTCGAGCAGTCTCAACTAAAGTACGGTTTCGTCTTTCAACAACGTCATTTTGTTTAGGTTTTCTAGCAATAGATGTTTCGTGTTCAATCCCTTCGGCTTCAAAACAATTCTTCAGAGTTGAATTCAAGAATTTCGTGCCTCTGTCAGTACGTACCACTTTTACTTGAGCTTGAAGACCACGTTGTATCTGCTTAATGAAGTTGATGAGAACTTCGGGTGTTTCATCCTTAGACCTCAAGAAGTGAGTCCACGTGTACCTTGAGTAGTCATCGACAATTACCATAACATATTTCTTCCCATTAATGCTTTGAACATGCATGGGGCTACACAAATCTATATGAAGAAGATCTAACCGTCCTTTAGAGCTTGGTGTAGTCTTTGTCTTGAAACTACTCCGTTTAGCTTTATAAATCTCACAAGAAGAACAAAGATGATCTTTATGAATTTCAAGTTTGGAAGGCCTCTCACAATATCTTTCTTGGAAAGCAAGTTGATGGTATCAAAGTTGAGATGAGATATCATTGATGCCATAACCAAGCTTGAGTCGTTGAAGCTTTAGCCATGAAACAGATTGGAGTTGAAGAATTGGAGTCTTAAAGTGAAATAGTGTAGAGATCAGTACCCCGTGAACCGGTAAGTAAGTCATTCCCATTATAATCACGAACAAAACATGTCTTCTTTCTAAAAGCAACCTCCAAATCCGCATCACAGAATTGATCAACCGAGAAAAGATTGTGATTGAGCCCTTCGACGTAGTAAACCCTTTTGATCGTGATATTCCCTTGAACCAAATCTCCATATCCTAGGATCGGTGCAAATTGATCATTTCCGAATCAGACTGTACCAAGGAACTTCTCCATAAAATTAGTTAGAAGCTTGAGATTCCCCGTCATGTACTTGGTGCACCCGGAGTCCAGTATGAAGAGAATTATTTCGATCACCTACAGAAGAATTAGAACACGATGGAGCATTTGCTAAATTGGATTCCATGTTAGTTGTGATATCCGAATCATTAGTTTCCATAGTGTCATCACTTAAAGGCACACTAACGCCCGTTGTCACGTTTTCTTTCCTAACCTTAGGCATCCATTTATATCCTGGAGGACATTGATTAGCAAACCACCATTTCTAAGACTTGCTAGCAGAATCATATAATTCCCTAATTCTACTTCTAGGGTGCTTAGCGGTGGAGTCTGATGTAATACTTTTCTTAGGGGGGGTTACACCAGAATGGTTCACTTTGCGTTTGGGTTTATTAGCACTAATAGGCATCGCAATTTGCTTCTTAGTTCTAGTATCTACGCCTTTGACATTATTCGAAACACACATAGCATGATTAGCATTAGCACATTTTCCACATTTCACACAAACAAACTTAACATTCAAAGCATTCAAAGTCGAATCATTCAAATCGTCATTACATGCGATTACAGACATTTTATTCTTTGAAACATTGAAATTCCTAGGGTGGTCTTCTACTTTCTTCATCTTCCCTTGACTCTTGTTTTGCCAAACCATTTCATTCATTCGAGTGCTCTTAAGCTGAGGTCCGGCTAACACTAGCAATGGGGACTACTCCTGTAGTAAAAGACACACGTCTATTAGTGTTTCTAGAAGTCTGAGGTGATTGACTTTCTTTGTTGTGTGTAGGTTTAGTGGCCAATCTATACATCCCTGGTTTGATCACATTTGTGTTCTTAATGCTTTGTGGTCGAATATATGTTTTGGGAGTAATTTGTGGTAACCTATCCATCCCAACCGAACTATAGAAAACAAATGGTTTTCCCAAGACAGAGGGTTTAGTCACTTTGTACACATTGGATTGTCTTACAACAGGTTTCTTAACGCTAGGTTCCACCAATTTTCCCACCCATCTTAGCAACAAGTTTTTTCAACTCCGCAATCGTTATCTCCCTGTTTTGTAACTAAGCTTTCAAATCTGTAATTTCCATACTCTTTTCATTCATTTCTCGAAACATTTGAGAAAGTTTTTCCTGCAATTTATTATCATGTGGAAAACTTGTGATATCTTTTTGCAAAGCAAGTTCAAGAGAATGACAATGTTTTTGAAGGAAATCAGTTTTGTGTTGAAGTACCTCAAAAGCCTTTTTATCAACATTTTCTTTACGTTTCGAAAGCTCGATTTCAAGCCATTCACACTCTTTGATCTTATTAAGATATTTGCATGCAACATCAGAATATTCATCGATATCACCACAAGATTGAAGAGTAACACACAAAATATCTTTGGAGAGACATTCTTCAAAGAGTAGATCATATTCGTTTGAAAACTCTGATTTTTCAGTTTGAAGGTCATCAGTTTTCTTTTCAATGGACTCAACATATTTCAAATCATCAAACATTTCCGACCGAATTAATTTTTCAAACTCAAGAACATTTTCTTTTATTATCTTCTTATTTGGCATTAAAAGTTCTTTCACAAGCACGGTTATATCGTGAGGAATCTCTTTTTTCCACTTATCATTTTCACATTTTTGCCAATCTCTTTCAACGATTTATTGAACATTATCAATGTGATGTTTAAGAATACCAAGTGTTTTTCTACTTTTTCTTTCAGAAACATCAAGAGGCAAATAGTTAATATATTTATAAACATTTGATTTCTTAGTGGCAAAACTTTTCTTCAATTAAATTCTTTGTTGTTTGCTTTCAAGAAACAATTCCTCACGAGACTTCTGTTTTTTGTGGAGTGAAAAGACCATAAAGACTGTTTGCATAAGCATTATATGGTTTTACAAAATCTTTATTGACCGGTGATCTACTCTCCTCATCCCAAAGGGATGTCTCTTCACTATCGAGCCTTTACTGGGCAATCATGATTGGTCCATTTGGACTCATCAAGATATAAGTTAGGGTTCGCAGCTTGAGCTTGTTCGAGGTACTTAGGACTTTCAAAACTAGCTTTACCCTTAAAAACGACCGAGGTGCTATCATTCTTATGGTTTGAATAGAGTCATATGTTTTATAAACAACTTTTTTCAAAAAAAAAATTGACTTGTTCTTCGAGTTTCGTTACTTTTTCAGGTATCTTTGCCTTGTCTATTTTTGAAATCTTGTTTTAACTTTTCAACCTCTTATTTCTTTTCCTCAACAATTTTAGTAGAATCGGTGGTATTCATAGAAAGCCTCGGTTCAAGTTCGTTTACTTTTGTTGTGGCAAGGTACGTTTTTTGACGTTCATCGCTTAATAAAACATTAAATTGATGTTTTTCTTTAGTTAACAAAGCAAGAGCTTCGTTGTATTTATTTTCAAAATCGTCCTTTTTAACGTTAATTAAACGACTTTTGTACCCCTCAAGCTCTTTGTCTCTTTGAAGAAGCTGAGCTCTATAACTATCAATGGTCTCAGTAGATTTTATAAGAGCGACTTTGCTTTCTTCAAAGTTTTGAGTGAGTGCTACGTTAACCTTCTTTAATTGCTTTTGACTCTTTCTAGTTTCATTGACATCTTTTTGTAAACTAGCAATTAAATTAGCAAGTGCGACACGCTCCTCATCGTCATACTCATTTGCATGTTGATCATCCTCAAACTCATTATTGCACATGTCTGATGAATCAGGTGTGGTATTGCTATCAACCATTTCCATCATACATGTGTCAGTAATTGTTTGGTAAATCATTACCAAACACATTATATTCATCATCATGTTGTACCTTATCAATTAGCTCGGTATCAAAGATAGGACCATTGTCATATTCAGTGACGTTAAGGACCTCATGAATCTTTGCCATGTATGAATAATGTGCCTCGAATTCTTGGTCGGAGATTTCATCGTCTGTGTCGTCAAGCATTTCTCCTTCCTCAGCTGATAACTTGATCCCAGCTTCCATCTTCTTGCATAGCAGCATCTTTTACTTATGATAACCATAATCTTTAACCCTCTTTGGCTGCCGGCATTCCCTAGCCAAATTCCCAAAACCTCTGCAGTTAAAACACTGAATCCCACTTTGTTGCACAACTTGAGTACCAACAGTTTCCCTATTTCCAACAATAGTAGCAACCCTCTGATTATCATACTTAGCAGGTTGTCGATCATACTTTGGAGGACTCTCAGCACGCCTTCGTGTGTCATTCCTTGGAGGACTTTGAGCAAAGTTTTTCCTCATGTTTGATGATGTTCTGAGGTTGTTGTTGGTGGGTTTGTAGATTTTCTTGTATTGCTTCATAATAAATCCATTTGTTTCTTAAATTCCCTATCCTTTTCTGCTTGTCCTTCATCACTGTCTTCCGGATGATTGCTCAAGTGTTGGTGATGGTGCTCTTGCAACTTCTTTGCCTCGTGATCTTTTTGGAGCATGTGACTTAGAGACAATGGATGATCGTGGTGATGATGATTGAGTAGAGTAGGTCTTTGGAGCACGAGAACAAAAAACTGGGTAATGTTGAGTGGTAGACACCAAAGCAAGTGGATTTTCAACCTTTGTTACTCGTTTTGCAGGAAGTTCGTTTGCCTCATTCTGAAATTGTTACAAGATGTCAAAGAGTGTGTGATAGAAAACTTCGTCTAACTTTTGTTGTTGTTTCTCCAAGGTGACAAACCGTGTCCACTCTGGTTGAAGTTGCTGTAGAAATTAGACATTGACTTGCATGGTGGAAACTTGCAAGTTGTTTCGGGTCATGTCATTCATCATTTTGTAGAATCTGGAGTAATATGAGTCAATTCATTCCCCATCCTTTGAAGTAAACTTGCCAAAGTTCCAAAACAGGTTTGCTTTCACATCTTGTTTGTTGAGTGATTCACCTTGTTGCAATCTTTCAATAGCTTTCCATATTTCTTTAGCAGTAGGGCATGCATCAACCGTGGAGTAAATATCATCACCAATGCCACTAAGAATTAATTAGATTGCTTCCTTCTCTGCATCAAACCAAGCACGATTCTCTGGTGTGAGGTCGTTTCTCTTTTCATCAGGTTCATATGCGGGTTCTTCATCAGTTGTGTCTGTAGCTAGTACTGCAGGAACTTGTACCTTTGAGAATTGGTAGGGTCCATCAAAAATGCATTGCCTTAAAGCATCACCGTTAGATTTTTTGTCAAGATAACGTAGAAAACAGGATTGCCATTGATCATATCGACCAGTCACAAGCATTGGTGGTCTTTCTTTGTTACCCGCCATCATGATGTTGTTATTCGTCACACGATGCTCTGCAGTAGAGTCCATCTCAATAATCTCTAAAATGTTGAAGTGAATACGTATCTTAAGTAGATGTTATAGTGATTGTTGTTGAAGAGAAAAAAATTTGAAATCCCTTAATAATGTGTGCTTAAAAATTTTCAAATACACGTTTTTTATAAAATCTCAGAAAAGATTTCGCAATAATTCACACCACAAGATCTCGCAATATCCTCAAAATAACAAGTCTTCGCGACACTGAAACCCAAACTTCGCAATAATGGAAATGAGTAATCTTCGTAATATGGAAATTCCAATTTTCGCAATATGCAAAAGTCTGGACTTCGCAATAACCAACTTTAATCTTCGCAATAACTGGTAAGTGCGAACTTCGCAATACTCAAATTATAATCTTCGCAATACTTCAAATTTGTATCTTTGCAACACTAACAAAATCCAAACTTCGCAATAACCAAGTGTCAATCTTCGCAATAAACACAAATCCCAAACTTCGCAGTAATCAATTACAATCTTCGCAATATCCAAAACAGTCTTCGCAAAACCACTATTTTTTTACTCTTCGCAATATTATAAACCCTATGTATTGCGAAAGTTGTAACTTCGCAATATACAAACCCATGAGTATTCCGAAGAACTTAATGCCCAGATTTCGCAATAAAAAACAATGTTTCAAAAAATTTGAAGAAAGATGAGATTTTTTTTGCTTAGATATTCGTGATTTTAACCAATCCAAAGCACTCAAATCCCTACCACTACTATGTAGGAGATTTCAAGGATGATTAAAACCACGAAAAAAACAAAAAAAATCGAGACGAGATGATTTTGATGAAAAAATCACACGAACGCAATAAGAACACAAAAAGCAATCACTAATCTACCCTGTGGTGATTGATACCAAGTGTTGTCCCATATTTAGTGATGATTAAACAAGAAATAAAGAAGAAAGATAGATGAACTCTAGAGAGAGAAAGTGAGAGAGAAAAGAGAGAGAATGGTTGGAAACTTGGGAGGATTAGATTAGAGAGAGAAAACCAAATGAACCAACACCCTTCCTAACATGCTAGGAAGGGTATTTATAGTCGTACCTTACATGTAGGCTTTATGGGCTATATTGTTTGGGCTGGGATTTCCTTTTAGGCTTTAGTTCCTTTAAGATGAACTTTTAGCTTAAATTTAAGCCCGTAATACACGACTAACCTACTACCTATTACAACGTTCTAAAATACGATACATAATAAACTTATGACCAAACATTATTGTTTGACTCAATATTTTGAGGCTAACACTTGAGCTTGAAGATTGCGTTGTATCATCTTGAGAAAGGTTTTGATAACCTCTGATGTTTCATCTTTGGACCTTAAGAAGAAACTCCATGTATATCTAGAGTAATCACCAACAATCACAAGAATATACTTTTTCTCATTAATACTCTCTACACGCATTGGGCCACATAAATCCATGTGTAGAAGTTCCAATCGTCCTTTTGAGCTTGGGGTAGTCTTGGTTTTGAAAGACTTTCGTTTTGATTTCCCTAATTCACAAGAAGAAGAAAGATGGTCTTTGACGAATTTTAACTTAGGAAGACCAGTCACAATATCATTCTTCGAAAGCAAGTTGATGGTGTCAAAAGTGAGATGTGCTAATCGTTGATGCCATAACCATGCTTGAAATGATGAAGCTTTAGCCATTAAGCAAATTGGATTTGTTGTAGATGTGTCTTGAAGAGTTACTGTGTAGATATCAGAACCATGAGAACCTGTGAGAAATTCCCATCGTAGTCTCTAACATAGCAAGTAGTTTTCCGAAAAGCCACTTTCAAATCCGCATCACCAAATTGACCAACCGAGAATAAATTATGATTCAGTCCTTCGACGTAATAAACCCTTTTAATAGTGATATTTCCTTGAACCAAATCTCCATATCCAATTATCGGTGCAAAATGATCATTTCCGAATCGCACCGTACCCAGAAACTTCTCTACGAAGTTACTGAGAAGCTTGAGATTGCCCGTCATGTGCTTTGTGCACCCGGATTCCATTATGAATAGAATGATTTCGACGAGCTGCATAAGAATTAGAAGACAATGTAGAGTTTGAAAAATAGGAGCCCTTGATAGAAGTGGGTTCCAAAATATTAGTAGGCCTAGATGCAAATCCTAAAGGCAAGGTAACATTCATAGAGCCAATTACAATAGTGGTAGTCTTAGGTACCCATTTGTATCTGGGTGGTGTAAATTTCGAGTACCCCCGATTACATGTCCTAATCATGTTCTCATAAAGTTTCTTTAACCTATTTTGTTTATGCAGAGTAGTGGATTCTAACGCACTTAGTTTCTGAAGTGGTTGAGTAGTGGATTGGTTCAAAGTTCTTGTGGGTTTTCTAGTACTAGTGGGCACAAGAATAGGCTTCCTAGTTCTAGCATTCACGCCATTATGATTAAAAGCACAAGCCTCATGAGTGAAATTACGAACACATTTTCCATATTTAACACAAGCAAATTCAACATTCGAAGTCTTAACATTCAAACTATCATTACATGCAGTTACAAACATTTTATTTTTAGAAAACTTGAAATTCCTACGGTGGTCTTCTACTTCCCTCTTCTTCCCTTGACTATTGTTAGGCATGACTCTATCTTGTATTCTAGTGCTCTTAAGCTGTGGTCCAATAACGCTAGTAGTGGGAGTTACTCCTATAGAAGAAGACACATGTTGATTAGTTTTCCTAGTATTCTGAGGTAACCGTGATGTTCCAGTTTGAGTGGGCCTAGTGTTCATCTTATATATTCCAGGTGCTATCACATTTGTGCTCTTATCAGTTCCTAGCTTAGGCAAAGTCTGTGGGGGTTTTCCTAAAATAGACTATTTAGGGCATTTAACCGCATTTGATTGACGAACGGCGGGTGGTTTACCCAAATCAGACTTTCATTTCATTTTCTCAATGAGCTTTTGTAACTCACTGATGGCAATGTCCCTTTCTTGTAGTTGAGCTTTCAAATTATTTATTTCGAAACTTTTTTCATTCAATTGACGAAACGAAGAAGTTGCTAGTTCTTGACACTTTTTATGATTATGAGATTTATCACCATTTTGTAAAGCATGTTCAATAGAAATGGAGTGTTTCTCAAGTTGGAAAAAACTTTTCGAAAGTTTGTTATATGACTGAATTTGTTTCGAAAGCTCAACTTCAAGATTTTGACATTTCGCGTCCATTTCTGACACAAGACATGCTACATGAAAATATTGATCAAGATCGGTATACACACCAAGTATAGCATTCATATGGTCAGCATAATAGTATTCCTTAGAAAGTCGATCAATTTCGTTAGAAAGTTTGTGTTCTTGTGTCTTTAATTTAGTTTGAAGAAAACCAACTTCGTCTTCAAGAGATTTAACTTATCTTAAATCAGTTATCATTTCCTCAGTGAGAGCTTCATAAAACATTTCTACATTATTTGAAAGATCATCGATGGTTGGAACAATACATTGTTGAATGACGACTTCTACTTGTGGGTTAGGTTTAATATTCCAAACGGTATCTCTAGAAACTTTTTCATAATCGACGACACCTTTGTACAAATTTAAAACCCCTTGTTTTATAAACTCAAATTGCTTAACACTTTTACGTTTCTCATCCCATTTACGTTTTTCATCCTAAATTTTTTTTCTAACAAAAATGATTGCTTTTTGAAATCCCTTTTTAAAGAAACTTTCTTTTCCGTTTCATGACTCGGTGGTGCAACATTTGTAAACAACTCTGTTCTTTTGAAAGTTCTTTTTTAGGAACAAACTTGATATGATGATTAGAATCAGAAAGGTTTATCAAATCACTTAAGTTCGATCGACTTTGTTCATGATGACGAATGATTTTGTCGCAATCAGGGGAAAGCATAAGAGCAACATTATCATTATAACAACTGATATCATAAAGAGCAAGCATGATACTTTGAACTCTCTTGAGATATTTAGGCATAACAAAACTCGTTTTCATATTTCTATTGAGCATGTTCATAGTTTGAATAGACTGACCCGTTTTGTAAACAATGTTGTTTAACGTTTCGACTCACTTTTCCAAAGCAAGAACTTTTTCAATATCCTTTTCTTCACGAGTTATATAAAGCTCAGTTTTTTCTTTGTTAACCGACTATAATTCAGAAATCTGGAGTTTATGTAACAGCAGTTGTTCTTCAAGTTCATATATCTTTTGTTTTGACATATGAATTTCATGTGTTACTTCAGAACAATATTGTTCTTTGAGTACCTTACGTTCATGTACCAAACCATTAGCTATAGCAACTCGTCAATCAGCTTCTTTTACATAATCACACTCTTTAAGCCTGTCTATCTCCTCGGCTAAGGATGTGTTTTCTTTCTTTAAACGTTTATTAGCCTCTATGTTTTCATTAATTTCATGTTTCAAAGTTTCAATAATAGACACAAGCAAATCACGGTCCTCATCCGATTCAGTATCCTGAGCAGCATTACCGTCATTATTACACATATGCTGTGAATCCATAGAGATATTGCTATCCTCCGTGTCCATTACATATGTGTCATTGATGCTTTCGGGTTGCTCAGAATGTCGTCTTTCATTGGCAAACACATTATAGTTATCGTATGATGATACCTTTTCAATTGGCTTAGTATCAAAGATAGGTCCAGAATTGTCCGCAATCACTGGAATCACTTCTTGAATCTTTGCCATGTACACATAATGTGCCTCCAACTCTTGATCATCGGCTTCATCATCAGTGTCGTCACGCCAATCAACTTCATATGTTGTGAGCGGAATCCCTGCTTCTTCTTTCTTACACATCAACTTCTTTTCCTTGTGATATGCAGAATCCTTAACCCGTTTTGGCTTCTTACATTCCCTAGCCATGTTCCCATATCCCTTGCAATTGAAGCATTGAATCCCAGTCTTCTGAACAACTGGAGTGCCTACAGTATCTCTAGCCCCAACTTGATTCGGCATCCTCTGATTATCATACCTAGCATCACGATCATACCTTGGAGTATTGTAGACTTCCTTATATCGAGCATTGGAGGATGATATGAGGTTGTTGTTGGTAGGTTTGTAGATCTTCTTATATGTTGTGGTGAGTAAAGACATGAGTTCCTCAATCTTCTTGTCCCTTGAAGTTTGTTCATCATCACTGTCTCCATCTGACTCAATGTCATACTTTGGAGGTGGAGTGGGGATAATTGCTTTTGCTTTGTGTCTAGCAGTAGCTAGAGGTTTGGTGGATGAGCTGGATGTCCTTGAGGAATGAGAAGGTGCTTGTTGACGGTGAACGGGTTTTGTTGAAGTAGCAGCCACAAAAGCAATAGAGTTAGCAGACCGTTCTGCCTTTTCAGCCCTAAGTTTATTCACTTCATTCTGATTTTGTTTCAATATATCATAAATTTTGTTATAAGAAATAGTCTTGATATCTTCCCTTTGCTTAACCAAAGTCACAAACCTTTGTCATTCTAGTTTGAGTTGAAGCAGAAACTGAACATTGGCATGATGATTGGAGATGGTGCACTAATTTCTGACAAGCTCATTCATCATTTTGTAGAATCTCGAGTAATATGATTCAACGGATTCACCATCTTCGGATGTGAATTTTCCGAACTCCCAAAGTAGATTAGTCTCGAGATCTTGAACATTGATCGACTCACCTTGCTTAAATCGATGAATTGCATTCCATATTTTGATAGCATTAGGACATGCATCAACCATGGAATAGATATCGTTATCAATCCCAGAATGTAGTTCATAGCATTAGCTTCAGCTTGGAGAAGTTTCCTTTTCTCAGTAGGACATATGTCGAATCTCCATATCTCTTGTAGTTGATGAAGTACCATCCTCTGCTTGTGTGGTAATTGGTCTGAATTCACAAAATTGGAGGTGGATTCTCAAGGCAATGATGAAGAGCAGTTCGGTTCTTTTTTGTGTCAAGAAATCTGAGAAAATGAGATCTCCGTTGAACGTAGCAACCGGCTGTGAGCACTGGTGGATTACCGTTGCCACCTTGTTCCAAACGAATTTGATTAGCAATTGCATTGTTGTTGTTTGACATGGTAAATGTTTGTGAATGGATTACGGATCTTAGTAGATGTGTTGTGATGAGGTGTAGTTTTCAATTCCGAAAAATTGTTGGAATCCCCTAACAATGTCTTCACGAGAAACCAAAAATTCCAAGACCAAAAAATACACGATCGCAATTTTAGAAACACCTTTTTTTTTATTCTCGAAATAATTTTTGTAAATTATGTTTGGAATAATTCTTCTAATGAGTTTCAAAATGTCATGTCAGATGGAGAAGTTACTCCCGGCCAAGGGCCTTTGCCACATGATTGTGCCTCTGCTTAGCAACTTACTTTGATTTGCATTAGTACTCTTGTTTCTGTCTGTAATAACATTTGATGTCCCTACGGCCTTATGTGTCCCTGTTAAAACACTTAGCTATATTTGTATGTCTTGGCCGTTGTGTCATTTTACTTATGCCTTATCTTATGTTTTTATATGTTCTTGGCCTTGCATTTATGCCGTTGTAGTCACTTTGGCATATATTCATTTTACCATACAGGGAGTGAACCTTGGCTACATAGATCGACCGGGAGGAATCACCTGTCCTCCGGAGCCACTTGAATATTTATCCAACTCCCAATTTTGGTTGGGGAATACTGACTAAATATATCGGGTAGAGGGATCTAAGTTACACCCGGAGCTACCTAATCCTTATTCCCCTTCCATAGACATCGACCATATTTTTCGATTTTTGAGGTTACGAGCCTTCCGTCGAGGTCGCTTATGCTTTGCCTATTTTAGTTTAGATATCGATTACATAGAATCGCTATTTATTTATCTACGAACATTGACTACGCGGAGTCACTTATGTGTTTGTTCATTTAAAAGGAGGGTGGTAAACATTGGCCACACATTCCTACTGAAGGTGATTGGCCTTTCGGAGGGGGGCACTTTTAACTTATGTTTAGCACTCCTTTATCATAAGATGGAAAATTGCTACTCAATAACTAGGAGATAGCTTACATTGATTTCAACATTCAAATGTTACAACAACATGATAAGTTTAAATGTCAGCCTACACATGGCATTCCCTTAAATTGATTGCATGCCAAGTTCGTGGTACTGTCTTACCATTCACTGTTTCCAATTTGTATGAACCGTTCATGTATACCTCTGTGACTTTATAGGGACCTTCCCATGTTGGGCTCAACTTCCCTGCCTTTTCCACACGGCTAGCTTCATTTCTCCTGTAAACATAGCTTCCTACCTTGAAGGAATTGGCTCTGGCTCGCTTATTGTAGTATTGCTCCATATTTTTCTTGTATTTGGCCTCCCGAATGGTTGGGGCCTCCCGTCTTTCTTGCAGCAAGTCTAAGTTGAGTATGAGCACTTCATCGTTGGCCTCTGCGTCCTTAATCATCAACGTCTGATGGGTCGGCATGCCAATTTCCACAGGGATCACTGCCTCACTTCCATACGTGAGGCTGAATGGAGTCTCCCCATTGCTTGTTTTCAGCTAGGTTCTATGTGCCCAAAGTACATTTGGGAGCTCATCCACCCATCCGGTCCTATCACGCCCTAGCCTTGTCTTTAGCCCTTCCATTAGTGATTTGTTAGCTCTTTCTACGAGGCCATTGGCCTGGGGTGTGCCACTGTTGTATTCATTTGCTTAATGTTGAGCTTTTTGCACCATGTTTTAAATGGATCATTCATAAAGTTAGTCCCATTGTCAGTTATTATCACATGTGGTAGGCCAAATCTACAAACAATGTTGTCTCACACGAACTTGATCACATCCTTGACTTTCACGTTGTCCAAGGGTTTTGATTCCAACCACTTAGTGAAATAATCAATTGCCACAATGATGTACCTTACTTTACCTGGCGCTGCAAGGAATGGGCCCAAGACATCCATGCCCCACTAAAAGAAAGGCCATGGGGCCATGACTGATGTAATAAGTGTCTTTGGCATTTTTGGCACGGGAGAATGGATTTAGCATGCATCACATTTTTTCGTCTCTTCTCTCACATCCTGGTGCATCGTGGGCTAGTAGTATCCCTGTCTTAGTGATTTTTTCACCATAGATCTTGTCTGTAGGTGCATCCCGCAAGCTCCTCTGTATATCTCTCAGATTACATAGTTAGCCTAGAGTGGGCCCACACATCGTAACATTGGCATTATATAATAATTTTTTAATAGCACCCCTCCTTCCATCACATATTGATTGATCTTCATTAGGAGGGCACGTGCCTCGTTGCGGTCCTCTGGCCATACTCCTTTCTCCAAGCATATTATTATGGGGGTCATCCTATTTTCCCCCTCTTCCTCAACAATGGAATTCACCTTCTCCCGGTCTGTGGAGGGTCTGTTCAACACCTCCACCGGTACCTCCTTTGTCAAGTGGTCAAATGTCACTGATGCCAGTTTGCTCAACACGTCGGCCTTTTGATTTTGGCTCCTCGAGATATTCGTGATCTTGAAGCTTTTTAATCTTGTCGCGTGTTCTTTGGCCTTTCTTAGGTATTTGATCATGCTTTCATTTGTTTCCACAAAGTCTCCATTGATTTGGCTAGCCACGAGTTTCGAATCCACTTTTACTGCCAAGTGTTCCCCCTTCATTTCTTTGGCGATTCTCAAACCTGCTAGTAGGGCCTCATATTCTGACTTGTTATTCGTGCTGCCAAAGTTCAACCTTAGGGCGTATGTGTATTCTATGTCGCTGGGACTGATTAACACCAGCCCTGATGCTCCGTCGGTGTACAACACCCATTCTTCTTCCTTGTCAACCTTTTCTTCCTTGGAAGCATGCATTTCCAGGTCTTTCGAAGTGTCCGTCCCTACTGGCACTTCGTTTAGGAAGTCTACCAAGACTTGCCCCTTGATCGCACTCCTTGGTTCGTAGGTGATGTCATATGTCCCCACTTCTATGGCATACTTTGCAAGCTTGCCTGATGCTTCGGCCTTATTCAGAATTTGCCTCACCGGTTGGTCTGTGATGACCTTGATTGGGTGACCTTCGAAGTATCGCCTCAACCTCCTTGACGTGCTTAGAAGGGACAGGGCCAGCTTTTCTAGCGGCGCATAGTTTCTCTTTGCCTCGTGTAGTGTTCTGCTGACATATTGGACTAGCCTTTGGATTCCATTCCTCTCGGCCATTAATACTGCATTGGTGCTGCTGGGTATATTGAAAGTGTTTCCTTGGGCCGTGGGGTGGTAAGTGATGGTAATTCCAACACCATCTTTTTCATATGCTGGAAGGCGTCCTCAACTTCCTTTGTCCACCTATATTCCTACTTATTGGCCTTGGTTATGTTTATCAATGTGTCAAAGAAAGGTAGTGACCTTTCGGCCGATTTTGAGAGAAAACGGTTCAGTGTGGCCAACTTCCCAGCTAAGCTTTGCATCTCATTCCATGTTTTGGGTGACTACATGTTCGTGACATCCTTAATCTTGGCCGGGTTGGCCCTGATTCCTTCCGACGTCACCATATAACCTAGAAACTTACCCTCCTCCACACCAAATGAGCATTTCTTAGGGTTAAGTTTCATGTTTATTTTTTGTAGGTTGTCGAACGTTTTAGCTATGCCAGCCAACATTTCCTTTTCTGTCTTGCTTTTTATGACCATGTCATCCACATAGGCCTCCAAGTTTCGGCCAATCTGTGACTCAAAGTCCGTGTCCACCAACCTTTGATATGTTGCCCATGCAGTTTTCAGGCCGAAGGGCATTTTGGTGTAACAATATGTCCCTTGGTCGGTATAGAAGGCAGTTTTCTCTTCGTCTTCTTGTGACATTTGAACTTGGTGATAGCCCTTATAGCCGTCCAGAAAGCTCTTATATTTGTATCCCATGACGGCCTCTATCTTGGCATCGATCTCTAGCAAAGGATACTAATCTTTCGGACATGCGGCATTCAAGTTCTTAAAGTCTATGCACATCCTCCATGCTCCATCCACCTTTTTGACCAAGACCGTGTTGGATATCCACATGGGATATCTTATTGGCCTTATTATCCCTGCTTTCACCCATTCTTCTACTTCTTTGGCCACGGCCTTACTCTTCTCAGCAGATAATACCCTTCGTTTTTGGCTCACCGGTGTTACTGAGGGATTTACATTAAGCTTATGTTGTGTTATCCTCCTTGGCACTCCGGTCATGTCTTGCGGCTCCCATGCAAAAACATCCAGGTTATTCTTCAACAACTGTTTTAGCTGCCCAAGCCTTCCTTTGATAGGTTCCCCCAATGGCAACAAGTTGCAGGGAAGGCCGGGTTGATCATAACCTCCTCTGTTACGTTGACTGCTTGGTTGTCCTCCTTTTCTGGCTCTTCTTTTTCCATCTTTCTTTTTCCTAATTCCCTGCACTCATTAATAATTGATGAAGAGGTGAAAATAGTTGCGATACATCAGGGTGTTGGAAATTTCATCATAGCATAGATGGTAGATGGGATGGCTCGTAGCTTCCTTATGCCTAGGGGTGTAATCAAGCCAAGATTTTATCAAGCAACTCGAGCTCGAGCTCGAGCTTGGCTCGATCAAGCCAAGCTTTTATCAATCTCAAGCCCAAGCTCAAGCTCAAAAAATAGCTCGAAACTATATCAAGCTCAAGCTCAAGCTTTTGATAGCTCGGCTCGAGTTCTTATCAAGCTTTATCAAAAATATGTTTTTATGATGAATTTATGTAAGCAACTAATTGTTAATTTGGGTATTAAAACTAATTTTAAGGGCTAATTTCATAAATAAATAATTTATTTTAGAAAGACTTTTAACTCTGATTACATTTATATTTTAGTTCTTTGTATTTTAAATGATTCTTTATTTTTGTAAATTTAATTATTGCATTTACTCGGTACTTGATGAAATACAATATGTGTATAAATATTTTTGTACTCTTCTTAATACTAAACGCAACGTGTCTAAATTGTGCTCGCATTCATATCATGCAATGGCCTTTGGGACCTTAATCGTATTGGAGTGCAAAACACATTTTGAAACCAAGATTGTACGATAATTTTGTTATTGGTTTTATTAATGTTAAATAAATCAAATTTGTTTTAAGTAATGATTTTTTATTTTTATTTTTATTTTTATACATATGTTTATTGATGAGTTTTATTATAAAAAATTAAATTTATACACAATCAAGCTTTTCAAGCCAAGCTCAAGCTTTTATCAAGACTTATCAAGCCAAGCTCAAGCCTAGATTGGTAAAGCTTGACAAGCTATCAAGCCAAGCTCAAGCCTACAATTTTAGTATCAAGCCAAGCTCAAGCCCTACTAAGTTTGAGCTCGGCTCGACTCTATTATACCCTTACTTATGCATGGCCTCCCCAAGATGATGTTGTACGGAGAAGGGGCGGGTATGACGTTGAACCTCATCATGGCGCTACGGAATAAACCTCCGTCTCCTAAGCATACCTCCAACTCTATCTTTCCCAATGGCTTCACACTTTCCCCGGAGAATCCTGACACTGTGCTATACTTCTTGGTCATCCTAGCCTATATACTTGGGTAAAGGCTGTTGAAACAATGTTCGTACATTATTTCCACAGACGCACCACCATCCACATGCACCTTTCTTACTAGGTATCCTTCGACCTCGGCCTCCACCACAATTGTTTTCTCTGACAAATCCTCGTCCGGGCATGGTGGGAATGTTATGGGGACGTTCATCCAGTCCTCGTTCACCCATCTTGACTTCCTCTTCTGGTTGTCACTACACCCGAATACCATATTGATCACCTTGGCCTTCTGTGGGTGGCCTTTGTGGCCGCCCTTCCCTTTCTGTCTCACGTCCTTAATCAGGTAGTTGAGTTTCCCAGATTCCAAAGCAGCCTCTAATTGTCTCCTCACCTGGAAGGAATCATTTGTGTGGTGTCCCTTCGCCCCATGGTAGTCACAATATATGTCCATGTTTTCCTTCCTTGGCGTCCCCACCAATGGAGGTGGGGCCGGGAGGTTCAGCTGGTGTTCTGCTGCCAGGATTTCTTTGGGTGTGTGATGTTCGTTTTGCAAGTCTTAAATTTATAACAAGGTTTAGACAAAACAAGGGACTAGAATACAAACACGGGCAAGTATACCCTTTCGTTCGTAATATAGCTTTGTAGTGGTAATCCAGGATCGTTCGTTAGGACTTAGTTTTATTTTGGTAATCAATATAATAATTGAAGAAAGAAATGGTTGAATAAGTAACAATAATAACAAGTATGACTAATATGGGATAGTTCATATAAGTTCGTGATGATGATAATAATGATCGAGATATGTTTATGTAGGTAAAGAGTGATAATCCTTTTTCGTCAAAATGGCATTTGCACAATTCACTTTGGTGTGATTCAAGACTTATGTTTGATTAAGCGAATAAGCTTAAAACAAATTTTCAACGTGTTCAATATTTTATCAAAGTCTCTAAGCGGATCTCTTCAACTAAAGATTCAAAACCATAGACAAGTTCTTAAAACTAATTATAACAACATGAGTCTCTCGACATCAAATTATTAAAACAAATCAACTTAAGATAAAATGTGGCGATAGAACTAGGTGGCAAAATGGTTCTACAACATTAGCTTGAAATCAATTATAAAGGATCGTATCATAGCATCATCACTAGTTATAGTCACATACCCATATAGTCACAAATAACTAAGCCTAACATAGTAATCAAAGTAACAAATGGAAAAGAGTAAGAGAACATCATACTTAGATTGATCGAATGAACGAGAGTACACAAGTGTCACGATTGTATCGCATTTCCAAGAATCAAAGAGTGGAATACTCTCGTTACAAGTATTTCCCAAAAGTGGATAATACTGAAAATATTACTAGAAAGCTAAGGATACTCGGATTAGAGAGTAGATGATTGAGATGTGTGTGTAAAATGAGTAGAATTGGTCCCTATTTATAGTGCAGACTGAGGTAAAATGTGCGCCGCACTTCTCCAAAAGTGTGCCTCACTTTGGAGGTGGGAAATGTGCACCGCACTTTTGAGATTGTGCGCCACACATTTGTGCGTTCTAGAATCTTCTCATAATAGTTTTGTTTATTTGCACTTCAAGGACTCTTCTTTATGTTTCTTCACTTGCTCCTTCAAACTTTATACCTGCATGTAAAACTCAATATATTAAGTATCAAAAGTTCTTATTTATAATACAAAGTGGCATAATTATAACGGGTTGAATATGTATATTTAGGTCGTTATCAGTGTGCTAGACAAGTCTTCTAGGGTGAATATCTTGTTCACTTCTTATGGACGTTGAGGAGGTCGGTAAGGCAAAGTGTAAGGCTGAGCATAAGGGGTTCTGTTTTGATAGGCGCTTCGGCCTCCACCCTTTTTTCCTCCAAACCCTCTCCTCTGGGATCGATCATACCTTTGGCCTCCCGTTGGGGACGTGTCCCTTTGGACAAACTCCCCTTTAGGCAGTTCGGCGTCCCTAAACGATGCTTCCGCGTGAACAAAATCATTCTTATGCTTCAACATTTCATCCATCGTCTTCGGTATGCTCTCGGTAAACCGTTTGGCCAACCCAAGATATTTGTGTGAACCCATAAACGAAGAGATCCTCATAAGGTCAGGTACATTAGGAATGGAGTTAGATTCGCTTACCCGTCTCTCCTTAAACACAGGGAGGCTTTCGTTGGCCTTCCGGATCATCTTCGTGATTTCCGTAGGATCTTTTGCGCATACCTTCAGCATTCCAAATCGTGTGAGGAATTTGGCCTCCAATTCGTCCCAATCATCAATACTTCCCGGTGGCAGATCATCAAACCACGACCTGGCTTTGTCATCTAGCGTCTCCTGGAACATTCGGCACCATACGGGCATGGGCCATTCTCCATGGTTTCCCATCCCTTTGAAATGGTTGATGTGGTCGGACGGATCTCCCTTTCTTGCGTATATCCTCACGTTTGTTGGCATCCTAGGATTAGGTGAAGACTATTCAATGATCTTTCTACTAAGGGGGCATTTAGCCAATGACTTGAACCGGTTTCCCAAATCGTCATCTGCCACCTTCTTTCCTTTGTCTTTCTTTGCCCCCGTGCCTTGGTCCTCCTTCCCCTTCTCACGACCTTCCGAGGTTTCTCCTTCCTCTTCAAAGCTAATTAATCTAGGCTTGATCCTTATTACTTTTTTCCTTCAACAGCTCCTTCAGGGCCGAAAGGTGTCCTTCAATGATTTGTTCATTAGTGAGGTTTCTGTCGGTGTTATCATAAGTTTCGTTTTCAGGTGAATTTGGTGCGGAACCCGTCATTCTTTAGCTACTTGGTAGATGGAATTTAGGGTCCCATGGATGGCGCCAGTTTGTAGATGCAAAAGTTCGTTGGGCCACTAGACGGGTCGAATACGCCTCTGGGCCGACTAGGCTATCTTCTCCAAAAGCCTATAAAAGAGTAGCACACGTTAGCTCGCCTCGGGTGGGAGGCCCGAGATCAACTCCGGTGTGAGAGTAAGAATCTATTCGAGAGCCGGAGGGCCAAAATGGTATGTAATAAATGTGTGTAATAAATGTATGTGTGAGAATGTCCAACGTGCATTGAATACAAGGGGGAATTTATAGTGCTGTGAATATTGTAGCTTAGTGTAGCTCTTTGGAAATTGTTCTCCTTGAGCCTTGTGACCTGACAGGCCAGTCTTTGGTCCAACAGCTAATGTGAGGTCCTTGGATAATAAGGTGTGTCAATTGTTCCCAAGGGAATCTTTCCTGCTTTTGAGGTACGCAGGCGAGTCAACCTTCAATCCGGGTGACATGCGAGAGTCCCCTGGATAATAAGGTGCGTCGTTCCTTCCCAATGTTGTGACACTAGTTTTGAGGATTGTCTCTAGACCCGTGCTCTTGGCGGGTGGGCCGGACTGCCGGGTCGGCAAGACCACTCTTGCTTCTAGAAGATGGTTTATTTGAATATGGCCGAGCAACCAGATACGCGAACATGAGGTGATTTCTTATCAGCTTCACATTTGATAACCTGCAATTCACGATATGAAGGCCTGAAGGTGTTTTAGAGGAGGTTGTGTTTCCTGATGATTTTGTCTTTGCATGAACGTCGACCCTTACAAGGTTTTTTAATCCTGCTTTTGCAAGTTCTTCAACAGCCTCAGTTTGAGTGACTAAAAAGAGACCAATTCTAGGTTGTTTTTACTTTGATATGATCTAAACCAAGAATAGAAGGTATGACAAAAGTATTATTCAGAAACAAGTCAACTTTTTTTTTTAAAATTTTAATAAACAAGTTAATTTTAATTTTTTGAAAAATAAACAAGTTAAATCGTCCTCCAGAAGTTTTGCTTTAGATGGTAGTTACCCGAATTTTTAGGGGCTTATGTCACAAGCTGAACCTAACTCAAATCTATATCCTAAACTAATTCGAAATTCAAATCGAAACCTATTATAAACCAACAAACTCTTTTTAACTGTGTGTTTCGTAAACCACATAAGTCCGCAACAACCATGGCAACCAAAGAGAAACTCGATATTCCTGATCTCGAAGATGCTAACTTTGCTGCTACAGCTAATTCCGGAGACTGCACTTTGATTTTGACGCATGGAGATCATCTCAAACCTCTTGCAGTAAGCTGTCTTGCTTTTTCTTTGCATTGTAGTCACATATTCGGATGCACATTAACAATTACGTACAATGTTTATTATTGTTTGCAGATGTCGGGATTATCTGTTGTGGGACGCGATTACTATGGCGTGTTTCCTTTGAAACGTAAGTTGCCCAATGTGAAGGAATTAACTCCTAAACAATTGCAGGAAAACCACGCAATTCAAAACATTATCAAGATACTTGGCCTCCAGCATGGTAAAAGTTATGATAATGTTAAGGAGTTGAGATACGGACACTTGATGATTATTGCTAATCACGTACGTACCCGTTAACCATTACCATGTGTCGACTTAATATCAAATATCTGCCATTTTGTTATGCTTATAGAACATTACATGTGTTTTGCAGGATGTTGATGGTTCACACTTCAAAGGGCTATTGATCAACTTCATTCACTCGTTCTGGCCATCTTTACTAAAACTCCCAAACTTTATGCTCGAGTTCGTACCACCAGTTGCTAAGGCCTTTAACAAGAAGACTAAGGAAGTGTTATCGATCTACACAATGCATGAGTATGAGCCGTGGAGGAAAATTTTGGGAAACAAAGCAAGAGAATACAGTATAATGAACTACTACTATAAGGTTTGTTTACGAAAATTTTGAATAGCAACTATACATACATTGTTGTTTTGCAATTGTCAATATTTTTCATTATCTCTAGGGGCTGCACTGTATTGGAAAAGAAGAAGCAATAAAGTATTTTGCTGATCTTGATAGTTACACTAAGGACTTTGTTTGGGCTGATGACGAGGATGGTGATGCAATTGAGATTGCCTTCAGTAAGAAGAAGATTAAGGCGAGAAAGGACTGGCTTGGAGCATTTCAGGTTTGGTCATTATCAGCTTTTGTCAACTTAGTTATAAACAGTTTTGGCGTCGAATGTGATTGATAAGAATATCATTGTGTTAAGGTCAAAAGATATCACTTAGTATGAATATCATTGTGTTTAGGTCAAAATATATCATTTAGTATGAATATCATTGTGCTGTAAACGAAAGGAACATCTGATATAACTTGATCCTAGCTCGCGAAGGGGCATACCGAAAAAAAGGAAAGAATTCATTGCTTCTCTTTTTCCTTTTATCGAGCATAATGATTCAAATCGGGCTTTTTGGTCAAATTCTAGGTCAAAAAATATCATTTAGTATGGTTGAAATGCATTGGACCAGAAAACACTTCTCACATCTTTTTTTTAAGCCTAACAAATATGCAATGCCTTAGGCTAAAGCCCCCTTATGTTGTTTAGGGTCTCACTCGTCAGTTGGTTACTCACTGGTGAAAGTCACGCCCACTCCGGTTAGCCATAATTATACTTGCAGGTTGTGCTCAAACCATGATTTTTTTTAGCATTGGTCAAACCACTCGTTGAGACAACTTTCAAAATCTTCTTATTGAATAAATAGCTGATGCATTTAGATATGATTACAAAAATATTAATCATATATTACAATCATTATCTGAAATTCTGGAAATACAACACTCTAAATGATTGTGTATAGTAAAGACACATTCCCAGTTTGACACATTTACATTCAAATGGGTTGAAATTGCCATCTCTACATCAAAGTAATCAGGGAGACATACACGAATCTCATTATAATCATCTTTCTTGATGCAGGCTGGTACTTATATTGACTCAAAGGAGAAGCATATCCGATACCGCGACTTCATCAACAAAGAGCTTATTCTGTTTTCATTGGCTGATCTCCAAAGAACAATCCCATCCATGGTGGATGGGTTGAAACCTGAACAAAGAAAGATCCTATTTTGTGCTCTCAAGAAGCCCATTATTCAGGAAATTGAAGTTGGTTCATTTAGTTGCTATGTGTTACAGCACTCTGCTTATCATGGTTTTGAGGCGAATCGATTGGTTACCATTATCGGTATGGCCCAAGATTATGTTGGTAGTAACAACATTAACCTTCTTCAGCCGAACGGGCCATTTGGTACACGTCGGATGGTGAGATATACAGTTTATACATTTACCGTTGTGTATACATTGCATATTCTAAAGTCTATTATTTTGCAGGGTGGTAAAAATTATGCAAAAGGCAAACATACTAGATTTATTTGCACTCAGCTCTCTCCTATCACACGATATCTTTTTCACAAGGATGATGAACTTGTTCTTAACTACTTGAACGAAGATGGTCAATCCATTGAGCCTGCATGGTAGTTTTTATATAACTTGGGTATTTTTATAAGTATCTAATATTGTTTGAATTCGTTGTTATAATGATTCAAATGTTTTTTTTGAAAAAAGGTTTATTCCAATCATCCCAATGGTTCTGGTAAACGGAAGTGAAGGAACAGGGACTGGATGGAGTTCATTTATTCCAAATTATAATCCACGAGACATTATTGCTAATCTAAAACGCCTACTGAATGGTGAAGTAATGGTGCCTATGCGTCCATGGTATAGAGGGTTCAAAGGAACTATTAAGAAGATTACAGCATCAAAGGATACTGGATACACCACAACAGGAATTATAAAGGAAATAGAGGGCGAGAATACTCTTAGTATCACTGAACTCCCAGTAAGGAGGTGGACTGAGCAATACAACAAATTTTTGCAGGCAGCTGGAAAGGGCAAAACACCTTTCATTGAGGTAAATTAAGAAGTTTTAAATAGTTCCCGCGCATATTGTATTTTTATTTTATTATCTTTATAGCTCCTATATGGAAACCGCGTGTTCTTTTTGCAGGCTTACAGGGAGCGTGGTGGTTATTCTGATGTGCATTTTGAAATTAGTATGACTGAAGATCAAATGGACAGAGCAAGACAAGAGGGGTTCTCGAATACATTTAAGCTAACAACTACATTAACCACAGCTAACATGCATATGTTGGATGCAAATGGTGAACTAAAGAAGTACGATACCCCTGAACAAAGTAAGTTCGATATCCATGAAAAAAATATTGATTTATATTCTTAATTTGTAACTTACTGTTCATATTCTTTCTGTATACAGTTCTTGAGGATTTCTTTCAGCTTCGTCTTGACTTTTATGAAAAGAGGAGGGTAAGTTGGATGTTCCTTTTCATCTTTTTAATAGATTATTAAACTCTGTAACTAATCCAAATGTTATCATGATGTGGTCATGGCTAACAGACAGCTCTGATTCGCGAGCTCAAGAAAGCTTCATTGATACTGGAAAACAAAGTAAGGTTTATCCGTGAATATTGGGACAGAAAACTTGATTTGTTTAGTACAAACAAGGCTGGCACGTGTGCTTTATTAAAGGCCAAAGGTTTCAAATCTTTACCATCAATTGCAAGGGTGGTTGGTCATGTAGGAAGGGAAGAAACCGAAGGGGAGGAAGAGGTGGCAGCGGGAGAAGAAAAACCGGGAGGATATGATTACTTGCTGTCTACAATCACTGAATTATCGGGTGATGAGGATGTAAAGAAGTTAGAGCAAGAAAGAGATGCAAAGGAGAAAGAGATTGATGGGCTCACCAAAACAAATTCCACGTCCCTATGGCTAAGAGATCTTGATGCTCTTGATCACCAACTTGCTGTTGTGAGAAACGAAGCCCTATTTTTTCTAATTTTTTTTGTACAATGTAATACATGACAAGTGATTATGTGAACTAATAAAAATATCGCTTGCAGGGAAATTATCCTTTAGCAGAAGAATCATCCCCTGAGATAGCAGAAGGTAAAACCATTTTTTTAAATGATTTTTGCATAATAACCGTTCATTCTTGCCATGTCAAGTTTGTGACTAACATAAGTTATTTAAACAACAGAAGCTCCAAAGAAGAAAGCACCAGCAAAACGAGCTGCAGCCAAGCCTTTACCACAAAGGGCGAACAAGAAGAGACTTAAGCGGTGAGTGATTCTGATGAAGAAGAACCTGAAAATGACAACGATGCGACTGAGGATTCCGATTCTGAAGATGAAGAGTGAGGAGCAAGTGATTGAAATATGTGTTTGGTTCTTCTAACTATGAATTTCAACTTTGTAGTAGGTATTTTGTAGATCCATTGCTTTTGGACTGCAATTCTATCTTCCATTTATTATCTTTGTTATAGCTTTTTCATCAATCACTGTTAACAAAATTTCATAAATAATCTGATTCACCTAAACCTAAAAAATTTCCTCGACTATAAACAAATTTTATGTATTAATGAAATGACCACCAACAAAGTACAGAAACATAAAATCAAGCTGTTCAAGAATAAACGCGTGCGTGTGAAGAAAAAGCTGTTTTATTTCTTAATGAATCTTTGAATGTGTTTAATCTCGTATCTTTCTTGTTATCCTTTGATGGTAAGTATATCACAATCAGCAATTCCAGCTACTGTCTTTTTACAATCTTTGGCCACGCCAGCAGAATGTTGATCAGAGTCAACAGCTTAGGCTACATGGAAAATATCCACCGCCTTTTGTAAAAAATTTAGGCTACTGCAAAGGTTTCGGCAGTGGCCGGTTGTTGGGGTAATTACAGAATAAATAGTAGTAACAATATACACTAATGAATTAGAAGCGTTGGCTTTTGGGCAGCACACGAGGTTTGGCTCGGGATTTTCTACTAGTTGTGGTAATTGTTGTTTATGTCATTGAGCTTACATATTTCCAAATTGGATATGGTATAGCATTTTCTGCAGAAACTGTAGATGTGATAATTTGATATGAACTACTATAATAATAGGTATAGTTAAGGTTATAATGAATCAGTAGCACTGGCTTCAAGGTAATTAGCTTGAAATCTAGTTTGCTGATGAATTGTCATAGAATTGTGAGCAGAGCGGTTTTTAGAGCTTAGTATACTGGAAACAGACTTATGTTGGTCATACTTCATTTTCTTCGGGAATAGACCCAAGCTCGCGTTTCCAATATATGCTCTTCAAAGGACTATCATGGCTGCAATTATCTGCAGTTTGCACATTTATAATGTCTTGTATAGATATATGCTTCGATACAACTTGTTGAAGTTGTTGCTTTGTGATCACCAGTTTGATCCTTTGCGGAACTTGTTTGTTTACCACAGTTGACTCGGATGTCGGGTTGATCAGTGGGGCTAGCAACATGTGTTCCGACTCAAGCTCACGGGTAGGAGAATGATCATGTTGCAACACGATTTGCTTACTTGGAGTCGCTTCATTTCTCAAGCCAAATGTGTTGCCCATGTTGTGAATAAAAGATGGGATATCAAGTTATAAATAGAAGAAACCAACGTTGAGTGTTCCGGTTGAATGCTTCGTTAGTATGGCAAGAGAATGGGCAAAACAACAAAAAAAGCTGGTCTCTTATGGAAAACCATCAGTACAATTCTCGTTAAAAAAAAGTACATCTTATCGCTCTTATAAATCACCCATATGGTTTTTTCACATAAATTACCAACGTACTTAGTGGCACAAAGAATCAACCTAAAAAGGAAAGTCGATGTGCAATTGTGGCGCAAAGACTTGCAACTTGTACAGAAATGTCACATGACAAAATCTTGCAGAAATATCCATAAATTTATGCAAAACGGGTAAGAATAGAATATAGGAACTTGAACATAGTGATGATATTCATTAGCTAAAATGTTAAAAAAAAAGTCTTGCGAGCCTACTAAGCATATACTTAGACTCATGCATAAGACAGGAACTAGAAACATAAATGTCATCACGGTGTTTCAACAGTTTCTCTGTATCTATGCATATATGTATATATAAGTAGATAGATAGATATAAAGCAGCAGATCGATCTAAAAGAAATCCGAAGCTAACTTAGTGCATAATGGAACGCGGTGCACGTGGGCGAACCGGTGTTTTTGAAGGACTCACCCTGCAATTTAATAATATAAAAAATTAGTTAGATACGAAATAGGTTGACAGTCACCCATACACCCGAAGTGTATCAAAATGCATACCACCTTATTATATACATTAATTCAATTGTTACAAAAAAAAAATTGTAACCATATGGGGCATACTAATGTTCATAAGCAAAATTGGACAAAAAATGTTCCGGGTCAAACCGACCTGGCTTTTACTAAAAAGTTATCCGTTTTGATCTAATAACTGACCCATCCAATCTTTACCTATGAAGGAAACTGATACACATATAGATTTAGGGTTAAGTCCATATATTACCAACGTACTTTTCATATTTTACACAAATAGGTAACCAACTCAAAATAATACTAATATTATCGTTAAAACCGGCAAATTTTTTGAGATATAGGTAAGATGACCGGATGATTTTCCAACTATATAAGCAATTATTATAAATTTCCACGTGGATAATTATTTTCTTAAACATTTTCTTATATTTGTCTTTCTTTCTTTATAGTCCTCTTCTTTCCCAGAAAACTATCTATCATCTTCTTACAAAAAACTCCAGCACTATCCAATAAAATCATAAATTTAACACCACTTCATAACACTCATAAAAACAGATGATTTCCAACTCCCAATATCAAATCAAATAATTCCATCATCAAAAATACATTTCCAAGAAAATCTAACAAAAATTCGTGATTTGATATATTATCCTAAAACAATATTTCCCTTTCTTTTTTAGAGAGCAGATCCACAAGCCCACTTTATTTTAAATAAAAAGTGGCCATGTATTTGCGAGCGCAAATTACTGTTTTTGACTAAATCCCTACCTTCTGGTTGCTTTCTCACAATGTTGACGGTTGAGGTGTTACTCGAAACACCCATATGAATGGGGATTAAAGATTTGGGGCTATGATTCAAATTAGGAGGAGCGAATCAGTGAGGTGACCAGATGACTTTTATGATGATAAGGGAGGCAGTGGCGGATGTGGTGGTGGGGTGGAATAACCATTATATCATCGTTGTGGGTCTGCTATTAGTTATGGATTTGGGTATTAGTTAGCATTTAGCTATTTAGGTAGACAAAATGATGATATAGATATGATACATGATGCAATAAAGTCACAAGTGAATGAGAAGAGAATATACAAATGATTTTTCTTCTGGGTTGATTTGGATGATGTTATTATTTGGTTGATTTGGTTATTTTGGGATGATGTTATTTATTTTTAGATGTGGTGTGGGTTTGAGTTGCAGATAAAGAAACTTCATTTTATTTTGGGGAAGAAGACAACAAGGAAAAGAAAGAATATATGTCATCAGTCAACGAGTCAATATGTGAGTTGTCATATCCAACTAAGATTAGAAAAATAAAAAAAAGTTAAAAAAAATGACGTGTCAGTCAATTTTAAGTTTCAACCGACACTCAACCGGTCATATTACCAATATCTATAACAATTTAAAAGATTTAATGACCATATTAGTAATATCCAAAGTTCTTACCTAGATGTGTAAAATTGTGAAAGTACATTTGTAATATATGGACTTAACCCATAGATTTAAAAAAAATAAAGCACAGAAACGCCAGCCTACCTTATTGGCAACGATCCCAGGACGGCGCCACTGCAGTTCAGAGCTGCAATTGCACTCTCAGCCTGCAACAAAGTTTAACAGAGAACTTATAATTTGTTGGCGGGAAAACAACTGGAACCCGAAAGGAAAATATGACATCTTATGAAGTATTCATGCTTATAAGGATAGGTTAACTATTTGCAAAGTTATCATCCCGTTTGGTTGTTTTCATAAGTACTAATAACCATGCAATGAAAAGCTTTAAACTTTTAGCTGATGAATAATGTCTACAAGAACAAACATCTCCTATGTTTCAGGAAATTCCTTGACCAAGTATTCTGAGTGGCTACAGAAGTATGATAGACTAGACTGAGAACCAGATTAAGCAACTTGCAGACTCGCTCATTCATAGAGTAGTGGGAGCATGGCAATCGCAGGTAAGAGGCGCAAGATAACTTCCCATTTGGCAGGAGTTGCAGCATTATAGGGCTAATACCTTCGGTTAGGGCTCTCAGAATTTTGGCTTTTTTCTAAAATTTCTATTTTTATTTGTTCGGATTTTTTTAATTCTTCATTGAAAGGCTAACCTGATGTTTAGTTGTAGAAAAAATTCCATAATTCTCTATTTTGGTTTTTTTTTAGAAACAGAAAGGGGTTATTATCTAAAGAAGAGTTGAAAACTAAGAAATCGTGTTTAGATTATATTTTTTAGAAAAAAGAAAAATGCAAGAGATTCGTAAAAGAAAGTGCAAGGAAAAATAGACTTGTCAAAAGCTCTTCTCAAAATTATATTAAAAATTTTCAAACTTGAAATTTTCAATTTTTCTTAGAAAAATTTGCGACTAAACAAGTTCCCTACTTTTTCAGTTTTTTGTAGAAACTTATTACAAAAATGTCCCATTCCTCACCAAACTAAACACAACCTAATTTTTCCATTTCTTACACCTAATGATTCCAATATGCATTAGATATACACATATAGCCATAAAGTATATTATACACGTAACCCTAACATATTGTTATTTTAATCGTATTTATTACCATAATATACAGCAGAATAAAAAGCTCACAAAAAATTACCATCACGAACTCCACAAACGCAATGCGAGTGTTATGATTATAGTCTCCAAGCAACCTCAAGCGATAAACCTGGTAAACAAAAAATTGCATAACAATTAAAAAATTTAAAAGATAGTAGTGATTTCTTCAGATTATATATATTACATAGTCACATACCTCGCCACAAAGTGTTTCAAAAAAGAGCTTCACATCTGCCTGAGTAACCTAGTTGAATAAAACAAAAATCATATCTCCACTCGTTAACGAATGGATATAAAAGATTGTTGAAAGTGATATACCTTCTTATCAATGTTAGTACAGTAGATGGTTCTGGCACACATTTCCCGCTCATCTTCGGACTAAATCAGGCAATTATATAATTAACATAAGCATAAATGTATAACCACCATACCCCATACTTTTGTTACAACGCTTAGTTAGCTCAAGAAAAGTCAAAACTGTTACCTGGGGTAAGAAAGTTGGATTTACTGGTGCAATCGCAGTTTTTGAAGGTAGCACCCTAACAGGGTAGTAACCAAGCATAGTTCCACCGAGACTTAATGCATTCCTTGCACCTTCTGCAAACACATCACAGACAACAAAGTGTTACATAAGAACCGGAATTTCAAAATACCTACTTGATACCAGAGGTTAGACTTGCGTACCCTCATCAGTAAATTCAATAAAGGCAAAATGAAGAACTGAATTAGGGTCACCGCATACACGACAGTCAACAACCTTGAACGTTCCAAATAAAAACAAAAGTAAGATCTTCATGAACATTGCATATTGTAGTGATTACTATTTTTTGACTCGTTAAAATGTTTACCTGTCCACAGTTAACAAAGAGAGCTGCAAGCTGTTCTTCAGTTACCTAAATACAAAGACAAAGTAAAGACAAACGTTTGTTTTGGGTGTTTGGCAAATTTTGACATTCATACAAAAGAAATGATACTGATTAATAAGTAGACAACTAGACATGATTCTTTACCTGTTGATCGATGTCAGAGACATAAACTGTTCTCTTGATCACATCATCTCGTTGTGCCATACTAGTTCGGCTGTTCATCCTTCTCTTTCCATGACCAAAGCTACCCTTCTGATCATGACATCAAATAAAAAGGAAAAAAAGTGAGTCAATTTTACACAAGATCAAACTCAGGTGTGTTACTAAAACTGCTTATGCTTTTGAAGTGGCAAAAGGTCAATAAAATGATTTACCTGCGTTGTAACAAAATGAATAGTTAGATACACATATGTTAGACTGTTTGGCTATTTGTGGTTACTTATTAAAACTGCTTATGCTTTTAAAACACGTACTGTAGAACGATATGATCAATTCCGCCAACTAAACATAATGAAAAAAACAGGTTTTGGATTTTTCTCTCTTGCAACTAAAAGCAATAATCAGACAAAAAATAGTGAATATTTGGGCATTTGGCACATCTGCTAATCAGTCACAAATAATTAGTTTGAATAAGCAATTCTCGGAAACTTTTCTGAAAGTGCTTATTTGACCATCAAATTAACACAAGCTGTTTAGTTCTATTCAAAAACTCAATTCTGCTAAACTACAATATCAAAACACACGATAAGCAGTTTAAACGGGTGTACCAGATTGCTTGTTTTAAATTGCTTACCTTTTTTATAAATAAACAAATATCACCACTTCCTATTTTTAAATAATCATTTCAGGGGTGTTTGGGATTGCTTATTTAAAGTGCGTATATGCGTAAAAAAAACAGGTATCTAGTATCAACCTTCTTTTTAAAGTGCTGATTTCATCGCAAAATTAGCAAATACAGTAAACACTTTAATCCATAGACAATACTCAAATAAGCACATTTCAGACACTCTCTTACTCAAAACATGTATCCACCTTTAGAGAAACAAAATAAGCACATAGCCACTTATTTTTGGGCTTATGTTTCATAAGCTCGATTTTCTGGCTTATTTTAAAACTTACGGGCTTATAAGCCCATAATTTTCAAATTTTCCGAGAAAAATGAGCTTATGAAACATAAGCTGAAACCACGTAATCTGGTAACCCCAAAGATCAATCTCAAACACCCTGAATAAGCAATTTTAAACACCCCAAACAAACGAAAACAACCAAGCATACCCTCCTAATCTGATTCCCAGTCGGATAAACCGAATTATTACTGATCAAGAAATTATTAACAGCAGCATAACCATAGCCACCAAATTGAGCTATTTTTTTACATGGCACAAATTCTTCAGCCATAGGATTCAGTTTTGACAACATTTCTTCCAAATCCCTCATTTCTTTCTTAAACTCATCATGATCTCCACCATTACCACCATTTGCTGACGTCACATCCTGATCATGCTGACGTGGACTATCATTATTATTATTATTATTATCACTGTTGTTGTTTTCAGACACCATAACATTAACACTTTCAACAACAGCCATTATTTGATCAAATCCTATGATCTTTATTAAAATTAAATTTTAAAAAATTAATAAAAAAACAAAAAAAGTGAATTGAGCTTAAATATTACACATTAATGGAAATCAAAAGAAAGCCATCTCAGAAATAAATCAAAAACAAAAACCCAGAAAGGATTTTTGGAAATATGAAGTGGTTGATTTTATATAAAAATTTTGAGTATAAAGTGGAATATTTATTTATTTATTTATATTTTATAAAAGTGTTGTATGTAAAGAGAAGTAGTGTGTTTAAGATTGATGTGTCCGTCAAATGTTTAAGAAGTGAAGCCATCTTAACAACAAAAAAAAACATTCAATGTAGCACAACAACAACAACTTTTTTTATTTTTTTTATCTTTTGTTATTTTTTTTGGTTTTAAAAAGTATTATTATTTTTTGTGTATAATAGTGACAAAAAGTGTGGGTCATTGAGAATTACCTAATTTTAATGATGGAAAAGTTGTTTAAAAGAACCTTAATTTTGTTTTCACCTCTAATTTTAATGATGGTATAGTCATAAATAATTAATAATACGTTAGTTGACTCTGTAGTCGAACTGGTAACTTAGTGACTCGATCGGATTATAGTGACTCGGTGATTCGAACGGTTCATCGGTGGTTGAACACGTGTTCCAATGACTCGATCGGATTGACTCGATGGTCGAACTCGTGACTCGATAATATTATGTGAGATATTAAGAAATGTTGAAAATTTAACATTTTCGACAAAAGATATATCATTTATACATTACTAGACGTGTACCCGCGCATAACGGTGGATAATCTACGGGTGGTCGACGGGTTGACCCGATAGTTGTACTCGTGACTCGGTGGCTTGATCGGGTTGACCCGGTGAGCGAACCTACAAAACGATGACTCGAACGGATTGACTCGGTGGTCGAACACATAACACGGTGACTTGACCGGGTTGACTCGGTGGTCGAACCAGTCACCCGATGATCGAATCTATGATATAGTGGCTAATATACTTGTTTCTTATTTAAGCATTTTGTTTATATATGAAAATGTTAATTTTCAACTTTTTCAATTTTTAACATGAGCTCTTTATAATGTATTAGCAGGGTAACACGTGTGTTGCGTCTGCGGGAACCGTGAAACTAAAATTCCATGTGCGTAATATTTTATGAGTATACATATTTCTCAATAATAACATTACAAATAATGATGATAGTTTTAAGTTAGAATAACTCTAACTAATAATAAACCACTTCAGATAAAAATAGTATTACGAAATTATGATGATTGATCGTGAAAGATATTTGTTAATCTCTGTGACACTCGTCATATATTATATAGCTTGTAAATATTTAAAACAAATGTAGTTTATATGTGTACACGTTTTCATATATTATAATAACCTTAAAATCTTCTTATTTTAATATTTACGATTTAATCGAATTAATTAGCAAAATGATTAGTATTTCACTAAATACGTACTAAAATACATACATAGACGATATGTGTTTTCGAATATGCAAATTTATAAAAAAAATTGAATGATTTAAAATCAAACGCACATTTAATATTAAAACTTACATTTGTGAATAATTTAAATAAATTTATGAAAAAAATTGTAGTTTATAGCAATAATTATGTGTACATGTTGCATATAATTTGTATTAACTTTTTTATTTAATGTGAATTATTCCCCATTTAATACAAAAATAAATTTATAAAGTTTTTGTGTTGTACAAGTTTGTACCAAAAGCTTTTAAGGGTGTAATATTTTAAATGTTGAGAGATAGTGTAATCTCTTTTATAAGTAGTACATATTTATGTGTCATTAAAAAATAGTACATATTTATGTAATGGGTTGTTTTTATCGGTTTCGATGTGACCTCTTTGGTTCTTATTCGGACAGTTTTTTGGCTAGCCAAACCGATTGTGACTCCGGTTCTCAGTTGAACCCGTTCGTTCGATTCGAATTCACACTATGTACATCATTATTTTAGGTAGACAACTATGTACGATTTTATAGATATATGCTTTTAATTGATGTACAATATGTATATGTAATTATATTTTTAAGTAATGAGGTGTATTAATTATATTAATTAATTAGTACTAATTTAGTTTATTTTTAAGTGGTGTATTAATTATTATGTATCCTCCGTTTTAATATGAGTATTAAATTATATGTTTATGTTTAAATTGATTTTTAATTATACATTAATACTTATACACATGTAAGCTGTTAATTCTGACGTGTGTCAAAATCTGTTACTATATATATATGGGTTTTGTTAACCAATGCCCAGTGGGCGGAGGTTAGTGTGTAATTAATAAATAAAAACTTTCTTAATTTATGTGAAAATGCATTAAATATACATTAAATAAACTCAATAGTTACCATATTTGAAAATGATTTTCAATAGAATTAATGTGTATTTAATGCGTTTTATTGTCAATAAGGAAAATTTTCATTCATTTATTATACGCTAACCTCCACCCAGTGGACATTGGTTAGCAAAACCCTATATATATAAGCAAAAGTGTTTGTAAAATTCTTACTAAAATGTATATCTCTTAATTAAAAAAATACAAATAGATACAAAGATTCGATGTTTTTCTATTCTTTTTTCATTTTCTTTTCTTCATCTGAAAATCGAAAATACAAAACATTATGGCTATGTTTGGCGCATGAGCTTATAAAAGCTCATCGTAGCATAAGTTTATTACTTTGAAAAAATAAGTTATTATTAAAAATAAGTCTCGTTTAACTGACAAAGCTTGAGGGAGCATATTAAAAAAAAGCTCTTAAAATGACATGCTAATTAAACTAGCATGTAAAAATAAGCTCAAGATAAATACTCCAGCATCCTGCTCCAGCTCTAAAAATACCAAACATACCCTATGTAGGACTTTCAACTGTTAGTGAAGCTTGTAGCATACTTTTAAAGACTCGTTTCTTATTAAGAAATAGGGTTGAGCAATCTTAACCGAAAATCGAACCGAATCGATATTTTTTGTTCGGTTTTCGATTTTGCATATTGTTTCGGTTATGCTCGGTCGGTTCGGTTTCGGGTTAAAACCGAAAAAATATGTCTAAACTATATCTTCGGTTCGGTTTTTCTCGGTTCGGTTTGGTTTCGGCTCGATTTCAGTTTTTTCGCTTTACTTCGGTTCGGTTTTTGGTTACGTTTTCCTCAAAATCAGTTTTCTGTCGGTTCGGTTTTGGGCCGATTCTCAGCCCCATGAAGAAAGACATTCACTGTACATTTAAACACATTTATTTATACTACTCCCTCCGTCCCAATATTGTCCACAGACAAAAATTACACAGTTTAAGAAAAATGCATTAATTACTGCTTTGGTTTCTACGAAAGCAAAATAAAGACAGTTTTGCCATTTGGTAATTAATTTATGTCTTTTTTTATTTTTGTAAATCTAGATTTAGACCAAGGGTAATAAAGTAAACTTAAACAAACTCAACTATTATTTTTAGATGTGGACAATAATTTTGGGACAAACGAAAAAGGAAAGGTGGACAATAAATTTAGGACGGAGGTAGTACATATTAAAAGAAAACACTTTCTATTATTAGAAATGTTGAAATCAACTTACAACATTATATACACAATGTACAACTATATAAACATAATTAGAAATCAATTAAAACATAAAAACATAATTTAATACTTATATTATTACTAATTAATACATAATAATTAATACACACTTTAAAATCAAAATAATTAATACTAATTAATATATAATTAATACACCACATTACTTAAAAATATAAATATATATTTATATTGTACAACAATTAAAAGCAAATATCTACAAAATCGTACATACGTTATCTACCTAAAATGATGTTGTACATAGTTTTAAAAACAGAAACGGACCAACGGGTTCACCTGGGAACCGGAGTCACAATCAGTTCAACTAGCCAATAAAAACTGTCAAAAGACAAATTGGAGATGACATATCGAAACTGATAAAAATGACCATGTTACATAAAATTGTGCTACTCTTTTTTTAACGACACATAGATCTGTATTATTTATAAAAAAAAAGATTCCACTCCTTCCAAAATTTAAGTAGTGTGACATTACAACTGTTTGGTACAAACCTTTATAACACAAAAACTTTATAAATTTATTAGCAGAAATATTGAAAAATGTACTTACAACAATATTAGCATAATATACAATTATTTAAACAAAATTAGAAACTAATTAATACATAATTTAATTCTTATATTGAAATTAATTAATACATAATATTAAAACTAATTAATACATAATTTAACACTCTTATTAAAACTTATTAATAAATACTACTCATGAATACACACTTGAAAATAAAAATAATTAATATGTAATTATTACACCTCATTACTTATAAATACAATTATATATTCACATTGTCCAACAATTAAAAACATACATCTACAAAATCGCACATATGTTGTCTACCTAAAATGATGATATACATAGTTTTGAAAACCAAATAGGACCAACGGGTTCAACTAAGAACCGGAGTCACGATCGGTTCAACTAGCCAATAAAAACCGACAGAAGACGAACCGAATAAGACCCGTCGAAACTAAATAAACGATATCATTACATTAATATGTACTAATTTTTTTAGACGACACATAAACTGTATTACTTATAAAAATGATTGTTCTCTCTCTCTCTGAAATTTTATGTAGTACAATGTTACAAGATTTTGGTACAAACTTTGACAACACAAAAAATTTACAAATATTTAAATTGTTCCCTATTATACGTAAGTTCATTTGGATGCCATACTTTTACTTAGATATGAGGGGACTCATTCCCACCATCCATCTCATTTTAATTCAGTGGATAAGATTAAACACAAATATATTTTCACTATTTTTTTCAAACATTAATATCTTTTAAACCGTTAATCGTTATGCGAAAAAATATACCGTTACGAAGAGAATTTAATTATCTTTTTATAGATATGCTATATGATACACTTTCGACAAATTATTTTTTTTCATTTTTTTTACGTTTTCGAAAATTATCATATATGATACTAATATCATATATGATGTATCACCAGTATCATATATGATATAACCTATCATATATGATAGAAACCCATATCAGATACGATTTAACACTGTTATCATATATGATGAAACAGTATTATCATATATGATATTTCACGTAAATTTTAACAAGAAAAAAAAAACGAAAATTTTTTTTCTTCGAAAGTATATCATATTTCATATTGGTAGAAAGCTAATTAAGCGCTCGTCGCGATGGTATAATTATTTTTATTTAACACTTAACGGTTTAGGAGATATTAAAATTATAAAAAAATAGGTAAAAAATAAAATATATTTAATGTCAAGATGGAGATGAGATTGATGGTGGAGATGAGTCCCTTCATATCCAAAGAAAAATATGGTATCCAAAATAACTTTCTCCCTAATATTAAATATCTGTTTGATTTTGAACCATTCGATTCTTTTATAAGTTGCATATTCGAAAACATATATCGTCTATGTATGTATTTTAGTATAAATTTACTGAAATACTATTTATTTTGCTAATTAATTCGATTAAATCGTACTATCAAAGTTAGAATATTTTACGGTTATTATAATGTATGAAAATATGTAAACATATAAAGTACGAAAAGTTTCTATATTTACAGGTTATATAATATTGTGACGAATGTTATATAAATTAGCAAATATCTTTCATCGTCGATCATCAAAACTTTGTAATACTATTTTTATATGAAATGTTTTTTTATTGCTTAAATTTATTCCAACTTAAACTATCATCACTTTTTATAAATAAAATCATAAAATATTACGTTAATTTTACAATACCCGCGCAACTGCAACGGGTAAATACCTGATACTGATAGTTAAATATGATTGTCCATGGCTATAATATTTTAAGCACGTGGTCTTTTATTATATTTTAAAAAGTCAATAGAGTCCATAAATAATGTTTATTCATGAAAGTGTGTGATCGATCATCACTGCTTTTATATTTGTGGTACTGTACTTGTTTGAAAAAGATACGATGTTTACATATGCCTTTAAAAAAGTAACTTGCGGTCGAGTTTCATTTTGGCTCGATCGAGTTTAAGGGTCCGTTTGTTTTTTTTTTTTTTGTCAAAGAATCAAGTAATGCAATAATTATAGAATGAAAGACATGGAGGAGTTCATATATGAACGAGTGATTAACCATCAAGTATAACCTTAGAGAGATAATTTTGGAGAGGTCTCGAATTTGAGTCTAACTAAAGACCTTCAGGGGCCCGAATTAAAAAAAAGCAGGAGTAAGGTTTATCCCCTAAGGAGAAGGTTCGAAGCTTTCATACTGCCCAATTGAATGTCACTATAAACTCGAATCACTAACTACTAACTCGCCGTTCAAAAAAAATATATGAACGAGTGATTATATTTTTTATTATTGATTTGATAAACTCTCATAACTTTATAGTTTTTTTTAAATGTGGGACCATTACATTTAATAGTAAATATAAAAATAATAAATTTTAGTTTTATAATATATACTTTAACTATATTTATTTATTTATAAAAAATAAATTTTATATTAATATAAAAATTAATACCCATTTACATTTTTATGTATCAATCAAACTCATAATAATTGTGATTCCAAAAAATAAACCAAACGGGACTTAAGTTTAAGTCTGAGTTCAATAAAATACATGTATTACGGAGACCACAACTGTGTTTCGGTTATATCACAAGCTTGTTTTCTCGGTATGCCATCAGCGAGAACCAATGCATGGTATAATAAGTAATTTCCTTCCATTCCGAGGGTAAACCATGGTAGGCTCAGACAAGGAACACTTCAAGAAAAATCGGATACACACGTCATGGCTGCAACCACGAGAGGTTGCCCCACCAAGGTACGTGAAATCTTAAGTTTAACCCGGGTTGATCAAGGCCGCCAGAAATTGAACAATTGTCATATTCCAACAACAAAATCATCATGTGCGTTAATCACATACAATCGATACTACCAACGTCAAACGCTTATCAGTATCACCACACGCCTTGTACAGTGGCAACGAAACCGACAGTGCATCAAATGATCATAAGATTGAAGCATTAGCAAGGACGGAGCTTAAATTGTACAACACGCATGTTTATCACTTTATGAGTTTACCAGGGCAATGAACATTGCATGTTTATCAATTTATCAGCTTATCACGCTTATGAACATTTAAAAAGTCGCAAAGCTTGAATGAGTTCGCAGCAACAATACAAACAAATGGTCAACCCGTCGCGATTGCAAATCCAAAGATCTGCCATGTCAAGCGACGGGTTATACCAACGGTGTCAAACAATCAAAAGCCCCAAGAACAACCACAATAATTGGATATTCCAAATGTGCATACTCACATGATATTATTATAAACCTAATAGTAAGGGGGAATCACGAATTACCATGAACAGTTTATCATGTCACGAACCAATCTTAAAATGTATCGCCCTCTCTCACAACCCTTGATAATTGTTAGATTAAACAGAAGAACATAGACCTTTTTTCAAGCTTAATAAGCCAAAAAAATCAATCAATAAAAGCAGCGTCAAGTTAAATAAAAACAGAAAAGTCACTCGTCTAGAAGTAAAGCATACCATTCAAGAGCCAAACCTCATAAAAAATTAGAGTTTCCATCAAACCCAAAAAAAATCACGGCTTCATGTTATGAATTCATTATGTCCATCAAAAGTAAAACAATTAGGGTTTCCATTAAACCTAAGAAAGGGATTCCATCAAACCAAGAAATCACAGGTTTATGGTAAGAATCCGATTAGATCCTGTCCCAAGAAAGGGTTTCCATCAAAACCAAGAACTTACGGCTTCGTGATACAAATCCGATTAGATCTTGTTAGAGAGAGAGAGAGAGAGAGAGAGAGATGTATGTCTATAAACCTTGTTTAGAGAGAGAGAGAGAGAGAGAGAGAGAGAGAGAGAGAGAGAGAGAGAGAGAGAGAGAGAGAGAGAGAGAGAGAGAGAGAGAGAGAGAGAGAGAGAGAGAGAGAGAGAGAGAGAGAGAGAGAGAGAGAGAGAGAGGGAGATGTCTATAAACCCTGTTTAGAGAGAGAGAGAGAGAGAGAGAGAGAGAGAGAGAGAGAGAGAGAAAGAGTGAGATCTGTGTTTTTATGATGTGGGAGAGGGTTGTAAGAGATTTTTTTATGGTGTGAGAGAGGAACGTGACGGTTTTTATGATGTGAGAGAGGGGTGTGAGAGAAGGCGATAATTTTAATATTGGTTTGTGAGACGATTTACTGTTCATAAGAAAACGTGATTTTCTTTTATTATTAAGTAGATAATTTCAATAACAAAAGTGAAATTTTATGGTACATCAGTTATAACTAGCATGGTATATGTGCAATGCGACGGTGGGTAACCAGTGACGATTTTTGAAACGACAAGTGTTACTACTCTTACCCGTTAAATTTGTATTCAAATATTGAAGTTGTAAAAAAAATCAAAATAAAATAAATCTTAAAAAAAGAGAAAAAAATAAAAATTAATTAAAATATATCAAGATGGATATTAAATCAAAGAGCACAAAATTTTAAAAAATATGATGAAATTAGATTAAGAAAAAAATAATTAGATAAAAAGATATTTTAATTTTAAAGATAAATATAGTTTCTAATAGTTTGTTACGAAAGTTTGTTATAAAAACGTTACAAAAGAGATGCATGATCAATTACAAAATGAATATTTTATAAAAGTCAATTTTAAAAGTTTTAATTTTCAGACTTATAAAAAAAATGTCTTAAATGATTTACTCCCTCCATCCCATAATTATAGTTCACAGATAAAAAACACGTAGTTTAATAAAAAAATATTTCTATTTCAGTTTTTTCTCTATTATTTTTTACACAAAAACAATTTTACCCTTAACCAATTAATTTACAACTTTTTTATTGTTTTTAATAATACTTTCAAGTGAGGGTGACACGATAAATTTAATCTACACTTATCTATTTTTAGAATTGGAATGTTAATTTGAGACGCACAAAAATATTATCAAAGACTATAACTTGAGATGGGAGAATATAATATAGTAAGAAGTAATATAAGATAATATATAAGTATTCTCAATGAAAACGACGTCGTGTAAGAATTTTCCAAGTCTTTTTGTTCGGTTATAAGTGTCGTTTCAAACACCCCGACCAAAACATATGCCCCTGAATATAAAAGCAAATTTACAAATTAGCCTTTATATTATACGTCGCGTTACAAAACGATCTTAGCCTTTTAACTATATGTATTTTTTAGTATAACAAAGTTTATTTATCAATTATGAATCGTATAATTATCCTTTTTTTTTGGAAAAAAGTATTTAAAAAGAACCACTAATTTCGATCCAAATGAGCTCAATGTTGCAATGATTCTTACATACATATGATTTTATAAAAAGTATTAAAACTTAATACACATTTAAAATATTTTTTTATCAAAATATTTTTTGAGATTATTAGTTTACAGCAAGACCAGTTATTTACGCGAACAATTCTTTGTATTATCATTCCACTTGAACCTTTAATCTGTACCCTCCGGCGCGAGGCGCGAGCTATATACATTGTTTTTAATAAATATTGCATGTGAAATTTTAATTTTTGAAAAATGTTCAGCCACTTATCCGGTTTGATTATGGGTGTTTGATCACTGTTTGTTTCAAGAGAGAAAAAGCTGAAATAACACTGATGTGCTAATTTAATATGATCATATTGTTTGGTCGGATTACTCTTAAGGGTGTTACAATTTAATTTGACCACAGGTCAACCCGGTCGAATCATCGAGTCACCAATTCAACTACCGAATCAAGTTGGCCGAGTCACTGGATTACCGGTTCACCCACCGAACCTATAAACATACATTTATTTACTTCCCGTTAGATAATTTTCGCAACTATATACGAATACACGTTTAGTAAACCATAAATGATTTATTTAATACTACGTAATTCATAAGTTTAACCAAACACTTACTTGCTTTTACATACTAAGGTTGTGTTTGACAAAATTAGCTGTAAGTTATAAGCTGTTAACTACAAAACTGATAACATAAGCTATAAGTTGTATTTATTTTTTAATAAAAGTGTTTGATATATTAATTGTTGACTGTAAAATAAAAATGTAAAATGACTTAAAATACATATTTAAATAATTTATATTATGATTGGGGGTATATCGGTAAATTACAGCTTTACCAACTCTTAATAACAATTTAAAAAGCTTCATAAATCGACTTTTCATTTAAAAACTACTAGTTTAAAATAAAAGGTTAACTGATTAAAAAAATTGTTACGTTAAAAAACTATTTATTATAAAAAAATTATCTTTATAACAAAAAACTAACAATTTTAAAAATGTTTCAAAACAACTCTTATCAAACGGATCTTAATTCACATATATGACTTGTCTTTGTTCAAATTTCCCTCAAATATTCATGTTTTTCTTGATGTATCACAAAATTAAATGCGGTGTAACAAGACATTGCAACCATCTCAATCACATAGAGTGACATATATCGATACTTTAAGTCAAATAATACGTCAAGAAAAACAAATTACATCATCAATTCATCATCATCAATAGCATACCGGTAGAATTTGTCAAAGTAGCAATAGTTTATGATGTGGTCTTTTTGATATCTTGAATAGTCATTTGACACTTTTTAATATTTCTCACCAGAATTTACATTACAAGGGAGCAAGATAAAACACCATTTATGTTGTTTGGGGCTGTATAAAAGAAGGGGGAGCTAGGAATAAAACCATGATTTTTTTTAATCGTAATATGATAGATGTAAAAAATGAATTATAACGAATATTAAAAACTTATTTTGATTAATCGAATGTATTTAAATAAAATCCATGTTTTCTTTAAAAATTAATTATATAGAAACAATACATAAGTGTTTCGGGCACTCGCGAGATCTTCTTTGACTTCGTCCTTATGTGTCTCATCTTAACAAAAAAAGTGTATTATAAAGTTTAAAAAATATTCGGATTTTTTTTATAATTCTCTCTTTTAAAAGTTATTTTGTAGTGTATATATACCGAACTTTTTGACTCCGTCCTTGTATACGTAAACTAGAAATATGAAAATTTTATATTGTAGTGGTTATAAATGTGTAAGTTTATGACCTCTAATTTTAATACTCGTGTGTTAGGATCAAACTCGAGATTACAGGATTATACACAATACGTATAGATTTAATTTATTAATAAATGTATTTTATATATTTATTAATTAAAACGAGCTTTAAACATTTAACGGTCGTTAAGTTTTAATAGTTAAGGACTAACGATTAATGTGGATAAATAATAGAAGATAAAAGAAGGTTCCGGAATACCCTTTGTGGGTGTGTTCCAATCGGTGGGAAAAAGGGGGCAAAGGGGAAGTTTTGTTGCTGTCCTAATTTGCGATCACCTAACTTGAAGGCTAAGTTTGATACCTCTATAAATACCCATGGGATTATTGATATCCCTCATAACTTTCACCCTCTCTTTTCTCTCTTTTTCTTGAGAACTATCGAGCCCCTCTCTAGGGTTGTTAGGTTTGAATTTTCCACTAAACGTATTGCTCGTTTTATATTTACTAGTACTACAGTTAGCTCGTTATTACACGTGTGTACAAGAACGTAATATAATCTCACTATAGATTATATCTTGGATCGATTAACAAAACGGTAATGGGTTAATCATTGATCCTCGTAAACCCTAAATTGGAGATTTGTTCTTGTTCGTTGGAATTGCATTCCAAAAGGTACGTAACCCTAATCGATTAATTATGAATGTGTTATTTATATGATCTTGTTTAAACCGCTTCCGCTATTACGTGCTTTGATAGTTACTTGTGTTTTTATAATTGTTATGAACTACATAAATATTCAGTGGCATTACGTGTGACAACCGTGGTTTTGAGGTTCGTCACTTTGTCTTACTTTTAGGTTATTTTATGTGTGCTTACTTGATTTGTGTGTTTACGTGCTTATTTTGTGTGAACGAGCTTGGTGTGGATATCGTATATGGGTATAAAGTACTCATAAGTAAATCGAGGAACGGTTATTTCATGTTCATGAGCTCACAATTTAGTGACTATGAAATGAGATGGTGTTATTTGGTGGTTTTACGTATACGTATATGTATTGTGGAAAATCGTATTTTTACGATTTAGGGTTTTGCATTTAGGGGTCTCGGAAGGGGTATTTAGTCATATGGATATTTTTTGGGATGGTTTTAAGTCATTTAGGACTTAGTTATAAAGTTTATTTCAAAATTTGAGATTTTTTTTAAAAGTGTATATTTTACGTCTTTTACGGTAAAACGCGTAAATTTGACTAGTTTTACGGTTTTGAGGTTTTGGAGGCTTTAGGAGCTGAAATAAATTAAGGAAAATTAAGGTAATATTATTAATACATATATTAATAATAAATAGAAAAAAAAAACGAAATTAGTGGGGTTTAGGTCGGTTTGTAAAAAAAGGAAAAAAGGAAAAGAGGAAAAAAATAAGGAAACAAGTGTTATACTTGGATAAGGATTGTTTTGCTATAAAATGAACCCCCACACTTATACCAAACGAATTTTATTCATTCCCTGGAGTTTATAGTCGAATTATAGAAGAGAAAAGTTAGGGTTCTTCATAAAATTGGGGTTTTCTCATCTTCCATTAATTTAAAGGTAAATCTTCAAATCACTTTTTAATTAAATTGGTTTTATGTTTAATTAATCATTATTATGATGGAATTAGGTTAGGGTTGATATAAAAACAGTAAATTAATATTGAATTAATCATTATATGATGATCACATAAATTAGGGCTTGTAATTAGAGTGATTAGGGTTAATTAATGTGGTTGATTTTGTTAAACCCGTTTTTAAAAACTGGGCAGAATTTTGAGTCAATTGTTTTGATCATTTCGGGAGTTCTAGGAACATTCAAGATGCGATCCAAGTATCCCTGAAAAGGTAATTGAAGTGGCTTTCTAATGCAAGAAACTAGAACTAAATTGGAGGTCGGGAAGTAGGTCAAAAACAGGTTACAACAGTCGGAGGTCAAAACAGTTTTGAATTCAGCCTGTTTTCTTTTTAAGTTTTGGGTTGTTTGGGGTACTTAGGGTTGCATTGGGATCTTCTCATGAACGTGAGAGATGGTTTATATATTGTAGTTAATATCTGCACTTGGGCTAAGGTGGTGGTTTAGGGTAAGACCCCTTAATGGTAACAAACGTTTAGTACGTTTAAAATCAGGAAATCTGGAATGACAAAAGTAGATATATGTATATCGGGGCCTTAACAGTAGCTTTAAGGTTAGGGAAAGTGAGAGGTGTTAGCCAACATATGTAAGGGTATGAATATTCCTTTTACAGAAACCATGGGTATGTTTAGGTGGGCGTTTGGCTTATAGTTTGGAGACCTAAAACTGGGACTGTTTTTGGTAAAATGTTAACGGGATGTGTTATGGAGTAAAACGAGTTAAGGGCTTTATAGAGGGGTGTAATGGGATGCTTAGAGCATTTAAATGAGGTATATATATGGTAGTAGTTTAGATGTCCATCATAGGTTGATGAGCCATCTTAGTGATTGGGTCAGGTATTGATTGTGTGTTTTTGGTTTGTTAGCTTGTTGCTAGTGCGAGGACTCGTGAAGAAGCAATCAGGTGAGTTTCGTAGTCCCATGTTTACTATTGATTTTGACTTCCAGATGGGATGGAAGAGACACTGTGTTGAATTATTTTCTAAATAAATGTTGTGAATGTTTTTAAGGTTTGAGATGGACTTGTGTGTACATTTATGTGATTAACTGCTATGTGATTCTTGTTTGTGTGTGATCTGGATTGGAAAGGTACATAGGTGTATGGGCGCCTATAGGACCAATGGTTTGACAAGGTAGTAGCCTTGTGGTTTGACAAGGTAGTAGCCTTGTGGTTTGACAAGGTAGTAGCCTTGTGGTTTGACAAGGTAGTAGCCTTGTGGTTTGACAAGGTAGTAGCCTTGTGTTTTGACAAGGTAGTAGCCTTGTGGTTTGACAAGGTAGTGGCCTTGTGATAGGTACATAGTGTGATCATCTATGGTACCATGTTGTTTGGCAAGGTAGGAGCCTTGGTTTTGGTTTGAAATGTTTGATCTTGAATTGTTAGTTGTTAATACATAATTGTAGCGCATTGTCCATATGTTTATTGGTTATGGTATTCAAAGCTTATGACTTGTTTTGTGTTGGAGTCTAAACCTATGACTCTCACCAACTTTATGTTGACGTGTTTTAGTGTCTCTTTCAGGTGATAACGTGGTTAAGCGTGAGAACATATGTGGCTAGGATTGGAGTCAAGTAGGAATGCATTTAGAAGGAGATCCCCGTTCCTTCTTAGTTTATTTTGCTGTTTGTTTCTTTGAGTGATGCTATGAACCTATATGTTGTATTGTTTGTATTATTTGTTTGTCTTGGGTAAGGGGTAGGACTGTTACCTACTTACCTAGACACCTGCATTGTTTGAGATATTGTCATGACATTGTGTCACCTTTTTATGGCATTTCTTATATCATTTAGTTATCTCTATAGACACGCTATTGTTGTGATGATATCCATACGTCGCGCCCCATATTCCGCCATGATGGGGTGTGACAGAATGGTATCAGAGACAATGGTTATAGAGAATTAGGTTGCCTAGTCGCGTAGCCTAGTCTATAGCTTAAGGGTCCCTGCATATAGGCGTCATAGGAGTATGTGTGCATTTTATTATAATTGATGTGTTTGGATGTTATTTATTGCGATGTTTTGACTAGTATGAATTGAACCGTAGTATGTTCATACTTAGTCACATGTTATTTTCTTTTAGGGATGTGACTAGTGCTGGTTGAACCATAATCGTCCACGCTAGTCATTGTTGTATTTTGCTTAAATTGTACATTATAGTACATAATTTAGTACAAGGTAGTTTCTATCTTTTATCGAGTTATTTTACATACCTGAGGTATGTTATTTTTCTTTTGATGTTTAAGTCATGTTCCCTAAGAATCGTGTGGTGGTTCGAGTTACTAGGATTACATGGGTAGGAAGGATTTTAAGCTGTTTCCACTCTTATGGGCGACATGACTTATAACTGATTATGTTTTTGTTTTGGATTTAGTCTAGGCTGTTTTAGCTAGACTATGGATTTCTGTATTCCAAGAGTTTTATTATGTTATTTTATAGATGGAGTTTTGGACCTTATTGGTTATGTGGTTATGAGCTTATGTGAGTAGATAGATTTATGTGTTATATGTTTATTTATTCTTATAAGTGTCATCATAGGAGGGAGTGCATTGGGGAAAGGGTAATTGTATAAGTATGGTGGCCAACATAGTTATACAAGTACCACAACTTCAATGGGTTCTCAAGTATGGTTGCATGAAAGAGGGTTAGTACATGCTTGTATATGATGAGATGTAGAATTTGGGTATACGTATTATATATGGATTTATGTAATGGCTGCCTATGATATGGCTATTGTTCTTTTTGTGTTTTATGTTTTGGGTTATAGTTGTGGTGTGTGATTATGGGGTCACACGATATGGTTTTGGAGGTGGGCATTATGCCTTGTTGTGGCACGGTGAGATGGTGATTAGTCGTGTAGAAAAACGAGTGTATGACGTGATTGGTTGATCCGACATGTATGGTAACGAGTATGTTTTGGGTAATTTAATAGGTATATATATGCGGATGTATATATACTACTAGGTGTTAAGTTATGGTATATGGTCGTTCACTAGTTATAATAACTTGAACGTACCTTGTGTTTGTTCGTGTTTTATGGTGCTGGAGTTTGGTGGAGTTTCAACGACGTTTTGAATCTTTTGAACTGTGTCTGGTAGCGTATACTTTAAGTTCGTATTTCACGTGTACGTTTTAAAACGGTGTTCTTGGTTTTAAGTCTATTGAAATAATTTGGGATTTCTTTTGAGATAATGAAATCTTTTGTGTTGAGCCTTACATTTCTTTTGGTTGGTATATGGAAAAAGGGGACTTGGAAATCTAGTATAGGGTTAGATAATTGGTTGTATTCGGTAAAATAAGGGTAAGGTGTTGGAGTCGTGTTTGAAACAGGATGTAACATAAGATTTCTTTTAATCAACACTTATTTATTTCAAATTCTAAAAGACATTCTTTAAAAATAAAGCGAAGTAAAATTTCTTTCTACTTACATAGTTTATATAATTGGGTATAACTGATTCACGTCATATATAATTATTAAAACAAGGTTAAATGGAGTTTATGAATATTTCACATACAATTATATCTTTCATTTAAATAGATTGCATTAGTCACTAAGTTTATTCTTTAGTTTTTTAAAACAACTAGTATAAAATTGTTTTGGTCGTAACTTGTTCGTTTTTAAAGCTTTTTGGGTGATTCAAAAGCCTAAAATTATCTACTCGGAACGTACTTTTCAAATATTCAGAAAGTTTCGTAATTGGAAGTCAGTAGTTTGGTCGAATTAATTGTACAAGTGTTGAGTTCAAGGTTAATTTTCGGACAACATAGTTTAAACTCGTGTTTTGGGTATTTTGCGGTAATGAACACTTGGAGGGTTAACATAGAGATGAGTTGGGAAGGAATTTGAGAGTTCTTTAGACCTTATTATACGTGGTTATATTTTGATGAGTTTTGATTTATGGTATTTATGAGTAAGACTGAAATCGGGGTGACAGTTTTAAACCCGTTGAGTTATGTGACGGCTCCTAACTTGGTTTCAAGACAGTTCTTGTTTGATGAGTTGCGAGATTTAGTTAGGTTGGTTACATAAATTTATGGTTTTGATAAGTTTCCTCGCGGACGGTTAAGGCTCATGTGTTGTTGGTTGAGATTATTTTCGTGTACACTGAGTTCACGTTTGAACGTGAAGGTTTTATCAGGGATATGCATCCTCGTTTGTTTGCTGAGAATAAGTTTGAGTTTGGGAGTGAATCTCGGGACGAGATTTCTATTATGAGGGAGTGATGTGACAACCGTGGTTTTGAGGTTCGTCACTTTGTCTTACTTCTAGGTTATTTTATGTGTGCTTACTTGATTTGTGTGTTTACGTGCTTATTTTGTGTGAACGAGCTTGGTGTGGATATCGTATATGGGTATAAAGTACTCATAAGTAAATCGAGGAACGGTTATTTCATGTTCATGAGCTCACAATTTAGTGACTATGAAATGAGATGGTGTTATTTGGTGGTTTTACGTATACGTATATGTATTGTGGAAAATCGTATTTTTACGATTTAGGGTTTTGCATTTAGGGGTCTCGGAAGGGGTATTTAGTCATATGGATATTTTTTGGGATGGTTTTAAGTCATTTAGGACTTAGTTATAAAGTTTATTTCAAAATTTGAGATTTTTTTTAAAAGTGTATATTTTACGTCTTTTACGGTAAAACGCGTAAATTTGACTAGTTTTACGGTTTTGAGGTTTTGGAGGCTTTAGGAGCTGAAATAAATTAAGGAAAATTAAGGTAATATTATTAATACATATATTAATAATAAATAGAAAAAAAAAACGAAATTAGTGGGGTTTAGGTCGGTTTGTAAAAAAAGGAAAAAAGGAAAAGAGGAAAAAAATAAGGAAACAAGTGTTATACTTGGACAAGGATTGTTTTGCTATAAAAGGAACCCCCACACTTATACCAAACGAATTTTATTCATTCCCTGGAGTTTATAGTCGAATTATAGAAGAGAAAAGTTAGGGTTCTTCATAAAATTGGGGTTTTCTCATCTTCCATTAATTTAAAGGTAAATCTTCAAATCCCTTTTTAATTAAATTGTTTTTATGTTTAATTAATCATTATTATGATGGAATTAGGTTAGGGTTGATATAAAAACAGTAAATTAATATTGAATTAATCATTATATGATGATCACATAAATTAGGGCTTGTAATTAGAGTGATTAGGGTTAATTAATGTGGTTGATTTTGTTAAACCCGTTTTTAAAAACTGGGCAGAATTTTGAGTCAATTGTTTTGATCATTTCGGGAGTTCTAGGAACATTCAAGATGCGATCCAAGTATACCTGAAAAGGTAATTGAAGTGGCTTTCTAATGCAAGAAACTAGAACTAAATTGGAGGTCAGGAAGTAGGTCAAAAACAGGTTACAACAGTCGGAGGTCAAAACAGTTTTGAATTCAGCCTGTTTTCTTTTTAAGTTTTGGGTTGTTTGGGGTACTTAGGGTTGCATTGGGATCTTCTCATGAACGTGAGAGATGGTTTATATATTGTAGTTAATATCTGCACTTGGGCTAAGGTGGTGGTTTAGGGTAAGACCCCTTAATGGTAACAAACGTTTAGTACGTTTAAAATCAGGAAATCTGGAATGACAAAAGTAGATATATGTATATCGGGGCCTTAACAGTAGCTTTAAGGTTAGGGCAAGTGAGAGGTGTTAGCCAACATATGTAAGGGTATGAATATTCCTTTTACAGAAACCATGGGTATGTTTAGGTGGGCGTTTGGCTTATAGTTTGGAGACCTAAAATTGGGACTGTTTTTGGTAAAATGTTAACGGGATGTGTTATGGAGTAAAACGAGTTAAGGGCTTTATAGAGGGGTGTAATGGGATGCTTAGAGCATTTAAATGAGGTATATATATGGTAGTAGGTTAGATGTCCATCATAGGTTAATGAGCCATCTTAGTGATTGGGTCAGGTATTGATTGTGTGTTTTTGGTTTGTTAGCTTGTTGCTAGTGCGAGGACTCGTGAAGAAGCAATCAGGTGAGTTTCGTAGTCCCATGTTTACTATTGATTTTGACTTCCAGATGGGATGGAAGAGACACTGTGTTGAATTATTTTCTAAATAAATGCTGTGAATGTTTTTAAGGTTTGAGATGGACTTGTGTGTACATTTATGTGATTAACTGCTATGTGATTCTTGTTTGTGTGTGATCTGGATTGGAAAGGTACATAGGTGTATGGGCGCCTATGGGACCAATGGTTTGACAAGGTAGTAGCCTTGTGGTTTGACAAGGTAGTAGCCTTGTGGTTTGACAAGGTAGTAGCCTTGTGGTTTGACAAGGTAGTAGCCTTGTGGTTTGACAAGGTAGTAGCCTTGTGTTTTGACAAGGTAGTAGCCTTGTGGTTTGACAAGGTAGTGGCCTTGTGATAGGTACATAGTGTGATCATCTATGGTACCATGTTGTTTGGCAAGGTAGGAGCCTTGGTTTTGGTTTGAAATGTTTGATCTTGAATTGTTAGTTGTTAATACATAATTGTAGCGCATTGTCCATATGTTTATTGGTTATGGTATTCAAAGCTTATGACTTGTTTTGTGTTGGAGTCTAAACCTATGACTCTCACCAACTTTATGTTGACGTGTTTTAGTGTCTCTTTCAGGTGATAACGTGGTTAAGCGTGAGAACATATGTGGCTAGGATTGGAGTCAAGTAGGAATGCATTTAGAAGGAGATCCCCGTTCCTTCTTAGTTTATTTTGCTGTTTGTTTCTTTGAGTGATGCTATGAACCTATATGTTGTATTGTTTGTATTATTTGTTTGTCTTGGGTAAGGGGTAGGACTGTTACCTACTTACCTAGACACCTGCATTGTTTGAGATATTGTCATGACATTGTGTCACCTTTTTATGGCATTTCTTATATCATTTAGTTATCTCTATAGACACGCTATTGTTGTGATGATATCCATACGTCGCGCCCCATATTCCGCCATGATGGGTGTGACATTACGAGCCGTTTTAGCATGTTATAATTATCGATATCTAAAAATCTTTAACCAATAATTGTTTTGAGTTAAAACTACATGTTTTTTCTCGTTTTCATAAATTTATTTTTTTTACATTTTGTTTTTTGGTCGATTTATTAAAAAAAATTGAAACCCTAAAATTACATGTTTTGATCTTTGATAAATTGCATGATTAATTGTTATGTCATGTAATTAAGGTTACGATCCGTTGAGATTTCATTAAATTGTTAAGTGATTTGGGTGGATCAATGACGAACGTGCATATTTTTCATGGATCATATGATTTATATGTGGTAATTGTTACGTATATGTACTATTTGTTTATTTGATTCGATAAATCTAGAATTAGAAAAAACTTTTATATGAATATAAAACCTAGATTTGTAAATTTATTGAATAAAATCGTATGCATGTGTCTATTTGATTTATTTATTGCACATATAAATTATTATTATGTGTTTATGATTTAGTCTTTTTTGTTTGCCTATTTATTTATTTAAATTACATGAATTGTGGTAAACAAGGGTATTTTTTTAAGAAAAATAATACGAACTAAATCATACTCCCTCCGTCCCAATTTATTAGTCCCCTATTGACTTTTGAATTCTTTTCTACTAAACTTTGACTTTAAATTAATGTCGTTATGTTATATAATACTTGATGCAAAATATATGTATGGATTGTGTTTTAGATGTATTTTTATTTGGTAAAATTTTCATCAAATATTACATAACACAAAAATAATAATTTAAAGTCAAAATTTAGTAGAAAAGACTTCAAAAGTCAATAAGGGACTAATAAATTAGGACGGAAGGAGTATAAAATTTAAGAATTGTTTTGAGATCTAAATTACATTAAATTGTGTTGATTGATAATTTTGCAATAATAATTAGAAAGGCGCATCTAATTTTGACAAATTGTGTGGTGGGTATAACGCGTCATTGGTAGAACCCGACTAAGGAAGGAGGTTACGCCATTTGTCTCTGACCAAATTCCTGGCTCGCTTGTGCGTCAAATTGGAGTTACCTACGATTATTTATTTGCATAACTACTTTAAGGATGATTTGCCGCAAATTCACATCTGAAACACAATGAATAAGGTTATTGCTTTGTGCTTTAGCCGAGTTCTATAAAAAGTACGTTGTGAATTTTGTTGCGGGTAATTCTTTAATTTGTTTAACCAATGCCTCAACGATAATTTATGTATATTTAATCTTGCCAAAAAAGTTTACTAAATGTTTTATTAAACTTATGTTATGGAGATGTATGCATGCTTCTCCATACATAGATTTTGATTTTTCGCATCAAAAACTAATACCCGAAAACTTTAAGTCAAATGCCATCTAATTGACAAACACTTGAAGTTACAATGTCGTTATGTGAGACCATGGACGAGATTATGATGGAAAGAAAACTTTCGGGTGATTGAATGAGACTTCACATGAATAATTTTACGTTCTTTAGATTAGATGACTTAATTAAGTTACTTAGTGAGATCTATAAACTTAAGACATTTAAGAGGGGATGAAACATGTTTACAATGCAATAAGTTTTGGCAATGTAAGTCCCAAAAGAATATAGAAATTAAAAATTGTTTGTCAATTAATTGTTCGACAAGTTACCATGTTAAAATACATTCATTACTAGCAGATCAACTGATGTAATGGATTTATGTTAATATGGATTCTAGTTTTCAAGAAAATACTATGGTTAATTTATTTACCGGGGTAATTTTATTTTCTTGAAAGTATTTATCGAAAATACTAATACTTGAACTTATTTCTGTAGAAATGACTCAACCCGAAAACAACAACACTTTAAGTTCGGCGTTCAAAACTTTCTTTGAACGTCAAGAACTGACTGGTCAAAACTTTAACGATTGGTACCGCTCACTAAGAATTGTCTTGAAGTTGCGGGTACTTATGAATACTTGTTCACGCCATTTCCTCCACAACCCCCTGAGGAGGCTTCCAACGCTATTAAGCTAGCATGGAATGGCGAACACAATAAGCATAATGATGTGGCTTGTTTAATGCTTGGGAAAATGTCACCTGCTCTTCAAAAGCAGTTTGAGCATCATCCTCCACAAAACATGCTTGAAGAACTTAGAAAAATGTTTGAGAAGGCGCAAGCTGTGGAGATCTACGATTTAGTGGATGCTTTGCACAGCTGCAAACAAGCCTTAGGAAAATCCGTAAGTGCTCACTATTTGGAAATGAAAGGTTTCATGGACCAATTACATGCACTTGGGAAATACTATGAGGGTGTTTGTTTTAGCTTATTTTTTAGGCTTATAAGCTTATTAGCTTATATAAGCTTATAAGCCAAAACTAAGTGTTTGGTTAAGCTTATATAAGTAGGCTTATAAGCTTATATATGGGGGTTTTGATAAGCCCAAAATTTGAGGCTTTTATAACAATGAATGGGCTTATATAAAAATAACATATGAAAAGACATCAATGCCTATATTTAATGACCACATCATTTAAAATTTATGTATATTTTTGTCATTTTACCTTGTAGAAGCTAGAAGGGGGGGTTGAATACTTTCTAATATTTACTTGTTAAATGATGGTTTTCAAAAAATCCTTTTTTCTCAAAAACTTAGACTTAAGGAAATATGTGAAATCCTCTTATGCACAATATGAACAATGGTAGTGTAACTAAACTAATACTAACTAATGTATATGCACAAAGAATAAAGAATGTAAAGAGTTAAGGGTAAAGAAAGATCAAACCAAACACCAAGGATTTATAGTGGTTCGGCAACGAAACTCACTCCTCGTTCCTACTCCACTCCTCGAGTACTCCTTACTCGAGAGTTCACTACACAACAAGCTCCTTATGGTGGAGAAAACCGTACACGTTGCTTAACCAATTTCCGACTCTAAGCTAAAAGTCGAGCCCTAATCGTAGCTAGGACCAATCTACACAACTATACTTAGTACATACACAACTTCCAAATAGACACAACTACTTGGATCTTCACAACTATGACACAACAACAAATGTATAAGATTTGATCTTCAAAGGATCTTTGGTGGTGGACTCAACACTTCACAAGGATAGTGTTTTTCTCTTTGCACTTGAAGAGGAAGGGATGGACGGGATAGATTCACTTCTAAACAAGTAGTAATCAATCAAATGATCAAGGATTTGAGTGATTTAAGAAGTATGTTTGAATCTGGAAATTTATGTGCAAAAGAGGTGAAGAGAAAATATGAGAAAGGTCCACTATTTATAGGACAAAGGGCCAACGGCTATATCTGCCCGCGGTTCCTTATCTCAGCCGGCGGTACCTTATCGATAAGGAACCCCTAGGCACTAGGGAACCGCCAGAGTAGACTCCGCCCCCTTTTTGTCCTTTAGTGGTGGAGGTCTTATCTGATTATAAAATATCCTGAAAGAATATTCCAAATCAAAAAAGAATATGCCATTTTCAAATTTTCAAATATTTAATTTAATAAAACATTTTCTTAAAAATAAAGTTTAACTAAAAACTTGTCACACTTAATAAAAGGTGAGTTTTAAGAAAAGATTAAATCACTTGATCACTTGATTAAGGTTAATACTTGTTTATTCATACCTCAAGTGAAAATGGGTAAAATGAAAAATACTTGAACTCAAGAATTCGTTTTTCGTTGTTTTCGTAAATGCTTGTTTTTACATATTGTCGTAATCAAAACTAAGCGAGACCGAAAAATGCAAGTGACATTTTTAGGCATTATTGCATTAACAATCTCCCCCTTTTTTACTCCGAAAATACATAAACTCAATCACACAAAAAACAAGATTTTCGAAGACGAGTTTATTCATTTCTCCCCCTTTGTCGAAGCAAAAAGGTTGCACAAGTCGGTGTTGAAGAGACGGACTTTGCAAAGACTCCCCCTTGGTGCTTACTCCCCCTTGCTTGGGGCACCGAGGAATCGAGATATGGTGACAAGCTACATAGAAGGGTTAGTCGAACAAAAGAGACAACCAACAAGAGATAGCTATAGGTCACAAAAAATAAAAAGAGAAGAAAACACAAAGACTAAGATCCAAGTGAAGTCATATATAATAAAAAGAATCATACAAAGATGTATGAAAGAGGAAACAAGCCAAAAGCATAAATCTAATCCTAGTTAATCTAGAATTCTAAGATTTGCTTGAATAAGGTGTCTTGTGGATAAGCAACCAATGCTTATATGAAAGACAGGGTGGTGGCGGAAGGTGGTGGTGGTGGCTTGGTGGAGATCTCATAATCAAAGTGAAGAGGAGGCTTGATTAGGAGACTCTTGATGTAGCTCAACTCCTCATAGATGTGTGTCATAGCAAGATGTTGATATTGACAACAATGACAATATGTCCCATGGTGCATGAAATTATCATGAGAAGGGGAAGAACACTAAAGGGTGGTGGTGGAAGAAAAGATGTTCCACAATCAACATTCTTGGTAGGAGAAATGTGATTAAGAGTGTTCTTGGGTGAATTTGGATTGAAAGTGTTCTTGGGTGAGTTAGGATTGAAATCAATTTGGGAAAATGGAGGAGAATCAAGGCTTTCATTAGGAGAATAAGACATTTTGGGATGTGAAGTATGGCAAAATGCTTATGGTTAAATAGGGAAGGCTCAAGGTATTTTTAGGGTGGTCAAAGGGTTAAAACAAAGATTCCCAAAAGTGTTGGAACAAATTTGGAATTTCAGTAATACCCAAAAAAGGAAGCATTGTACGCGGTTCCTTATTGCTTCTAGCGGTTCCTTATTGATAAGGGATCGCGGGTCATATATGGAACCGCCTGCAGAGGCTGTGTTTTGGTGGTGAAGGGAGATTTTTCAACAAATCTTATTTTTCTAGTCTAACTTATCATAGGGATATGCTTAAAAGTAAAGATAGACAAAGAGAACACATACTAACTCACCAAATAGGGATTTGACCAAAATACATGGATTTTAAAATAAAATCGATGTTGGAGGTGTGTAAGACAAGACCTTAAGTCATGACACAATGATCCTCCATGATTCTATCTTGTTCTTGCTATGTTTGAATGAACCATACATATTAATTATGTAAGCTCGAGATTAATAGCAAGAATCAAAGAAAAACGTTTTTAGATTGAATTAACACTGTCAAAACATTTCTTGACCATTTTCGAAAGAGACTTCGAGGATTTTGAAAGGGAGAAGAGAAGATTTTCAAGAAGAGTTTAGGAAACTCAATTACTCAAAGTGATAAAAGACTCAAAATAAAATAAGAGACTCAATAAAAGGAAGGCAATTCAGGAATATGTTCCATTAATCCTAGACCTAGACGCAAGTAATTAAAGGGTTCCCTCTTAAGTGGCTTAGTGAAGATGTCGGCTAAGTTATCCTCGGAGGGTACCTTCTCAATTGAAATGTTCCCCTTTTGAACATTATCCCTAAGGAAATGGTGGCGAATTTCTATGTGCTTGGTTCGCGAATGTTGCACGGGATTCTTGCTAAGGTCTATAGCACCTTTATTGTCGCACATGATGGGAACATCATCAAGAGAAATCCCGTAATCAACAAGCGCTTGCTTCATCCATAGAGCTTGTTAGCATGCTTTTCCGGCACTCACATACTCGGCTTCCGTGGTGGATATCGCAAGAGCGGTTTGTTTCTTAGAGAACCAAGAAGTTAAACAACAACCCATGAAGGTACAAACACCACTAGTGCTTTTCCGTTCCACATAGTCTCTCGCATGATCTGAGTCCGCGTAGACAATAGTTTCTACGCCGGTCCCTTTAGGATACCATAATCCTAAATGTATAGTGCCCTTAATGTATCGGAAGATACGCTTAACCGCTTCAAGGTGAGAGGTTTTGGGAGCCTCTTGGAAGCGAGCACAAAGGCAAACATTAAACATGATATCCGGTCGACTTGCCGTTAAGTACAACAAACTACCAATCATACCTCTATATTTGGTGTTGTCTACCGACTCACAATCATCATCTACGGTGAGTTAAGTGTCCGAGGCCATTGGGGTCTTCATTGGTCTAGATTCTTCTAATCCAAATTTCTTTAGCATTTCTTTAGCATACTTGGTTTGACTAAAGAAAGTACCATCATCCATTTGTTTCATTTGGAGTCCTAAAAAGAAGTTAAGTTCTCCCATCATACTCATTTTAAACTCATCATGCATGATTTTGGCAAAGTCATCATACAATTCTTGACAAGTTGAGCCAAATATAATGTCATCAACATATATTTGCACGATTATGAGGTGAGAACCTTTCTTCTTTGTAAAGAGCGTGTTGTCTACCATCCCCATGGTAGACTCATGTTTAACAAGAAACGCTTTAAGTCAATCATACCAAGCTTTGGGTGCTTGTTTAAGACCATAAAGTGCCTTCTTAAGCTTGTAAACATGATCCGGTTTCTCAAAATCAATGAAGCCAGGAGGTTGAGCCACATATACCTCCTCATTGATCAAACCGTTAAGAAACGCACTCTTTGCATCCATTTGTTGAAGCTTAAATTCTAAGGCAAAAGCGTAGGCTAAAAGGATTCTAATGGATTCTAATCTTGCTACCGGTGCATATGTCTCGTCATAATCAATCCCTTCTTGTTGATTATAGCCTTGAGCTAAAAGTCTAGCTTTGTTACGAGACACAACACCATTCTCATCTAGCTTATTCCTATATACCCATTTGGTTCCTATAATGGTAGAATTTCTAGGTGGAGGAACAAGTTCCCAAACATCATTAGCAACGAATTGATTCAATTCTTCTTGCATCGAAATAACCCAACTCTCATCCGTCAAAGCTTCTTTAACAGTCTTTGGTTCAATCAAGGAGACGAAACAAAAGAAGTTGCTTTGGTTTTGGACTTGAGATCTTAGGGTCCTTTGATTTAAGTCACCAATGATATTATTGAGAGTATGATCCTTAGACTCCTTAATGTTTACTTCCTTTTCAACACTAAGGTCTTCAACTCCTATTTTTCTAACCTCTTTGGCTTTAACTACTTCTACTTCATCCAAGTCATCATCAACCAATGGTGGTGTCTTGGGTAAAGGAGGGGTTTCATCAAAAGTCACGTTAAGTGATTCTTCAATTACACCCGAGGTTCTATTGAGGATTATGTAGGTTTTGCTAGTTTGGGAATAACCTAAAAAGATACCTTCCTAAGACTTTGGGTCGAACTTGGTAAGGTAGTCTTTGGTGTTGAGAATAAAGCACTTGCTTTCAAACACCCTAAAGTATTCCAATGAGGGTTTCTTACCTTTAAGAATATCATAGGGGGTCTTTCCTAGGAAAGGTCGAATAAGAATTCGGTTGAGAATATAAGTCGATGTGTCCACGACATTGCACCAAAACTTTTGAGGCAAAGATTGCTCGTTTAACATCGTCCTACTCATCTCTTGGATGATCCTATTCTTCCTTTCAACTACCCCATTTGATTGTGGAGTGCAAGGAGCCGATAAGTTATGGGTAATACCATGAGCTTCACAAAAGGCACCAAATTGCACTTCATTATCAAATTCCCTACCATGATCCGTCCTAATAGAGACAATTGGACATCCTAGTTGATTTTGAATTCTTTGACTAAAGATTTCGAAATGATCGAAAGCTTCATTCTTAGATGCCAAAAATCTAGTCCAAGTGAATCTAAAGTAGTCGTCAACTATAACTAGGGTATAAAGGTTACCTCCATAACTCCGTATGGCAGAAGGTCCAAAGAGATCCATATGTAGGAGTTCTAAGCACCGAGAGGTTGAAACCAAATTCTTAGCTTTGTGACTTGAGTGAACTTGCTTTCCAACTTTGCAAGCGTCACAAAAGTGACTATCAAACTTCATCTTGGGGAGGTGTCTTACCAACTCCTTAGAGACTAAAGATTGAATTAAACGCATATTAGCGTGACCTAATCTCCTATGCCAACGAGTAGAACTATCATCTATAGTTGCAAGACATATGTTGTCTTTTGACTTCTTATTGACCTTCATGACATAAAGCCCATGCTTTCTAACACCTTTTCCAATGACCTTTCCATCTTTTACGATTTCACTGTCATGTTCCGAAAAGATGACCTTACACTTATTGTCAGAAATTTGACCTATACTTAAAAGGTTAAACCCTAAATTATCTACGTGCTCAACATTTTCAATGGTCATGGAGTCAAGAGAAACCATACCTTTACCAATGATATTACCACGTAGACTACTAGCGAATGTGATGTTACCTCCATCATATGCTTTGTAGCGCGAGAAAAAACTTCGATTACCCGTCATGTTCTTAGAACAACCACTATCCTTAATCCACTTGTCGGGTTCCAAATCAATTCCCAAGCATATCTAGGTAACAACACACAGGATCAAACATTTTGTCCCCAATATCTCATGGGTCCAAAATTGTTAGTTCCAAACATCCCTTGCATTTGATTGGGATGCATGAATGGAGGAGGGGTTCCCCATGGGGAACAAAAGGGAGGAGGATAATAATTCATATAACCATTTTGTTGTTTATTATTTCTCCTAGGTGTATTTGATCTAGGTTTAGAGTTGTGGTCATTCCTTCTAGGTGTTGGAGTTTTACTTCTAGGTCGTGAATTGTTTTGACTATCTCTTCTAGGTGTTGTCGTTCTACTTCTAGGCCTAGACTCATTCCGTACTCTTGGTGGAGTAGAAGATGGTCTTGATAAACTTCTATTTCCCATTAGAGGTTTACTCAAGGGCTTATAGAACTTATCAATGGCATTGTCGTCAAGTATGGGTAATTTGACCTTGTTAACAATAAGATTCTTTGGTTGTTCACCTAAATTTGACTTTTTTCAGAATTTTCAGCAAAAACTCTTTCTGGCCGCGGTTCCTTATCTAGGGCGGCGATTCCATAGTGATAAGGAACCGCCCCATACAATCTGGGACCGCGTACAGCAGACAGTTTTTCTGAAAATCTGACTTGTTTAGGTTCACTGGTTGATGCTTCATTTGAGTTAAAACCTACACCAAGTCTTTCCTTAGAATGAATTTGTTTGTTTAACATATCATCAAGAGCACTAGTACCTTTCATGAACTTTTCCAGTTTAATGGAGGTGCTCTTGAGATCTTCATTCTCTAATCTAAGTTTCTCACAACTTACGCAACCTAAATCAAATTCTTTATTTTTCTCAAGCTTGGATAATTTTTCCCTAAGTTCATTGATCTCATTTTCAAGCTTAGTTTTGGTTGATTTTAAGGTTTTGTTCTTTTCTATGAATTTAAGGCTAAGTTTGTGTAAATTATCATATTGGCCTTCTAATTCAATATCATCTAAGATGGAGCTATCATTGCTATAATATTCGGTTTCAGAATGTACCTCTTTAAAAGTGTGAGCCATAAGACATTTCTCCTCTTTGGGGTTGTCATCAACATCTTCACCGCTATCGCTCCAAGAACCACTAACGAATGCCGTGTGATTCTTATCGCGTGAGGGCTTTGGACACTCACTAATGAAATGATTTGGATCACCACATCTAAAGCAATTCCTTCACATTTTTCGTTCTTGGAAAACCGATTCTTTGAGAATGGTTTCTTGTCATTGTTGGGTTGCCTCACGTGTTGACCTCGTCTTTTGAAGAACCTCTTGACATCTCTTACCGCCAATGCATACTCCTCGTCGTCTCTATCCAAGGAACTATCATGATCGCTTTGTGCCTTCTTGGCTTTGAGTGCAAGAGACTTCCTTTCACTCTTGGTTTTCACCAATTCCGAGTCCTTCAAAATTATCATCTCATGAACCTTCAAGTTGCCTATGAGTTCATCGAGTGATAAAGTTGAGAGATCTTTCGATTCTTCGATCGCCGTGACTTTTGCTCTCCACTTCGGATGTAAGGCCCTTAGAAACTTCCTAACATAGTTCTTTCTAGAAAAACCTTCATCAAGTGATTTTAGACTAGTGATAATAGTGTTAAATCTAGCAAAAGCACTATCAATAGTTTCATCTTCTAAGATGACAAATTGTTCATATTGTTGGACAAGAAGATCGATTTTGCTTTCTTTGACTTGGCTATTACCTTGGTGGGTTACTAAAAATAGTGTTCCAAATATCTTTAGTGGTTTCACACATAAAAATCCTTTCATACTCTTTCTTAGGTAAAGCATTATAAATCACCATTTTAGCCTCATTATTTTTCGAAAGTTCTTTTTAGTATCGTCAATAGCTTTGTCAAAAGTGACCAATTCCTTTGTTTTAGAAACTTCATTAAATTGATAAGGTAAAAAATCACCATTGGTAATAACATGCCAAAGATCTAAATCTTTTGATTTCACATAAGTCTCAAATCTATTTTTCTAATAAATAAAACTATCGGTTTCAAAAAGTGATGGTCTTTACATAGATTGCCCTTCTAGGTACTTGTTGGAATCCATAGATCGATTCAAGTTTTAAAATACAATATACTTTATAAATACTTGAGCAACCCTCTCTGATACCAATTGTAGAAACTAGAAGGGGGGGAGGGGTTGAATAGTTTCTAATATTTACTTGTTAAATGATGGTTTTCAAAAAATCTTTTTTCTCAAAAACTTAGACTTAAGGAAATATGTGAAATCTTCTTATGCACAATATGAACAATGGTAGTGTAACTAAACTAATACTAACTAATGTATATGCACAAAGAATAAAGAATGTAAAGAGTTAAGGGTAAAGAAATATCAAACCAAACACCAAGGATTTATAGTGGTTCGGCAACGAAGCTCACTCCTCGTTCCTACTCCACTCCCCGAGTACACCTTACTCGAGAGTTCACTACACAACAAGCTCCGTATGGTGGAGAAAACCGTACACGTTGCTTAACCAATTTCCGACTCTAAGCTAAAAGTCGAGCCCTAATCGTAGCTATAACCAATCTACACAACTATACTTAGTACATACACAACTTCCAAATAGACACAACTACTTGGATCTTCACAAGTATGACACAACAACAAATGTATAAGATTTGATCTTCAAAGGATCTTTGGTGGTGGACTCAACACTTCACAAGGATAGTGTTCATCTCTTTGCACTTGAAGAGGAAGGGATGGATGGGATAGATTCACTTCTAAACAAGTAGCAATCAATCAAATGATCAAGGGTTTGAGTGATTTAAGAAGTATGCTTGAATCTAGAAATTTATGTGCAAAAGAGGTGAAGAGAAAATCTGAGAAAGGTCCACTATTGATAGGACAAAGGGTCAACGGCTATATCTGCCCGCGGTTCCTTATCTCAGCCGGCGGTACCTTATCGATAAGGAACCGCCTAGGCACTAGGGAACCGCCGGAGTAGACTCCGCTCCCTTTTTGTCCTTTAGTGGTGGAGGTCTTATCTAATTATAAAATATCCTGAAAGAATATTCCAAATTAAAAAAGAATATGCCATTTTCAAATATTTAATTTAATAAAACATTTTCTTAAAAAGAAAGTTTAATTAAAAACTTGTCACACTTAATAAAAGGTGAGTTTTAAGAAAATATTAAATCACTTGATCACTTGATTAAGGTTAATACTTGTTTATTCATACCTTAAGTGAAAATGGGTAAAATGAAAATACTTGAACTCAAGAATTCGTTTTTCGTTGTTTTCGTAAATGCTTGTTTTTACATATTGTCGTAATCAAAACTAAGCGAGACCGAAAAATGAAAGTGACGTTTTTAGGCATTATTGCATTAACATACCTTATTAATTATGATAAGCTAAACCAAACACTAAACATGGGCTTATAAGCTTATAATATAAAAGCCATAAATGGCTTATATAATATAAGCCTAAGCAAACAAATAAGCTTAACCAAACACCCCCTATGACAATGATATGGCGATTAACTTAATCAAAAAGTCCCTTAACAAGGATTTTGGTGATTTTGTTAGAAATTTCAATATGCATTGGGGGAAGACAGTGAGTGATTTGCACGCAATGCTCATTGACTTCGAAAAGGGTTTAAAGGACAAGGCACCGAACTCTACTCCTTAAGTACTTAACATACAAAAGGGTAGAGTGAGTAAGCCAAAACCGCAATCGAACAAACAGATGAAAGACAATGGCAAAGGTGATAAAGGCAAGCACGTTGTGACTTATCAAAATCCTAAGCAAAATCTTTCTAAGAAGAATCAATCTCAAAAGGATAAGAATTGTCACCACTGCGGCGCCAGTGGTCATTGGAAGATGAACTGCCCTCTGTATCTCGAAGAGTTGCGAGAAAGTAAGAAAAAAAGTCTGAGACAATGCTGCAGCTTCAGGTAACTTATTTATGATTGAATTATTTAATTTAACATACAAATTTAATTCCTGGGTATATGATACGGGATGCGGTATTAACATTTGTAATACGCTTCAGGGGTTTAAGATGGAAAGGAAGCTATCATATGGAGAACAATATTTGCAAGTGGGCAATGGAGCACAAGCAGCTGTTGAAACCATAGGAGTGATTAATAAAGTTTTACCATCGGGTTTAGTACTGATCTTAAACAGTTGTCATTATGCACCTTCTATTGTTAGAGGTGTTGATACTTTGATTTTACTTGGGTTCAGATTTAATCTCGGAATCTTCTCGAATTGATCGCAGCTCAAAGTGGAAAGATTGTTCTTGGTGACAAATAGGGGGTTTGGGTTTTCTATTCTACTAAAAGGATTAAATGCGTAAAGTGATAAAAATAAGCTAAAAGCAATTAACTAATAAAAACAAAACAATAAAAATAATAAAACGTAGATTTAGAACGAAATAATTAATAAAAATAAAACTAAAAGACGAAATTAACTATCGACTCGAAAATAAAGTTTACTAAATGAAAAAGGAGAGAATAAAACTAAAATGGTACTTTAAAGCTAAACGAGGCAAAACCTAAAGCGGGTACTAAATAAAAGATAAAACTTAAACTTTACGAAAAAATGTTAATACTAAAAATCGACGAAAAATTCAACTAAAAATACGTAACTTTCAAAAATGAAATCGGAACAACTTTCAGATAAAACCAGACAATTACGGAACAATACTATTAAATAAACAAGCTAGCAGGCTAGCTGCTGGAAGCTAGCAGGCAGCCTGGTGAAATGAGCGCCAAAAAGTTGGTAAGCAGGCACACAAGCAGGTGGAACTTTTTATTCATTCGGAAGTTTTCTTTTTAATTGATTCGGAAGTTTTGTTTAGATTGATTCGGAAGTTTTTTTTTAATTGATTCGGAAGTTTTTTTTTAAATTGGTTCAGAACTTTTTTAGAAGGCTTTCATTCGGAACTTTTAAATTGAACTGATTCGGAACTTTTGAAAAAGATTGATTCGGAAGATTTTGGATTGGTTCGGAAGTTTCAAAAATCGGTTCGGAACTTTTGAAAAACCATTCATTCGGAACTTTTAAAACCATTCATTCGGAACAAATTGATTCGGAACTTTTTAATACAAATTGATTCGGAACTTATAAATGAACTAATTCGGAACTTTTCACTAAGATGCTTCATTCGGAACTTTTGTGCTCATAACCTGGAAAAACTCAAGAACAGTAGGAGACAGAAAAACAGGGGAACACGATTTCAAGCCAAAATCCACCAAGTGTTTAACCAAAACTTAAACAAAACTAATCCCTAATCATCTACTAACCATAAACATCAAATCCCATCAATAAAAACATAAAACCCAATAACTTTTAAAAATCAAAATCAACCAAATAAGAATTTTAACTTTGAATCAAAAAGATGAAGATGAACAAGATGAAATGAAGGATTAAATTGATAGATTAATGTTTAAATAATCAAAAGACAAAGATTAAACTACAAGATTGGAAAAACAAGAATCAAAATCACCAAACACCCTAATGGTGTTAGTGATGCCTACGAACAGAAAAAGAGAGAAAAAAGGAATGAAAAAAACTGAATGAAAAGTGTGAAGGGAATTCTTTATATAGGTCTTCCATTTGGTTGGTGAGTGGGCTTTCTCCCTTTCTTCTTGTCTTCTCGTCTTTTCAGAAAAGTTGACGTTTTCGATTCTGATTCGGGATTTGTCGACGATTAAATTCAACTCGTCTTTTAATTTTTTCGTTTAATAGACTTGAGTTTCTTCGACATATGTAAATCTTCAATCTTTGGTCCTTTTCTTCGATAAATCTTCAAATAGGCCCAGTGACTTCAAATCTTTTGCACCTCTTGGACAATAGACTTCGTCTTGAGTCTTTTTCTTCCATAAAACCCGTGCAATTCTATGTTTTCTCCATTATTCATCCGGTTGGCTCTGAAAACACAATAAATACAAAAACCACGCATAATTCCAAACAAATGATATTAAATACGTGTTTTGGTCTTGTTTTAGTAAGAAATAAGTGGTAAAAGGATGGGTGTTTACACACCTATCAAATCCCCTACACTTAACCATTGCCATGCCCTCATGCAATGCTTAGTGATAAAGCAAATTTACACTTTCCTCATAATCAATCAACCTTGGCCTTATTAAAATACTACTAAACAAAAATTAAAGTACTAAGAGAAATTAAAATCTTTAAAGTAAACAAAAGGATAGAAAACCATTTTCACTTGAAAATAGCTATATGGAAATAACTTGCAAAGAGATCAAGGACTTACATTAGGGCTTTGGTGCTGCGAAGATTTATCACCCTCAAGTTTCACGTTCCCCAAACTAAGCTTAAAAACGAGATCATTGTTATTATAACTTAGTAAATCAAACACTTACACACATGGCTTAATTATATGCTTAAACTCCCTTATTCCTAGGTGTATCTCTTATATTTTATTTTTGTCTTAGAATGATCATGAAGATGCATTTTTGGACTTATTTCGATAGTTTATTTAGGCTGAAAGCAAAGTAGGACGATTTGATCAATAGTTAGCTAAAGGACAAAATCTCTTAAAACTGCTTCTCGGGATATCAAAAAGTTCATATCTTGGCATAACTTGGTTCACGATTTGAGACCTTTCTCGGGCCGATATTTGGCATGTACTTCATACTTCATATCTTCGAGAGACGTTCTTGAGATAATGGTCTTCTCTTCGTTATAGAGTTTCTTCACTTGGAGACTTTTGAGGGGTACTCCAACTTTGTTGACCACGACTTCATGATTATTTCTTCAATCTCTAATTGGGATTTTTGAGATACAACGATCCGCCTCCTTTTCGGACTTGGATCTATTTATTCTCATACCTTGTTAGGGTCTTTTCGGATAGACTTCTCCATGATCTTTATGGGAGTTGATTGCTTTTCGTCGTGAGTCTTGATCCTTCATATTGATTTTGGGAATAATGCTTTTCACATCACCTTGGATCTTTAGCAATAAGATTGAATCCTCATGCCTTGTTAGGGCCTTTTCGGACTCGCCAATCTTCGCGCCCCGCTTCATAAGTTATGCCTTGGCTATGAACTCTTATCATTACCGAGCAACTTTTAAACGATCTTGGGCTAGAAGCTAAGTAACTTTTCAAATCGTACGACCTTACTTATTACAGATAAATTATTAGCAAGTGATGGGAGAATAGGCAAATAATTACACCAAGTGTGCTTGTGTAAGAATACCGACTTATAATTGACTCTATCATTTCTCGTTCTCCACAATTTAAAATCCCAAGTAATGAGACTCGTGGATGCTTAGCCTAATAAACCAATTAAGGTCTACATGGTTAAGGATACTAGCTAGAATAAACTTGGATAAGTCTATTCGGGTTGAGTCAAAATAATCGCAACGAGCCTAATATGTCAAAGATTTTAAAACTAGCTACACCACTTTATTAATATTTTTGACTTTATTGCGGGATATATACATATGAAAGCAACGATAAAAATTTAAAAATTACGACTAAATGGCCAAAGTTAATAAAAAATTTGAAAAATGTTGAAAAAGATGATTTTCCGGTTAAATGAAGGCATTTTCATGGAAAAGTCCACTTAAAACTTCGATAGAAGTCCCCCCTACACTTAAGATAAACATTGTCCTCAATGTTTAAGCATGTGGGAAAAGTCTCCCCTACACTTATGACATTGTGCACGTTGGTTAACTCAAGCTAAGGAAGAGACGACTAAAGTGATCAATTTCAAATGTGAGTATGAAGAAAATTGAATCACGATAGTTGAGAGATAGAACCGGATTTTGGATAACACGGGAGCACGGTTCTTCAGAGATTCTAAGAGTGCACTTATCCCTGTAATCACATCACCACACAAACACAAAGAACCTATAGAGGTCCTCCTACACTTAGGAGGTTAAACGGAAAAGGATAGATACTCGGGTTGCCTCCCGAGGAGCGCTTGTTTTTTATAACCGAGTCACGAGCCTGACTCGACCCAAAATTAGTTCATGGGGAACGTGGTGAGGGATGGAATCATCTCCTGAGAGATGTCCTCACCAAAGTACAACTTCACTCGTTGGCCATTCACCTTAAAATTAGGTCCATTAGGTTGAGCGAGCTCGAGAGTACCATATGGAAAAATTTGGGCAATGGTGAATGGGCCGGACCAACGAGATTTCAACTTGCCCAAAAAGATTTTCAACCGAGAGTTAAAGAGTAAAACTTTGTCTCCAACTTGGAACTCTCGGTTTTTAATCTTGGAGTCGTGAATGAGCTTAGTCTTTTCCTTATAGATCAAAGAATTTTCATAAGCCTCATTCCGAAGTTCATTTAGCTCATTGAGTTGGATCTTGCGTAGGTTACCGGCTTTGTTGATATCGAAGTTAGCCCACTTCAAGGCCCAGTAAGCCTTGTGCTCTAACTCAATGGGGAGGTGGCATGCTTTCCCGTACACGAGACGATATGGTGTACAACCAATCAGAGTCTTGTATGCGGTACGGAAAGCCCACAAAGCATCATCAAGTTTATCAGCCCATGAGGCACGATGCTCTCCCACGGTTCGTTCAAGAATTCGCTTTAATCCTCGTTTGGATATTTCAGCCTGGCCATTAGTTTGTGGGTGGTAGGCGGTGGAAAGACGATGATTGACACCATACTTAGCCATGACTCTAGCAAATTGATCATTGCAAAAATGAGTCCCGCGATCACTAATAATGGCACGAGGCACACCGAATCTAGCGAATAGCGATTTCAAAAAGTTACAAACCACCCTTGCGTCATTAGTAGGTAAAGCTTTGGCTTCAACCCACTTTGAAACGTAGTCAACGGCTACAAGGATGTATTTGTTTCCTTTAGAGGAAGGGAATGGCCCCATAAAGTCGATACCCCAAACATCAAAGATTTCACATTCTTGAATGAAATTCTGAGGCATCTCGTCTTTATGTGTGATCTTGCCTTGTTTTTGGAAAGCATCACAACGTTTAACCATCTCGTGAGCGTCACGATAGATGGTGGGCCAATAAAATCCCGAGTCAAACACTTTTTTGGCGGTGTAGTGGGGACCAAAGTGACCACCGGTGGGTCCTTTGTGGCAAGCGTCAAGGATTTCTAAAGCTGCCGGTCCATCAACACATCGGCGAATAATCAAATCAGCACATTGTTTGAAAAGATACGGGTCATCCCAAAAGTAGGTCTTAATGTCTTTGAAGAACTTCTTCTTTTGTTGGGATGTTAGCCCGTCAACGAGAATTCCACCCGCCAAGTAGTTTGCAATGTCCGCAAACCACGGGGTTTCATCAGAAGTCGAGTTGATAGACATTAAGGTCTCCAGGGGAAAAGAATCATTGATCTCTTTGTTCGGATGTTCCCTTGGAAAAGATCCTCAAGTCTACTGAGATGATCCGCGGCTAGGTTTTCTGCTCCTTTTTTATCGCGAATTTCGATTTTAAATTCTTGGAGTAGCAAAACCCAGCGAAGAAGTCTTGGTTTGGAATCTTGCTTAGTCAACAAGTACTTCAACGCGGAATGATCGGTATACACGATGGTGGTAGAAAGGACAAGATAGGGGCGAAATTTTTCAAAAGCATAGACAACAGCTAAAAGCTCTTTTTCGGTTGTCGTGTAATGCAATTGAGCCCCCGTCATTGTCTTGCTAGCGTAATGGATCGGTTGGAAGTGTTTGTTCACTCTTTGGCCCAAAACCGCTCCAATAGCATAGTCGCTAGCATCGCACATCAACTCAAAGGGAAGCTCCCAATTAGGGGTAACCAAGACCGGTGCCTTAGTTAGCTTATCCTTTAGCAAGTTGAAGGCTTCAATACACTCGTTGGAAAAGATAAAAGGAGTATCTTTTTCCAAGAGGTGGGTCATCGGGCGAGCGATTTTAGAAAAATCTTTGATAAAGCGACGGTAGAAGCCCGCATGACCCAGGAAACTTCTCACACCCTTCACGGTTGAAGGTGGAGGCAACTTAGTGATAACATCGACTTTAGCACGGTCCACTTCAAGACCGGCTTTGGAGATTTTGTGTCCTAGCACGATGCCCTCTTTTACCATGAAATGGCATTTTCCCAATTAAGAACAAGGCGAGTGTCTTCACACCGCTTAAGCATACGTTCTAAATTGGCAAGGCAAGCAGAGAAAGAATCGCCATAAACCGAGAAATCATCCATGAATACTTCCATAGTTTCTTCAACCATGTCATGGAAGATAGCCATCATGCATCTTTGGAACGTCCTAGGAGCATTGCATAAACCAAAAGGCATACGTTTGTAAGCAAATGTTCCATAGGGACAAGTGAATGTGGTCTTTTCTTGGTCTTTGGGATCGATGGGAATTTGAAAATACCCGGAGAAACCGTCTAAAAAGCAGTAATAGTCATTACCCGCAAGACGCTCGAGCATTTGATCCATGAAAGGAAGAGGAAAGTGATCTTTTCTCGTGGCATCATTGAGCTTGCGATATTCGATACAAACTCTCCACCCAGTAACGAGACGAGTGGGAATCAACTCGTTGTGTTCATTGGGAACAACGGTTATTCCGCCCTTCTTGGGCACACAATGGACGGGACTTACCCAAGGCGAATCTGAGATAGGGTAAATCAAGCCGGCATCAAGAAGTTTGATAACCTCTTGTTTGATGACGTCATGAATGCGAGGATTAACCCTTCGTTGGCTCTGGATTACGGGTTTAAAGTCATCTTCCATGAGAATCTTGTGAGTACAAAAGTTTGGATCAATTTTGCGGATATCGGAAATTTTCCAAGCAATTGCCTTCTTATGAGATTTAAGCACGGCGATGAGACGAGTTTTCTCTTCTTCTTTCAGGTCCTTAGCAATGATGACGGGCGACTTCTTCTTATCTTTAAGGAACACGTACTCGAGATGGGGCGGCAACTTCTTAAGTTCCAAATCCAGAGGATTTTCGATGGGAGGCGTATTCAAAGTCAGCACATCGATAGCAATAACCGTGGGAGATGGTGGAGAAAGATTGTCTTCTTTAAGAAGGTTCTCAATGAGGCGAAGATCTTCATCCCAATCGGTGGGAGAATTGTCATGGTCTAAGTTCACATCTCCCATGGTGGCTTCCAAATCTTTCCAAAGGAGATCACTTTCTCCAAATAGAGATAGTGATGAGTCAATAGAGGAAACGGTCTCAACATTGGGAAGAGAGGTAGGAATACTTTTACAAGCATCTTTGAAGTGTTCTTCACAAGCCTCATCAAGAACGTCAATACAGTTAACACTCTCGTATGAATAAGGCTGTTTAGACAAATTGCCCATGTTGAAGACGATTTTATCATCACCCACTCTCATGATAAGCTCACCGGCTTCAACATCGATGAGAGTGCGACCGGTCTCAGGAATGGACGACCAACAATTAATGGCACACGAGGGTCCATATCGTAGTCAACAACAACGAAATCGGCAGGAAAAGTGAATTTGTCGACTCCTACAAAGACGTCTTCGGCTATCCCCACTGGATAAGCAACCGTACGGTTAGCTAATTCCAAAGTCATTTTGGTGGGGACTAGCTCAGGGAGAGATAATTGCTTCCAAATGCTTAGAGGCATTAGATTAATACTGGCACCTAGATCGGTAAGGGCCATGTAATTCTCTACTCCCGGGAAGTTGCAAGGGATTAAGAAACGACCCGGATCACCAAGCTTGGTTGGCAATTTCCTTAAGAGCACTGCAGAGCAATTCTCATTAAGTTGGGTGTTAGCAATATCAAGAAGCTTCTCCTTGTCGCTAAGAAGATCTTTGAACATTTTCGCGTATTTGGGCATGTGAGCGAGAGCCTCAGCGAAGGAGATGTTAAAATTCAATTGTTTAAACATTTTTAGAAAGTTCGAAACTTGAATATCATCCTTGCTTTTGAGCTTCTCTTTCCTCAACCTTGATGGATAAGGTATATCTGAAGAAGAGGAAGTCTTTGGGATCGAAGGATCACTCACATCCTTGGGTGGAGGAGGGGTAGAAGTAAGAGGTGGAGAAATTGGGGAAGTAGAAGGTTGAGGAATAGGAGCAGGTGACTCGTTTTCCTTAGTCACAATCACCGGTGGAGGTATAGGAAGCTCGGGTTCCTTGGTACCTTTGCCACTGCGAGTGGTGATTGCTTTCATCTCCCCTCTTGTATTCGCAACGATGTTACTCGGAAGAGTACCTGAAGAAGATGATTGATTACCTTGGAAGAAACCAGCCATCATGTTCTTTAAGTCATTCGTTTGACTTGCCAAAGTGTTTCTCATATCAGCTCTCAGATCGTTTCCTTGTTTCACCATGTCTGCTTTCAAGTTGAGCACTTCCCGCTGGAAATTTTCCACAATCACATCATTGGTCCTCATGTAGGTTTCAACATCTTGGTGTAATGCGGTGGGTTGGTCGGGAGGGGGAGCATGGTAAGCGGGTGGTTGATAAGCAGGTTGTTGGTAAACTTGGTTGTTTCTTTGAGGTGGATATGGTTGTTTTTGAGGTGGTATGTATGGTGCACGAGGTTGTTGTTGTTGTTGAGGAGGGTGATTAAGGTTTTGTTGTTGGTTTTGGTTGTTAGGAGGAAAACCGGGTGGTGAGAGATAGTTGTTCGAACGGTAGCTAAGCAAGTTGCGGTCTCCTTGAGGACGAGCTTGATAAGCGGCCGGAGGATAGGTACCGTATGCTGCATTCACGTTCTCAGAAGGGTAGTCTTGGGTGGCGGTACAAGTGGTGTAAGAATGAGGACCCCCGCATATTTCACATGGTTGGCTTACAGCATTGACTTGAGCGTTTTTAGCATTGATGCTGTTGGTGTTGTTAGCGGTGTGGGCAACAAGCGATTCAAGAAGCGTAGTAATTTTGTCAAGTCGCTTGTCGCTGTCACTAGTACTAGCATTAGCGGCATTGGTCCGCACACTCTTGGTTTGCATACGAGACTTATTCTCAATGATATCCCAAGCAGCATTGGAAGTCTTAACCAAAATATTACCCCCCGAGGCACTGTTTAGTGAATCTTGGTCATTCATGCTTAAACCATTATAAAAAGTGTTAATTTGGTGCACTTTGGTAAAACCATGTTGTGGGCATTTTCTTAAAAGATCTTTGAAACGATCCCAAGATTCACTAAAAGACTCATCGTACTTTTGTTCAAAATTGATAATTTCATTCCGCAAAGCGGTAGTACGAGAGGGTGGGAAAAAGTAGTTGATAAACTTGGTCTCCAAATCCGTCCACGTAAGAATACTTTGTGGCGGTTCCTTAGCAAGCAAATGCCGGCCTTGTCCCTGTAAGGAGAAAGGAAAAAGTTGCAAACGGATTACCTCTTGTGGAACACCACTGAATTTGACCGTGTTCGTGAGTTGCAAGAACCTTTTGATGTGGTCATGAGGATCATCAATGGTACGCCCCAAGAATGGTTGAGCAGAGACCATCTGAATAAAACCGGATTTGAGCTCAAAGTTGTTGGCTGCAATCGCGGGTATGACAATTGGATCATTGTTGCCCTCCACATGTGCTTGCAGAAGTTCAATCATCGGGCGATTGTCCGGTAAAGGTTCATTGTTGAGAGGTGGATTGTTATTGTTGTTGTTATTATTGTTGTTGAGAGGTGGGTTATTGTTGTTGTTTTGTACACCGGCCATGTCTAAGTCTTCGAGAGGCTCGGGCTCTTGATAAGACGTTGATCGTGTACGCATGCACCTACAAAAGAACTAACAAGGCAAAAACAAAGCAGAAATATTTTTGGTTTTTTATGTTTTTTAATTTTTAGGGTTTTTGAAAATTTTATATATTTTAGTGTTTTTGAAAATTATATGAAAAAGTAACGTTCACGATGAACGGATCCCAAAATCCAAGTTCTCACAAAAAACTGTTAATCTTAACGAGAAGAGCCGGCAGCGGCGCCATTTGATACTTTGATTTTACTTGGGTTCAGATTTAATCTCGGAATCTTCTCGAATTGATCGCAGCTCAAAGTGGAAAGATTGTTCTTGGTGACAAATAGGGGGTTTGGGTTTTCTATTCTACTAAAAGGATTAAATGCGTAAAGTGATAAAAATAAGCTAAAAGCAATTAACTAATAAAAACAAAACAATAAAAATAATAAAACGTAGATTTAGAACGAAATAATTAATAAAAATAAAACTAAAAGACGAAATTAACTATCGACTCGAAAATAAAGTTTACTAAATGAAAAAGGAGAGAATAAAACTAAAATGGTACTTTAAAGCTAAACGAGGCAAAACCTAAAGCGGGTACTAAATAAAAGATTAAACTTAAACTTTACTAAAAAATGTTAATACTAAAAATCGACGAAAAATTCAACTAAAAATACGTAACTTTCAAAAATGAAATCGGAACAACTTTCAGATAAAACCAGACAATTACGAAACAATACTATTAAATAAACAAGCTAGTAGGCTAGCTGCTGGAAGCTAGCAGGCAGCCTGGTGAAATGAGCGCCAAAAAGTTGGTAAGCAGGCACACAAGCAGGTGGAACTTTTTATTCATTCGAAAGTTTTCTTTTTAATTGATTCGGAAGTTTTGTTTAGATTGATTCGGAAGTTTTTTTTTAAATTGATTCGGAAGTTTTTTTTTAAATTGGTTCGGAACTTTTTTAGAAGGCTTTCATTCGGAACTTTTAAATTGAACTGATTCAGAACTTTTGAAAAATATTGATTCGGAAGATTTTAGATTGGTTCGAAAGTTTCAAAAATCGGTTCGGAACTTTTGAAAAACCATTCATTCGGAACTTTTAAAACCATTCATTCGGAACAAATTGATTCGGAACTTTTTAATACAAATTGATTCGGAACTTATAAATGAACTGATTCGGAACTTTTCACTAAGATGCTTCATTCGGAACTTTTGTGCTCATTCGGAACCTGGAAAAACTCAAGAACAGTAGGAGACAGAAAAACAGGGGAACACGATTTCAAGCCAAAATCCACCAAGTGTTTAACCAAAACTTAAACAAAACTAATCCCTAATCATCTACTAACCATAAACATCAAATCCCATCAATAAAAACATAAAACCCAATAACTTTTAAAAATGAAAATCAACCAAATAAGAATTTTAACTTTGAATAAAAAAGATGAAGATGAACAAGATGAAATGAAGGATTAAATTGATAGATTAATGTTTAAACAATCAAAAGACAAAGATTAAACTACAAGATTGGAAAAACAAGAATCAAAATCACCAAACACCCTAATGGTGTTGGTGATGCCTACGAACAGAAAAAGAGAGAAAAAAGGAATGAAAAAAACTGAATGAAAAGTGTGAAGGGAATTCTTTATATAGGTCTTCCATTTGGTTGGTGAGTGGGCTTTCTCCCTTTCTTCTTGTCTTCTCGTCTCTTCAGAAAAGTTGACGTTTTCGATTCTGATTCGGGATTTGTCGACGATTAAATTCAACTCGTCTTTTAATTTCTTCGTTTAATAGACTTGAGTTTCTTCGACATATGTAAATCTTCAATCTTTGGTCCTTTTCTTCGATAAATCTTCAAATAGGCCCAGTGACTTCAAATCTTTTGCACCTCTTGGACAATAGACTTCGTCTTGAGTCTTTTTCTTCCATAAAACCCGTGCAATCCCATGTTTTCTCCATTATTCATCCGGTTGGCTCTGAAAACACAATAAATACAAAAACCACGCATAATTCCAAACAAATGATATTAAATACGTGTTTTGGTCTTGTTTTAGTAAGAAATAAGTGGTAAAAGGATGGGTGTTTACACACCTATCAGGTGTCATTTCCTTTTCTTGTTTGTTGGATCTTGGATTTGTTCACACTATTGATAGTAACAAAATTTTTGTTTTCAAAAATGGTATTTTCTATTTTAATGCAATTGTTGTGAATGGTGTGTTTGAAATTACATGCATGATAATGTTTCCAAGTATAATAATAATTTTGTCTTTAGCATGAATAAGAAGATAAAGTTATACTCGAACTCTTTTTATCTTTGGCATTGTAGACTTACCCACATTGGGAAGACATGCATACAAAAGCTTCAAAGTGAAGGTCTTTTAGAAAATATTAATGATGAATCATTTGATAACTGTGAGTCTTGTATCTCTAGAAAGATGACCAAGAAACCTTTTAATAGTAATATTGAAAGGGCTACAGATCTACTTGGCTTAATACATACAGATGTGTGTGGACCACTTAGACATGTGTCAAGGAAAGGTGTTTGCTACTTCTTAACATTTACGGATGATTTTAGCCGTTATGGTTATGTTTATTTACTTAAGCATAAACATGAGGTATCTGAAACATTTAAAGTTTTTAAAGATGAAATAGAACTGCAACTAGGAACGAAGATTAAAGCTCTTCGTTCTGATAGAGGTGGCGAGTACTTAAGCCAAGAGTTTAAAGATTATCTAAGTGAGAATGGAATTATTCTGAATCTTACTTCTTATACTCCATAACAAAATGGTGTATCCGTAAGGATAAATCGTACATTATTAGATATGGTGTGATCTATGTTTAATCTTACAACTTTATCATTATTCTTTTAGGACTATGTCTTAGAATCTGTTGTTCGTATTTTAAATATGGTTCCCACAAAGAAGGTAAGTAAGACACCATATGAAATATGGTATGGCAAATTGCCTAACTTGTCTTATTTAAAAGGTCTGGGGTTGTGAGGCGTATGTAAAACGTGACTCACCTGATAAACTCCAACGACAATGAAATGTATCTTTGTAGGATACCCTAAGAAAACTATGGGTTACTACTTTTATTTTCCACCTGAAAACAAGGTTATTGTTTCAAGGTATGGATATTTTCTTGAATGAGATCTCATATCTCAAGAATTCTGTGATAGAACTTATGATCTTGAAAAGGATCATATAGATATATTACCTTCTGAAAACACTAGCGAAATTCCTGTAGAACCAGGAAGTTGGGGTGTTCCACATGAATTAGTTCCTGTCCGTAGATCCGAAAGGACTATACATGCACCCAACCGTCTATGTCTTAACATAGGGGATGGAGATGATAAAGTAGGGGATCTTGGTGAACCTGCTAATTATAATTCTGCCATGCTTGATCCTGAAAAAGTTAAATGGACTGGTGTAATAGATGAGTAAATGAAATCCATGAAAGTAAATGAAGTTTGGATTCTTGTAGATCCACCTCCAAATTCTAAAGTAGTGAAAAGTAAGTGGATATTCTAGAAGAAAACTAACATGGATGGGAAAAAACAATCCTTTAAAGGTCGTTTAGTAGCTAAAGGCTTTACTCAAACTTTTGGTATTGACTACGAGGAGATGTTTTCTCCAGTAGAAAACATAAGAGCTATTAGGATTCTCATAGCTATAGCAGCATACTATGACTATGAGATATAGCAAATGGATGTTAAAACTGCCTTCTTGAATTGTCACTTAGATGAAGATATATATATGCAACAACCTGAAGGGTATGTTAATCCTAAGTATCTAAAACGCGTGTGTAAACTTCAAAGATCTATTTATGATTTGAAGCAAGTATCACGTCAATGGAATCAACGATTTGATGAATAAATCAAAAAGTTTGGATTTTTTCAAAATCGTGATGAGCCATGTGTATATCGCAAAGCTAGTGGGAGTTATGTAGTGTTCCTAATCTTATATGTCGATGACGTATTAATCATGGGAACTAACATTCCAAGACTTAAAGAAGTTAACGATATCTTGGAAAATATTTTTCTATGAAGGATTTAGGAGAAGTTGCATACATTCTGGGAATTAAAATCTATAGAGATAGGAGTAAGTGGTTAATTGGTCTTAGTCAAAGTACTTATCTTGACAAGATATTGAAGAAGTTTAATATGCATAAATCCAAGAACGGTTTTCAACCTATGGAGGTTAAGCATGATTTAAGTCATGAGATGGATGCATCAACACCTGAAGAGGTGTAATACATGAAGAAAGTGCATTATGCTTCGACTGTAGGATCAATCATGTTTGTTGTAAGATGCACAAGGCCAGATGTGGCGTTTGCTCAGAACTTAGTCAATCGGTACCAACAGAATCCAGGGATGCTCCACGGGGTTGCTGTTAAACATATTCTAAAGTACTTGAGGAGTACAAAAGATATGGTTTTAGTGTTAAGAGGGAAGCCAGATACATAACTGAATGTGGTTTGGATTAGGAAGTTTATTAGAGATCTTGGGGTGATGCTTTCAATAAAAGAACCTACTAATATGTATTGTGACAATTCTACCGCAATCATATTCACCAAGGATCCTAGAGTCATGAAGGGCGCTTGACACTTTAAACGTAGATGTCACTATGTTCGAGAACAAGTCGAGGCTGGTGAAATCAGATTAATAAAAGTTCACACATATAATAACTTAGCTGATACTTTTACTAAGGCTTTGCCTAGAGGAAAGGTCACTGAACATGCCAATGGAATTGGGCTTCATTTAGCTAGTGATTTCATATAAATATGTGATTAGTGTTTGGATAAAAGATATTAGACATTATTATTTAATGAAATAAAGTATTGGTTATGTTTATTCTTGTTATTTAATTTTGTATCCTATTTTACATGTTTTAATCTATGAATAAAAAATTATTTTGAATCTCTATTGTCGATTAATAATATGAGAGTATTATTAAATTAAGGAAAATCTAAAATTGTGATAGAATATACTTGAAAATATATTGATGTGTTTACATATTAAATTTAGATGATATTCAATGAATTGAATATAGGACTTATCCCAACTATATAATTATACTTTATGGATCTTTGTTATCAAGTAAATCATAAATAGTCATCCTTAGACCAGAGATACCAATAAACAGTCATGAATCTAGTGTATTAATGTGAAATAATCTAAAGCTATACGTAACTGGTGGCCATAAGGGTTATTTTGAGAAGTGTTGCAAAATTCATAAGTTTTGCTTGTAGTCAATATGGGATTTGTTTCTTTCAATATTAATTGGAGTTTAATACAGCTGGGCCCCTCGTGGGATTAGTAAGATGTTTGTGTGGTCGCACCCAAAATCATTCTGAACTATGTTTAGTAGTTTTGATAATCTTGCATAATCGGATAAACGAGAAACAGAATAGTTAATTAAGGAATGACTAAGATCCATATCCTTATTAACATTGTATTAGATACAAATGGATAATAATAATGATGAATCATTAATAAGGTTTTATCCAGGAGACCTTACTCGAGATGTACTAGAGGCATCGACGTGTAACTAGACGCTAACCGATGTGATCACAGTATTAAATATGTCCAAGTGGGAGCTGTAAGTTTATGGACTTTAATTTTAATAGTCATGTGTTAGGATCGAACTCGAGATTACAGAATTGCACACAATACTTAAAGAGTTAATTTATTAATAAATGTATTTTATATATTTATTAATTAAAACGAGCTCTAAACATTTAACGGTCGTTAAGTTTTAATAGTTAAGGACTAACGATTAATGTGGATAATTAATAGAAGAGAAAAGAAGGTTCCGGAATACCGGTTGTGGGTGTGTTCCGATCGGTGGGAACAAAAAGGGGCAAAGGGAAAGTTTTTTTCTTTCCTAATTTGCGATCACCTAACTTGAAGGATAAGTTTGGTACCTCTATCAATACCCATGAGATTATTGATATCCCTCATAACTTTCACCCTCTATTTTCTCTCTTTCTCTTGCGAACGACCGAGCCCCTCTCTAGGGTTATTCTGTTTGATTTTTCCACAAAACGTATTGCTCGTTTTATACGTACTAGTATTACGGTTAACTCGTTATTATACGTGTGTACAAGAACGTAATATAATCTCACTGTAGATTATATCTTGGATCGATTAACAAAACGGTAAGGGTTAATTATTGATCCTCATAAACCTTAAATTGGAGATTTGTTCTCATTCGTTGAAATTGCATTGCAAAAGGTACGTAACCCTAATCGATTTAATTATGAATGTGTTATTTATATGATCTTGTTTAAACCGCTTTCGCTATTACGTGATTTAATCATTACTTGCGTTTTTATATGTGCAAGTATTTAAAATGTTGTGAAGTAGTTAAAGAAAATAAGTTGCAAGTATTTCTATGTGTTTAATTTTGTAAACTATATCAAAGGGTGTCGCATTGACATAGTGTGGTTTTAAGTTTAATTTTTGGTAGATGTAAATAATTTTGAATTGGTCACGTTAATTTAAAATGAAACTTTTTTACGTGATTTAATTATGTATGACAGTATATTCAAATCTTATAGATTAATCGTTTAAAATGTCGAAAATCATAATTGACAAAAAAAAAGTCATGAACATGAATGTTTTACCTAAAATGTATGCGATTTAATTGAGGTACAACGGTTTCAAATTATTCTTTCGAACCCGCCAAAGATTAGTGAAATCGTGTATAATGCAGTTCGTTTTTCTCAGTTCTTGCTAATTGAAAGTCCTAACAATATCGGGTTTTTAACTGTTTTTGGTTGTTAATCTTTTTTGGATATTCTATTTGCTAATTCAAACAATGACTTGCAAAATTGAAAAAATATTATCTACTTATATGTAAAACATCGTGTAAATACCAAGTTTTTATTCAAGTAAAACTCAAAATGTAAATTTTACAACTAAAAGGACTGAAAATGTAAATTCTATGAAATATAAATGCTCAAAATGTAAAGTCTAACAAGTATAAGGACTGAAAGTGTAAAACAGTTAACCAAAAGGATCAAAAATGTAAACTATGTAACAAACTAACCAAATTTGTAACAAATCACAAAACTGCTAACTGAAATTTAACAAAAATCAAACTATAAGGACTTGTTTTCTGAAAACCCTAAAAAGGTGTAAGTTTAGCCAAAAATAGAAACAGTTTAATACACTAGGGACCTAAGTGCAATTTTGAAAACCTTTTAAGCCAAAACGGGTTTACAAAACAAATAAGCTCGTGTGAGCTTATTACTGAACCAAAATCAACCAAACCAATTGCAAAATGTTTAGAATTCAAAATAAGCTAGACCTGTAAGAGGATTTTGGCTAAAAGCGACTAATAAGCAAATAAGCACTTCACAATAAGCACTCAATAAGCTCTAGGACAATCTGGACATGCACAACTGGATTTTTATAAAACTGATTAATGAGCTTAAATGATGAACGGGAAATCAAATCTTAACAAAATTCATCAAGAAATAAGCTTGGAAATCGAATTAAGCTGAATATGGCTTATGTTGACCAGGCGTTGACCAAAATTTTTGACAAAAAGCTGAAATTCTCAAAATCCATCCAACAACACCTACTAAGTGATAATGTGAAAGAAAATTGCCAGGTTTGTGAATAGAATCAAGAGATCTGAAAAAGCTGTTCACAAGTTACAGAAACTTGCCTTTCCTCAAGTGTTTAGATTTTTGCTTATATCTCTTTGCTTAATGGAAACTGTACAAAATGCTTATGGAATATGAAAGTTCATAATATGAACTACAAATGAGAACTGGTTTGGTTAACTTTCATCAAGAATCTAGTAAATGCCAGCCAAATGAAATTGATTACTTTTATAAGCAAAACTGACTGAATATTGACCCAATCCTTTTTCTTACCAATTGCCTGTTTGACCTTAAATTTGACTTGAAAATGACTCAAAATGACTTGTTATCACCTTGTGACTAGAAATGAACATTTACTTGCCAAAATATAACACTTGAAAATCAAAAATCAGTTAAAGCCAAACACTCCTTTAACTGACCTAAATGAAAATTTGCAAAGACTTTTTAAGCACAAGTTTTAGCTGAATGAAAACCTTTATCAAACCAAATTTATTGATCAAAAAGAGATGTGTTAAAGCTAAATGCAAGCAATTACCACTACTAGAACTCAAGTAGCACAGCAAGGCTAAAAAGTTACTGAAATCAGCTAACAATCAAGACAAAATCCAAATCAATAAGCAGTAAAGCAACTCTTAAGCTACAAACAAGTCTAGAATCTAATCAAATCCAAACTAAACAAATTTTATCATGCAATCAACAAGATTTAAGCTAGGAAATGGAGCATGCAATTGACAATTTGAGTGGAACCAAAATCAAGAAACATTTGAACCTTGTGAAGATACCATTGAGCAGTAGAGGAGTGCTGTACTCCCTATTCTAGTGCTAACCACCACCTTAGCACTAGATTCACTAATCAACAATCAACAATTCAGCTACAAATCAACTAGGATCATCAAATGGCATGAACTCATCTCATTTGCTATGGATTTGAACTGAAATCAACAAACAGCTACTATCTTCACTCCAAAGTCAGTTATGATCAATGAATGATCATAACAAACTCAATGCAGCAACACAAGTATCAATGATGCAAGGATATGAACAGTAAGGATAATGAGAAGATTTGGCGGGAAATGAAGAATTTGAATTTTATTAATGGTGATTGGTTACAAAGCTGTTGAAAAGTAACTAACTGCCTAACTAACTCAAAAGTGTGTCAAACTCTTGAGTAGTTTAGCTAAAAAGGGAAATTGAAGAGAGGAAAAGTAAAAGTGTGTGTTTTTCACACTTACAACTACACACTACAAATGAAGACCTAGCAGGCTATTTATTGACTTGAGAAGGAGGTTTTTTGGGGTTGGTGACGTGTTGGGACCAATCCCAGGTCTTCACGTGGCACAATTCTGCTAAGTTAATTTTCCAGGTATGAATATGAATTGGGGTTTCTTTGCTGAGTTGATTACATGTTAATTGATGATGACCATTGGATTCGTCTCTCAAAAATAAGCAACTTTGATGTTTATAACTCTTCATGAAATCCACTCTAGCTCAAAAACGATCCTGGGAATTTTTTTGCTCGTTTGAAGATGACACGTGTCAAGCTCTGAATGGTTGAAATTGAAGCACACGGATCACACTGTTAAGATACTCTCATTTAATGCAGGCGGCTGAGTGGATATTTAATGCTTGATATGTGGCAATCCGTGTTTACTCTTTGCTGGCTTCTTATTGGTTAAAAATGTAACACATGGATTGAACTTGTAATAATTTCCAAGATTGGCAGATTTAGTCCCTAAACTTTGGCAGATTGTATCTTTGAGCTTGTAACTTCATTTCTTTGGCATTTTTGTCCTTCAACTTCCATTCTTGAACAAAATTGGTCCTTTGACTGAGTTGACTTGAGAGTTGACCAAATTTGACTATGATCTTGACTTTTTACAATATTTACACTTTGGTCCTTCATCTTTGGCAGATTGTCAAGATAGGTCCTTGTACTCCAAAGTCTTGTCACTTTTGATCCTTCTTTGTCTTTTTCATCAAATTAAGCTTGATTATTCCTTGTTTGCTTGAAAATGCATCCTTTTACCTACACAAGTGTACACAAACACAAACATACCACATAACACTGTTTTTGCAAGATAAATTGGTATTTTGCTTCATGTTTCAGGGTTATTTGTTGATAAATTGATATGAGTTTAAGCTCATATCAAATCCCCTACACTTGAGAATTGTCATGTCCTCATGCAATACTATATATTTTAAAGCACAAATTTACATTTTCCTCATAATTAATCCACCTTGGCCATATGGAATGCATCTACACTACTCTAAACTACATGATGCATGATTTTGACTTTTAACAATGCAATGAACAAAATACAATTCTATCTATATCTTTTTGATTTTTCTTGAAATGGTTTTGATGGAAATAACTCATAAAGAATTCAATGGCTTTGATTAGGGCTTGGGTACCATGGACATTTATCACCCTCAAGTTTCACTTTCCCCATACCAAGCTTAAAAATGGGATCATTGTATTCACAAGTAAAAAGTGCATCAACTTATTCATGACAATTAAATGTGGAACCGGTTATTATTTGAGCAAATTGCTTATGGGCAAATTTGTCATTATTTCAAGTGTGAAGTATAAGAAGTGTAAAATCCAAAAATAAGGAAGCACGGTTTTAATCCTAAGTAATCCTCTCATCCATTACTTGAAAAACCGCTCACAATTAATATAAGTCCGTTTCAAGAATAATAAGTCATTCGCCTTATGTGTAAAATCCTCATGTCATGCTTTCATAAGTAGCTACACACTCGCTAAGGAAAGAAAATAAAACTCACGCAATAATTTACATCCGCCATCTTTTTGAGACTTTGGATCTTCAACCTTGCAACCTGTCAAGGTAATATTGGATTGGAGCAATCTATTGAATCCCCGCAACCCGTCAAGGTAATATTGAAACTCAATAGTCACTATAATTAACACCGCACTGCCCCTCTTGGGAGTCTTGTATAATTATTTTTTTTCTTTCTTTTGTTTTTTTTCTTTTTTTTCTAGCCACTCATTTTTTTCATAAGCCGCTCTTATTTTTCTTTATTCCTCACAAAGAAATTTGAAAAGAATAAAAGGAAAAACACCCGCTAAATATTGAGCATGACATAAGTCTAGTACACATAAAACGTTCTAACTTAGAATCTTAAAACGTACTTATATCAACCATGAATGATTAGCCAAAAATGCATAAGAGATTACAAACCAATTAAAACCGTTCTTGATTATTTATTAACAATTATATACATGCGAAGAAAATAGAGGTAAAGAAGAGAAGGGTTTAGCCACAAGTAATTATCATGAAGTTTATCTAGCCCTTTTACACTTGCTTCAACTCTATCATTTCCCATTCTCCACAAATTTAAAATCTCAAATAATGAGATTGGTGGATGCTTAGCCTAATAAACCAATGAAGGACTACATGGTTAAGGATACTAGCTAGAGAAAGCTTAGATAAGCAAACTCGGGTTGAGTCAAAATATCCATGGCGGGCCTAATATGTCAAAGAAGTCTAAATTTGTTAAAACCATGTTTTATTATATATATTTTTTATATATTTTTGATGAAAAACAAAAGAAGAAATATATACAATGCAAATGTGTTATGAAAAATGATTGATGCAAAAATTATGTATGCATATTTTTGGTGGCCAAAGTAGATCAAAAATTTGAAAAATGTTGAAAATCCAACTTTCCATGTTATCATGAAAGACAATGACAAGTTCTAGGTAAGGTCACTTCGATAGAAGACCCCCCTACACTTATGCTAAACATTGTCCTCAATGTTTAAGAGCATGGAAGTACAAAAACTTCCCCTACACTTATGACAATTAATAGACTTTGCTTAACCCAAGTTAAGGAAAGCACAACTATTAGTGAAATCATGTTTAAGCACAATGTGTCAATGAAAAATCACTATAGTAACGAAGTGAACCGGATACAAGGGCCTCCTCCATAAGCTCCAAAGCATGAAATGAGTGAGCAACCCTACAAACATTCATGAAGACAAAAGAAGGTATCCCCAACACTTATCTCCAAGTCTATCCCTTTATTTCTAACCTACAACACTCTAAACCTAGTTATACGATGCTTGAGTTAATGAGTCTCTAGCTCGACTCGTCCCTCAATGAATCAATTCATGGGGAAAATGGGGATCTCTTGGACCATTTCAACGGAAATGTCCTCCCCAAAGTAATGCTTAACACGGTGACCATTCACTTTAAAATTTGGACCATCGGGTTGTGACAACTCAATAGTTCCATATGGAAACACTTGAGCAATAGTGAATGGACCGGACCATCTCGACTTAAGCTTCCCACAAAAAGTTTCAATCTTGAGTTAAAGAGGAGAACCGGCTCTCCAACTTTGAACTCACGATTCTTGATCTTAGCATCATGCAATTTCTTAGTCTTTTCCATGTAAAGCAAAGAATTTTCATAGGCATTGGCTCTCAATTCATCCATCTCATTGAGTTGATCTTTCCTATGGGAACCGGCTTGGTTTAAATCAAAGTTAGCCTACTTGAGAGCCCAAGATGCCTTGTGTTCTAACTCGAATGGGAGGTGGCACGCTTTTCCATAGACAAGCCTATAAGGAGTACAACCAATTGGTGTTTTAAAAGCCGTCCTAAACGCCCACAAAGCATCATCAAGCTTATCCGACCAAGAAGCTCGATGCTCTCCCACCGTTCTCTCTAAAATTCTCTTTAAACCACGATTTGTGACCTCGGTTTGACCATTTGTTTGAGGGTGATACGCGGTAGAAAGTCTATGATTAACTCCATATTTCTTCATAACTCTCGTAAATTGATCATTACAAAAGTGCGTACCACGATCACTTATGATGGCCCGAGGTACACCAAATCTAGCAAACAATTGTTTCAAAAACTTCACAACAACTCTAGCATCATTGGTAGGTAAGGCTTTAGCCTCCACCCATTTGGACACATAATCCACCGCCACAAGTATATACTTGTTTCCCTTAGAGGATGGAAAAGGTCCCATGAAATCAATGCCCCACACATAAAATATCTCACACTCTTGGATAAAATTTTGTGGCATCTCATCACGTTGCGTAATTTTTCCTTGTCTTTGACACACATCACAAAATTTCACCATTTCATGGGCATCTTTGTAAATGGAAGGCATATAGAAACCCGAATCAAAGACTTTCTTGGCGGTATAGTTGGGCCCAAAATGTCCACCCGTAGGTCCTTTATGACACGCTTCTAAGATCTTAAATGCCTCGGGCCCATCTACACACCGTCTAATGATTTGGTCCGCACATTGCCTAAAAAGATATGGATCATCCCAAAAGTAGTACTTAACTTCCTTAAGAAACTTCTTCTTTTGTTGATAAGTAAGACCCTCAATAAGCACATTGCCCACAAGATAGTTTGCGATATCCGCAAACCAAGGAGTGGCATCCTCTTGGGAAGAGATAGACATGAGCTCCTCTAATGGAAAGGATTCATTGATTTCTTGATGTGGTAAATCTCCTTGAAAAGGATGCTCAAGTCTACTCAAGTGATCCGCCGCTAAATTCTCGGCCCCTTTCTTATCACGAATTTCTATCTTAAACTCCTGAAGCAACAAAACCCATCTCAAAAGCCTAGGCTTAGCATCTTGTTTTGTCATAAGATACTTGAGAGCGGAATGATCCGTATACACTATGGTTTTGGAGAGCACAAGGTATGGTCTAAACTTCTCAAAAGCATATACTATAGCAAGCAACTCTTTTTCCGTGGTAGTGTAATGAAGTTGTGCACCGGTCATGGTTTTACTCGCATAGTGTATAGGTTGAAAATTCTTATTAACTCTTTGTCCTAAGACGGCCCCTACCGCATAATCACTAGCGTCACACATAAGCTCAAAAGGTAATTCCCAATTTGGAGAAACCAAAACGGGAGCCTTAGTCAATTTTTCCTTAAGAGTCTCAAAAGAGTCCAAACAATCTTGGTTAAAAATGAAAGGAGCCTCTTTCTCCAAGAGGTGAGTCACTGGTCTAGCTATCTTAGAAAAATCTTGTATAAAGCGCCTATAAAATCCCGCATGACCTAAGAAACTCCTCACACCTTTAACCGAGGTGGGTGGGGGAAGCTTAGTAATCACATCAATTTTAGCTCGATCCACTTCTAATCCCTTGTTGGATATTTTGTGTCCTAAAACAATCCCCTCTTTCATCATAAAGTGACATTTCTCCCAATTAAGCACTAAACGTGTTTCCTCACAAGGCTTAAGCATTCTCTCAAGATTGGTGAGACATGAGGTAAATGAATTTCCAAAGACGGAAAAATCATCCATAAAAACCTCCATGGTTTGTTCTATCATGTCATGGAAAATCGCCATCATGCACCTTTGAAACGTCCCCGGTGCATTACATAGGCCAAAAGGCATCCTCTTGTAAGCAAATGTACCGTAGGGACATGTGAATGTTGTCTTTTCTTGATCCTTAGGGTCAATGGGAATTTGGAAATAACCCGAAAAGCCATCAAGAAAACAATAGTACTCATTTCCCGCTAAGCGTTCAAGCATTTGATCCATAAAAGGTAATGGGAAATGGTCTTTCCTAGTCGCCTCATTGAGTTTCCTATAATCAATACAAACTCTCCAACCGGTCACAAGTCTCGTGGGAATAAGCTCATTGTTCTCATTAGGCACCACGGTGATTCCACCCTTCTTTGGAACACAATGAACCGGGCTAACCCATGGAGAGTCGGAAATGGGGTAAATCATACCCACATCTAAGAGTTTAATCACTTCCTTCTTAATAACCTCATGGATTTTTGGGTTAACTCTCCTTTGATTTTGAATGGCGGGTTTATAGTCATCTTCCATAAGGATTTTGTGTGTACAAAAATGTGGATCAATTCCCCTTATGTCGGATATTTTCCATGCTAAAGCTTTCTTGTGTTTCTTAAGGACTTCAATAAGTTGCTCCTTCTCATCCTCTTTCAACTCTTTAGCAATGATCACAGGTAATTGGTCTTTGCCTTCTAAGAAAGCATACTCTAAGTAGGATGGAAGGTCCTTAAGTTCAATAAGAGGTGGACTCTCAATGGAAGGTTTTACTATGAAAGGTTCCTCAATGGTAACTTCTTGTGGAATAGGAGAAGGGATAGGGTCCTCATTGAGCAACTTTTGGATTGTAAGAATATCTTCTTCCTAATTAATGGGAGAATCATCATCACCAAGAAAGTTTGACTCAAATTCCTCCAAGAGGAAATCACTCTCTCCAAATGGTGTTAAAGAGGGAGCAATTGAGGCCACGGTTTCAACATGGGGCATCTCATCGCTAGTACTCTTACAAGCATCATGAAAGTGTTCATCACACACCTCATCTAACACATCAACAATGTTAATAGTCTCACAAGGTCTAGACTCCTTAACCTCTTTCCTATCACAAACTTTCCCTAACTTAAACACCACTCTCTCATCTTCTACTCTCATAATTAGTTCTCCTTCCGCCACATCTATCAAAGTACGACCCGTTCTCAAAAACGGTCTACCAACAATCAAAGGCACTCTAGGATCCATGTCATAATCAACCACTACAAAGTCGGCCGGAAACGTAAACTTATCCACACCTACAAACACATCCTCCGCTATACCTACGGGGTAAGCTATGGTTCGGTTGGCTAGTTCAAGAGTCATCCTAGTGGGAGTGAGCTCGGGAAGATAGAGTTTTTTCCAAACCGATAAAGGCATGAGGTTTATGCTTGCCCCTAGATCCGCCAAAGCCATGCAATTTTCAACACCGGGAAAATTACAAGGTATCAAGAAGTGCCCCGGATCTCCAAGTTTTGTAGGTAAGGTTTTAAGTAGCACGGCGGAACAATTTTCATTAAGGGATGTGTTGGGCAAATCAACCAATTTTTCTTTGTTGGAGAGTAAATCCTTGAACATCTTAGCAAACTTTGGCATATAAGCAAGAGCTTCCGCAAAGGATATATTGATGTTGAGTTGCTTGAACATCCTTAAGAAATTGGAGACTTGGATGTCATCCTTGTTCTTTAACTTGTCCTTTTTCAACCTTGAAGGATATGGAAGAGTAGGTTTTGGTGTAGGTGGAATAGGTGTTGTAGTGGAAGATTTGTCTTTGTTAGCTTCTTCATTGGGAAGTGTGGAAGGTAAAGGAGAAGTATGAATAGGTTGAGAAGGTGTGTTTGAGTGAATAGGATCATTTTGAGGAGATGAAGTAGAGGTAGAAGGCTTGTCACAAGTAGGAGCACAAGTGGGTTGAACAATAGTAGGTTTATGAGGTGAAGGATCCTTTGTTGTTGTTCCACTCCTTGTTGTAATAGCATTGACATCTGCCCTTGGATTAGTTTGTGTGTTGGAAGGTAAAGCCCCTTGTGGTCTTTGATTTAATGCCATTAAAAGCCTATTGTTTTGTTCATCCGTTATACGTTTCATTTGGTCATTCATTCTCTTCTCAATTTCACGCATTTTCTTGTTAGCATACTCTTGAGTCTCTTGCATCCCATATCCTTGATTTTGAAGTTGAGGGTAAGCTTGATTTGGTAATGGAGCATATCCTTGATTGGGGAAAAGTGGAAGTGGTTGATTAAATCCTTGATGTGGTGGATAAAAGGTATTTCCTTGATGTTGAACATTGTTGGGTGCCTTGTAGTTATTTCCTTGGTAAGGTGGTCTTTGCCCTTGAGTCCTTGGTAAAATTTGAGGAGGATTTTGTTGAATTTGGGTGGGTGGTTGGGGTGGGAATCCCGGTGGAGTAAGGTAGTTTTGGGATTTGTAAGAAAGGTTATTTGGATTGATATTTGGCTTGAAGTGTTCACGATGTTCCTCTTGGTAAGCATAGCATTCCCCTTGATAAACTTGCACCTTATCACATTGTTCATAAGAATGGGGACCTCCACAAGTTACACAAGAAAGAGCAATGGCATTCACATTATTTGAAGAATTGTTCAATGACATGGTCTTAAAAGCTTGAAGCATTTCTTGTTGTCCTTGTTTGACTTGTTGAAGGATCTCTTATTGAAATTTGAGGAGTTGGTTATCACAAGGTGTTTGAGAATTATTTTGGAGAACATGAACCCTTTCTTCAAATTGATTGTTTGTTTGAACCATTGCTTTAGTCTCAATGATGTCCAAGGCCTCTTGCACGGATTTAAGAAGAATATTCCCTCCCGCGGAAGCATTGAGTGAATCTTGGTGGTGAGGTTTAAGGCCATCATAGAAGGTATTGATTTGGTGAACATCATCCAATCCATGGTTAGGGCATCACCTCAATAACTCTCTATACTCTTCCCAAGCATCACTAAAGGATTGACTAGGTTTTTGTTGAAAGCCTATAATTAATGTCCTCAAAGCCATAGTCTTAGATGGAGGAAAGAACTTGTTCAAAAACTTAGTGGTGAAACCATCCCATGTGATGATACTATCGGGTGGTTGAGTGTCTAACCAATGCTTAGCTTGTCCCTCAAGTGAAAATGGCACTAACATCAACTTAATAGCATCATGTGGAACTCCATTTTGCTTAATGGTATTGCAAACAGAAAGGAATCTCTTAAGGTGATCATGAGGATCATCATTCTTGTTACCATAGAAAGGTGATTGCGAAACCATAGTATCATAGTCGTTTTGAGCTCAAATGTATTTGCGGGAATTTCGGGAATCCTAATAGCACTAGCATATCCATGAACATTGGTTTGCATACGTTCCATCAAAGAACGATTATCAATAGCCATGGCTTCTTGTGGTGGAGGAGTCAAAGCACGATTCTCATGATCGGCTTGATGGACGGTGGTGGTCTTACTCTTTCTCTTTTTCTTCCTTTTCGGAGGAAGAGGTTGTACACCAATCGGTATTTGTGCACGCCCGCGAGTGAGCATGCAACTCAATACGAGGAATGAGAGAGAAGCTCTCGTGTGACTTTGAAGAGAAATGGATTATCCTCTTCGAATTTCAATATTAAATATCCACAAGAAAATAACAATATATGTATGTACTACTTGGGTGCAAGACCCCCAATGAAGCCTTCCTTCTTAGAATACTTACAAGTGAACGGGGGGTTAGGTGGCGCGAAGCACTTAAGTACCTATTGACCCTTAGATGGCATTTTATAGCACATCGCCTTTCTATTCACTTAAATGTTCGTATTCTTCGAATTGTTGCTTATTGAGTGTATTTATCTATTCTTGCTTTATTTTGTTTGATCGATACACGTGTCAAGGACCGGAACGCCCCTCAACACGGTGTATTGCCTTGGCAATACTTATGGAGAATATGTAGATTGGTTGTTCTTATACGTATACGTATTTACTTATAATAATATATGGAAAATATTTTTGTATTTATGAGTTTTTAAGAGAAAATACTATATGTACATAAAAACCGAGAGAATCCAATAATATATATTTTTGGGTGCAATATCTTAGGAAAAAGATTGCTTTTGGATTTTTTAATTTTTTGGTCAATTCTTTAGGAAAAGAATTGTTTTGTTAATTTTTTAGTTTTTATATATTTTTATATTTTTGATTTTTTATTTGTTTTTTATTTATGATACGTAAAAATAACGTTCAAAAGGTGAACGGATCCCAAAAGCCAATGAAAACCGTCAATCGATAGTCTCTCGTAAAGTCAAAGAACCGGCAGCGGTGCCATTTGAAATCGTGTATAATGCAGTTCGTTTTTCTCAGTTCTTGCTAATTGAAAGTCCTAACAATATCGGGTTTTTAACTGTTTTTGGTTGTTAATCTTTTTTGGATATTCTATTTGCTAATTCAAACAATGACTTGCAAAATTGAAAAAATATTATCTACTTATATGTAAAACATCGTGCAAATACCAAGTTTTTATTCAAGTAAAACTCAAAATGTAAATTTTACAACTAAAAGGACTGAAAATATAAATTCTATGAAATATAAATGCTCAAAATGTAAAGTCTAACAAGTATAAGGACTGAAAGTGTAAAACGGTTAACCAAAAGGATCAAAAATGTAAACTATGTAACAAACTAACCAAATTTGTAACAAATCACAAAACTGCTAACTGAAATTTAACAAAAATCAAACTATAAGGACTTGTTTTCTGAAAACCCTAAAAAGGTGTAAGTTTAGCAAAAAATAGAAACAGTTTAATACACTAGGGACCTAAGTGCAATTTTGAAAACCTTTTAAGCCAAAACAGGTTTACAAAACAAATAAGCTCGTGTGAGCTTATTACTGAACCAAAATCAACCAAACCAATTGCAAAATGTTTAAAATTCAAAATAAGCTAGACCTGTAAGAGGATTTTGGCTAAAAAGGACTAATAAGCAAATAAGCACTTCACAATAAGCACTCAATAAGCTCTAGGACAATCTGGACATGCACAACTGGATTTTTATACTAAAACTGATTAATGAGCTTAAATGATGAACGGGAAATCAAATCTTAACAAAATTCATCAAGAAATAAGCTTGGAAATCGAATTAAGCTGAATATGGCTTATGTTGACCAGGCGTTGACCAAAATTTTTGACAAAAAGCTGAAATTCTCAAAATCCATCCAACAACACCTACTAAGTGATAATGTGAAAGAAAATTGCCAGGTTTGTGAATAGAATCAAGAGATCTGAAAAAGCTGTTTACAAGTTATAGAAACTTGCCTTTCCTCAAGTGTTTAGATTTTTGCTTATATCTCTTTGCTTAATGGAAACTGTACAAAATGCTTATGGAATATGAAAGTTCATAATATGAACTACAGATGAGAACTGGTTTGGTTAACTTTCATCAAGAATCTAGTAAATGCCAGCCAAATGAAATTGATTACTTTTATAAGCAAAACTGACTGAATATTGACCCAATCCTTTTTCTTACCAATTGCCTGTTTGACCTTAAATTTGACTTGAAAATGACTCAAAATGACTTGTTATCACCTTGTGACTAGAAATGAACATTTACTTGCCAAAATATAACACTTGAAAATCAAAAATCAGTTAAAGCCAAACACTCCTTTAACTGACCTAAATGAAAATTTGCAAAGACTTTTTAAGCACAAGTTTTAGCTGAATGAAAACCTTTATCAAACCAAATTTATTGATCAAAAAGAGATGTGTTAAAGCTAAATGCAAGCAATTACCACTACTAAAACTCAAGTAGCACAGCAAGGCTAAAAAGTTACTGAAATCAGCTAACAATCAAGACAAAATCCAAATCAATAAGCAGTAAAGCAACTCTTAAGCTACAAACAAGTCTAGAATCTAATCAAATCCAAACTAAACAAATTTTATCATGCAATCAACAAGATTTAAGCTAGGAAATGGAGCATGCAATTGACAATTTGAGTGGAACCAAAATCAAGAAACATTTGAACCTTGTGAAGATACCATTGAGCAGTAGAGGAGTGTTGTACTCTCTATTCTAGTGCTAACCACCACCTTAGCACTAGATTCACTAATTAACAATCAACAATTCAGCTACAAATCAACTAGGATCATCAAATGGCATGAACTCATCTCATTTGCTATGGATTTGAACTGAAATCAACAAACAGCTACTATCTTCACTCCAAAGTCAGTTATGATCAATGAACGATCATAACAAACTCAATGCAGCAACACAAGTATCAATGATGCAAGGATATGAACAGTAAGGATAATGAGAAGATTTGGCGGGAAATGAAGAATTTGAATTTTATTAATGGTGATTGGTTACAAAGCTGTTGAAAAGTAACTAACTGCCTAACTAACTCAAAAGTGTGTCAAACTCTTGAGTAGTTTAGCTAAAAAGGGAAATTGAAGAGAGGAAAAGTAAAAGTGTGTGTTTTCACACTTACAACTACACACTACAAATGAAGACCTAGCAGGCTATTTATAGACTTGAGAAGGAGGTTTGTTGGGGTTGGTGACGTGTTGGGACCAATCCCAGGTCTCCACGTGGCACAATTCTGCTAAGTTGATTTTCCAGGTATGAATATGAATTGGGGTTTCTTTGCTGAGTTGATTACATGTTAATTGATGATGACCATTGGATTCGTCTCTCAAAAATAAGCAACTTTGATGTTTATAACTCTTCATGAAATCCACTCTAGCTCAAAAACGATCCTAGGAATTTTTTTGCTCGTTTGAAGATGTCACGTGTTAAGCTCTGAATGGTTGAAATTGAAGCACACGGATCACACTGTTAAGATACTCTCATTTAATGCAGGCGGCTGAGTGGATATTTAATGCTTGATATGTGGCAATCCGTGTTTACTCTTTGCTGGCTTCTTATTGGTTAAAAATATAACACATGGATTGAACTTGTAATAATTTCCAAGATTGGCAGATTTAGTCCCTAAACTTTGGCAGATTGTATCTTTGAGCTTGTAACTTCATTTCTTTGGCATTTTTAGTCCTTCAACTTCCATTCTTGAACAAAATTGGTCCTTTGACTGAGTTGACTTGAGAGTTGACCAAATTTGACTATGATCTTGACTTTTTACAATATTTACACTTTGGTCCTTCATCTTTGGCAGATTGTCAAGATAGGTCCTTGTACTCCAAAGTCTTGTCACTTTTGATCCTTCTTTGTCTTTTTCATCAAATTAAGCTTGATTATTCCTTGTTTGCTTGAAAATGCATCCTTTTACCTACACAAGTGTACACAAACACAAACATACCACATAACACTGTTTTTGCAAGATAAATTGGTATTTTGCTTCATGTTTCAGGGTTATTTGTTGATAAATTGATATGAGTTTAAGCTCATATCAATTAGTATGAAGGTTTATAAAGCTCATAACAATTACGCAAAACCCTAAATAAGATCAAAGCACACATAGCGGAAGCGATTTAACAAGATCATAATTAATAACACATTCATAATTAATCCAGTTTACGGTTACATACCTTTTAGCTAGAGCAAATCCACAAGAACACCACCAAATCGCCAATTAGGGTTTATACGAAAAATACCAATATATAGTTTATAGTGAAACTATATTACGCTCTTGTACACACGTAATGCAATGGATCAATCGTGAGTCTAGCACTAATAAACCGGAGTGTCAACACTTGTGGAATATAGCTAAATCAATAACCTAAAAAACAAACCGAAACCCTAAATAGGGGTGTTTGTTCGATCGGCTATAGAGAGAGACAAAGAGATGGGATAGAAAAATTATGAAGGTTATGAGGGGTATTTATAAGATTAGCAAAACTTGTTCTCCAAGTCCTAATCAAATTAGGAAACAAATCCCCTCCCCTTTGGGCTTGTATAACCGGCGGTGGACATCCCTATGGGTGTCTTTCGGAACCTTCTAATTTTCCAATGTATTCCATAACGCTCGTTGTACTTCACTTTTAATTAACGATCGTTTAAGTTAAGCTCGGTTTATATTTAATAAATATAATAAATACATTTATTAAATTAATTAATCTTTTACGTATTGTGTGCAATCCCGTAACCCTGAGTTCGATCCTATCACACGACTATTTAATTTTATGTCCATAAACTTTCAGCTCCCACTTGGACAAAATTCGAATATCGTGATTACATTGACTAGCGTCTAGTTACACTAGCAATGTCACTAGTACAACTCGAGTAAGTTCTCCTGGACAAAACCTTTTAATGATTCATCATTATTATTATCCTTTCATTTCAAATACAACGTTAATAGGATATGGATCTCAGTCATTCCTTCATTAACCATTATGTATCTCATTTACAGATTTAGCAAGATTACGAAAACAAATTTGGGTGCGGCCACACAAACATCTTACTACTCCCCCGAGGCGCCCAACTGTATTATACTTCAAAATAATTTGAAGGAAACAAATCCCATTTTGACTACAAGCGAAACTTACGAACTTTGCAACACTTCTGAAAATAACCCTTATAGCTACCAGTTACGTTTAGCGTTAGGTTATCTCACAGAAACACACTACATTCGTGACAGTTTTCTGGTATCTCAGGTCTAAGGATAACTATTTATGATTTACTTAATGACAAAGATCCATAAAGTAAAATCATATAGTTGGGATAAGTCCATTATTTGATTCATCAAATATCACCCAAAATTGACCAATATACTTTCAAGTATACTGTGTCACAATTTTGAATTGTCTTAGATTAATAATATTCCCATATTATTAATCGCAACGGACATTTAGAACATAACAATTTATACATGGATTAAAACATGTAAAATAGGATACAGAATCAAATAACAGAAAATAAACGAAACTCAATCTTTATTTCATCAATTCAATAATGTCTTAACATCATTTATCCAGATACTAATCACAAATTTATTGCATGAGTTCGCTAGTTAGTTGCAGCCCAATGCTTTGGCATGCTTAACTACCTTTGGTCTAGGCAAAACCTTAGTAAAAGGATCAACTACGTTATCGTCTGTGTGAACTTTTATTAATTTTATTTCTCGAGCTTCAACTTGTTCTCGAACGTAGTGATATCTACGTTTAAAGTGTCCGGCGCCTTTCATGACTCCAGGATCATTGGCGAATATTATTGCAGCAGAATTGTAACAAAATATATCAATAGGTTAGGCATCACTCCAAGATCTCTAATAAACTTCCTAATCCAAACAGATTCTATTGCAGCTTCTGAAGCAGCCATGTACTCAGATTGAGTAGCATGCATTGCAATCGTTGTCTGTTTCTTGCTCTTCCAGTCAACTGCTCCTCCATTGATGACAAACACGTAACACGTCTAAGACTTCGTATCGTCTTTATCACATTGATAGGACGCATCACAGAAACCTGTAACATTAAGTTCTGTGTCTGGTTTACCCCCGAATACCAAAACATATCTTTCGTACTCCTCACATACTTTAGTATATGTTTAACAGCAGTCCAGTGGAGCTTCCCTGGATTCTGTTGGTAACGACTGACCAAGTTCTGAGCAAACGCCACATCAGGCCTTGTGCATCTTATAACATACATAAATAGATCCTACAGCCGAAGCATAAGGCACCTTCTGCATGTAAGCCACCTCTTCAGGTATTGATGCATCTAACTATGACTTGATTCATGCTTAACCTCCATAGGTTGAAAACCTTTCTTAGAGTTATGCATGTTATACTTCTTCAATATCTTATCAATATAAGCATCTTGACTAAGACCAATTAACCGTCTTTTCCTATCTCGATAGATTTTAATTCCCAGAATATATGCAGCATCTCCCAAATCCTTCATAGGAAAACATTTACCAAGATAATCCTTAACTTCCTTATGTCTTGGAATGTTACTTCCCATGATTAACATGTCATCGAAATATAAAATTAGGAACACTACATCACTCCCACTAGCTTTGCGATATACACATGGCTCATCACGATATTGAATAAATCTGAACTTTTTGATTTCTTCATCAAATCGTTTATTCCATTGATGTGATGCTTGCTTCAGACTATAAATAGATCTTTGAAGTTTGCACACGCGTTTTGGATAATTAGGATCAACGTACCATTCCGATTGTTGCATATAGATTTATTCATCTAAGCGATCGTTCAAGAAGGCAGTTTTAACATCTATTTGCCATATCTCATAGTCATAGTATGCTGCTATAGCTATGAGAAACCTAATAGCTCGTAAGTCTGCTACAGGAGAAAATGTATCCTCGTAGTCTACGTCAAAAGTTTGAGTAAAACCTTTAGCTACTAAACGTGCTTTATAGGATTGTACTTCACCATCCATGTCGGTTTTCTTCTTGAATATCCACCTATTTTTCACTACTTTATCATTTTTAGGCGCATCAACAATAATCCAAACATCGTTGATTTTCATGGATTTCATTTACTCATTCATCGCAACTATCCATTTAGACTTTTCTGGATCAAGCATTGCGGATCGATAGTTAGCAGGTTCACCAAGATCCCCTACTTCCTCCTCATCATCCTCTATGTTAAGACATAGTTTGCTTGGCACACGTATAGTCCTTCCAGACCTACGTGGAGGAATTAATTCCGGTGGAGCTCCTAGACTTTCTGGCTCTATTGGAATTTCTTCGCTAGTATTTTTAGAAGGTAATGTATCTTCTGGAATTTCTTCAAGATCATAATTTCTCCTACTGAATTCTTGATTTACAATCATTTTCAATGAAGTCTCTGTACCTAGCAACAATAACCTTGTTCTCAGGCGGATAATAGAAGTAGTAACCCGTAGTTTCCTTAGGGTAACCTACAAAGTTACATTTTACTGAGCGTTGTTGGAGTTTATCTCCAGAGTCACGTTTCACATACGCCTCACAACCCCAAATCTTTAAATAAGACAAATATGGCTTTTTGCCATGCCATAGTTCATATGGTGTCTTATTAACCTTCTTTGTGGGAACCATATTCAGAATACGAACAACAGATTCTAGAGCATAGTCCCAAAAGGATAAAGGTAAAATTGTAAGATTAAACATAGATCTCACCATATCCAATAATGTACGATTTCTCCTTTCAGATATACCATTTTGTTGTGGAGTATATGGAGAAGTAAGTTTCATAACAATTTCGTTCTCACTTAAATAATCTTTAAACTCTTGACTTAAATATTCACCACCTGGATCGAAACAAAGAGCTTTAATCTTCTTTCCTAGTTGCAATTCTACTTCTTCTTTAAACAATTTGAATGTTTCAAATACCTCATGTTTATGCTTAAGTAAATAAACATAACCATAACGGCTATAATCATCCGTAAATGTTAGGAAGTAGTTAGCACCTTTCCTTGACACATGTCTAAGTGGTCCAAACACATCAGTGTGTATCGAACCAAGTAGTTCAGTAGCCCTTTCAATATAGCTATTAAAAGGTTTCTTGGTCATCTTTCCAGAGATACAAGACTCACATTTATCAAATGATTCATCATTGATATTTTCCAAAAGACCATCACGTTGAAGCTTTTGTATGCGAGTCTTCCCAATATGGGCAAGTCTACAATGCCAAAGATAAGAATAGTTCTTGTCTAACTTTCTTTTCTTATTCATGCTAAAAACATAATTAATCTTTCTCTTGGAATTATTATCATGCATGTTAATTTCAAAAAACACCATTCACAGAAATTGCATTAAAATAGAATAAACCATCTTTGAAAACAAAAATTCTATTATTATCAATAGTGTGAATAAATCCAAGATCCAACATACTAGAAAAGGAAATAACACCCCTAGCAATTGTTGGTGCATAATGACAATTATTTAAACTTAGTACTAAACCCGAAGGTAAAACTAGATTAAATATTCCTATAGCTTAAACCGCTGCTTGTGCGCCATTGCCCACTTGCAGAATTTGTTCCCCATAAGAAAGCTTCCTTTCCAACTCAAATCCCTGCAGGGTATTACAAATGTTAATACTGCATCTCGTATCATATACCCAGGAATTTGATTTGTATGTAAGATTAAATAACTCTATCATATATGAGTTACCTGAAGATGTTGCAGCACTAAGCTCAGCCTTCTTCTTTATTTCTCGCAACTCTTCAAGATAAAGAGGGCAGTTCCTCTTCCAGTGACCACTTGCTTTGCAATGGTAACAAGTCTCATCCTTTTGAGATTGACTCTTCTTGACAAATTTTTGCTTGGGTTTAGAACAAGTCGCAACTGGTTTGCTCTTATCACCCTTGCCTTTTCCTTACTTGTTGTTCTTGTGCGGTTTTGGCTTACTCACTCCACCCTTTTGTACATAAAGCACAGGAGGAGTAGAAGTAGATGTACTTGCCTTGTCCTTTAGACCCTTTTCGTAGTCAATGAGCATTGCGTGCAAGTCATTAACTGTCTTCCCCGCGCAATGCATAATAAAGTTCCTAACAAAATCATTGAAGTCCTTATTAAGGGACCTGTTGATTAGGTTAATAGCCATATCATTGTCGTAGGGTTTCCCTAGTGCGATGAGTTGTTCCGTGTAACCCTTCATCTCTTGATAATGTGCACTAACGGGTTTCCCAGGGGCTTGCTTACAACTGTGCAAAGCATCTACCAAGTCATAGATCTCCACAGCCTGAGGCTTTTCATACATTGCCTTGAGCTCTTCAAGCATTTGATTTGGAGCAAATAGTTCAAACTTTCTTTGTAAGAAAGGAGCCATTTTTCCGAGCATTAAACAAGCCACATCATTGTGCTTCTTAACCTCTGCCTCATAAATCAGTCTTTCAACTGGAGTAGCATTAGGGCCAAGGGGCGCAGGAAACACCCTGGTCAAGTAATCAGAAGTACCCGCTACTCTCAAGACAATTCTCAGTGAGCGGTACCAATCGTTGAAGTTTGGGCCAGTTAGTTCCTGAGGTTCAAGATAAGTCTTGAAGGCAGAACTCAACGTGTTGTTATCGGGTTGAGCCATTTCTACATAAATAAGTTCAAAATATTAGTATTTTTGATAATACCATTCAAGAAAATAAAATTACCCCGATAATAAAACCATAGTATTTTCCTTGAAACTAGAATCCACATTGACATAAACTTATCATATTAGTTGATCTGCTAGTGATAAATGTACTCAACATGGTAACTTGTCGAACAATAATTGACAAACAAATTTGTAATTTCTCGATATTTTTAGGGATTTACGTTGCCAAAAGTCATTTTGCATCGTAAACATGTTTCATCCCTACTATATGCCGGAGTTTCCAGATCTCACTGAGTAACTCAATCAAGTCAACTAATGTAAAGAACGTAAAACCTTCATGTGCAATCTCATTCAGTCATGTAGTTTTCTCTCCATTATAAGATCGTCCAAGATCTCACATGACGACATTGTAACTTCAAGTGTTCGTCAATTAGATGGCATATGACTTAAATTTAGGGGTATTGATTTTGGTGTCAAAATCATGTATGGAGAAGCATGCATACATATCCATATCATAAGTTTAATAAAATATTTTTAGTAAACCTTTTGGTGAGTCTAAAATTTCGCCATATATTGCAAGTTGAGGTATTGGTTAAACCAATTAAAGATTTTACCCACAACAATTCACGCCTTATGTTCCTAGAACATGGCTAAAACACAAAAGCAATAACCTTATTCATTGTGTTTCGGATGTGAATTTGCGGTAAATCAACCTTAAGATATAATGCTAATGATAATCGTAGGTAATTTCAATTTGATGCACAGGCGAGCCGGGAATTCGGTCAGCGACTAATGGCATAACACCTCATTCCTTAACCGGGTACATGACCAGCGGTGCGTTAAACTCACTTTATAGTTTGTCAAAAGGAGTATGCCGTTAAATTATCATTGCAAATTATCAATCAACGCAATTCTATGTTATTTAGATCTCAAAATAATTCATTAATTTTTATATGATTTAGTCCACATTTATTTTCTTAAAAAAAATTACCCTTGTTTACAAAATACAATTAATATAAAAACGTATGAAAACAAGTAGGTACAAAAAAACTAAATCAAATAGTCACATGCATAACAAATTTATTCAAAGAACATAAAATCTAGGGCTTTATAAACATATAAAAGTCTTCCCTAATTTTAAAACTTTGAATCAAATAAAGCAAATAGCATATAAAATCATATGATCCGTGAAAACATGCATGTTCATCACGGATCTCTCACATAATCTTAACAATTAAATCTCTCTACGGATTGTAACCATACATGACATAACAATTACTTCATGCAAACATCTAAATATAATCATCATGTAATTTTTAGGGTTTAAAAAAACTCTTTTTTTTTAAAAAAAATTCGGCTAAGCCGATTTTAATAAAACAAAACCCTAATTTTTTTTGAAAACCTAAAAAACAACATATGATTTTTAACTCAAATCAATATTAGTTAAAAAAAACTTTAGATCTCGATAATTATAACATGTTAAAACGGCTCTAGATGCCACTGAAGGTTTATAAAGCTCATAACAATTACGCAAAATCCTAAATAAGATCAAAACACACATAGCGGAAGCGATTTAACAAGATCATAATTAATAACACATTCATAATTAATCTAGTTTAGGGTTACATACCTTTTAGCTAGAGCAAATCCACAAGAACATCACCAAATCGCCAATTAGGGTTTATACGAAAAATACCAAGATATAGTTTATAGTGAAACTATATTACGCTCTTGTACACACGTAATGCAATGGATCAATCGTGAGTCTAGCACTAATAAACCGGAGCTTCAACACTTGTGGAATATAGCTAAATCGATAACCGAAAAAACAAACCGAAGCCCTAAATAGGGGTGTTTGTTCGATCGGCTATAGAGAGAGACAAAGAGATGTGATAGAAAAATTATGAAGGTTATGAGGGGTATTTATAAGATTATCAAAATTTGTTCTCCAAGTCCTAATCAAATTAGGAAACAAATCCCCTTCCCTTTGGGCTTGTATAACTGGGGGTGGACACCCCTATGGGTGTCTTCCGGAACCTTCTAATTTTCCAATGTATTCTATAACGCTCGTTATACTTAACTTTTAATTAACGATCGTTTAAGTTAAGTTCGGTTTATATTTAATAAATATAACAAATACATTTATTAAATTAATTAATCTTTTCCGTATTGTGTGCAATCATGTAATTTCGAGTTCGATCCTATCATACGACTATTTTATTTTATGTCCATAAACTTTCATAGTACCTAATAAAGTAAACATGAGAGTTTGTGAGGATATCGAGTGTCTAATCAGGAGCGGAGTTTGAGGGTTTTCGGTGATGAACGGGAGCTCGATAAAATTTTGTCACGTATTGTATATATTTGATAAAAATATTTATATTTTTAAAATAAACCTAGCCTCAAATTATATATTATATAAATATTTATAATAAAAATTTTATGCATCCAATTATTTTATACTCTGTCTAACAAGAACCACTAGTTTGAAGGATTTATTACGATTAAACTAATATTTAAGGTAGTTAATTGAAATGAAATGATAGTAGAAAATGACTAGAAATCTACAATAGTGACGTGAAATAACGAATGTCCAGAAACGGGTATCGGTGGCTATGTACGTGGAATATTGATATGCTCAATTGTTGCCAGATGCCACGTGGAGATTACATGTTTCATGTACGATGATGACCGGACATCATGACTCTATGTTACGGCGTAGAGTTTCTGTCGTACAGAATTCATATTCGTCGTTATACTATCAAATATTTACGTACTATTTTATTCGAATTTAGTTGATATTTATCACTTAAAGTTATTCAAGTTAGATTTTCTTTCTTATGCATGCTTGCCACCGTAACGCGTATTGCTACATGATACTTACCGCCATAACCAGGGCGGATACACTTGCATTTAGGGGCGGAGCTAAGTCATAGTAATTGAGGACGTTTAATATATAAAATAATAGAAAAATTACTTATAATACACATAAGTAATAAGTAAAATACGTTGATTAGAAGAGGTTTAACACCTATTAATCCCCCTATCTACTAGCTCCGCTTTACATTGCATGAGAGCGATGCTTCTCAGTTTGTTTGACAAACTATGATTTTAGCGTAATTTGTTTTTGATTTTGAGTATTCTATATTTTTCAATAATGTTTTTCACCATAAATCAAATTGCTTGCATTTATATATAAAAAAAATACCTCATTTATAAATCTTTTACTTTTAAGTAAAAATACCTCATTTATTATTTGGATACCAGTTGCTTTTCATAATTTGACGCTATTGTAAAAAAAAAGTTTATTTTCTCTCGTAGTATATTTTCTACGTCTTCACAAAGCATAACATCGTAACATGTTGCTAGTATCATATTACGTGTCATGAATAGGGTCATATTTAAAAACACTTCATAGATCTATTCAGAGTTCATCTAAAATAAAACGTGACAATTCTGTCAAATAGTTTAGGGCTGGGCAATGGGTTTTGACCGGATTTGACCGGCTAAAATCAGATCGGATTAAAAATAATATGATTTGAAACCTCGAATCAAAATTGAACCGAAATGACTTGGTCTGATCTGGTTTGGTTTGGTTTTCAGTTTGATTTTCTAGTTCGAGTCAGTTTTTGAAGCTACCATACTCGGTCTTAATTTCAAAGCTGTTGAGTTATTCGTTATTATTATATTCTTTCGGCTCTTCTACGTCTGATATAGTAGTTATCTAGCTTTATTCTTATCAACATAATAAGGCGTTTCGCATAGATATAAAGCTTTGACAGGTGAAAATCATATTCCATTTGTCTGCTTGACACTTGAATTGTTTATAGTACAGTATAATTTTTTTGGAAAGTATATCAATTACTGCAAAATTAATAATAATTTAAGAAGAAGAAAGAAAATTTATTTGCATTTTTTTTCAGTCCTTGTCGTTTATTTTGATTTGATATAGATGTAACGATTAACCTAAAATTTAAAGAAAACACGAAGAGATTATTTGTCAAAAGGTTAAAAGTTTCAACAAATCAAACGGAATGATTAAAGTTGTAAATTTGATATTAACTAGTGATAAAGGAATAAAATATCACTAGTGTTAAAACAATGAATATATTATTGTGTTATCATTAGAGATATTTTATTCTTTTATTTTATTAAATATCACTGTTAATAAATATTTTTCATAAAATTTATAACTTTATTTTTTCTGTCTTATTTTTTTAATTCAGACATTTGACAAAAATATCTTCGTATTTTTTGTAAAATTTAATACCTTACGTAATAAATAAATAAAATTAAAATTTTAAATTATAAGTAAAAACAGAAAAGCAAAATAACTTAACTACAAGAAACCATATGTTAAACGTGATGTCGTTGATCACTCAAAAGATACTAAAAAAAGGACAATTTACCTACTACTATAATGTTATGCTTATTAAACTTGTATTGAATCATTAGTTGACAAACATGAAATAGAGTTTGGATACTTAACAGCTAGAGGGCCGATCATGTTTAACGTGGAAGCTGTAGAATAGTAATGTATTTTTGAAAATATATCATAATAAAATATTTATCATTTTATTACTAATATCGTTAATATATTTATAGATATCTTTTTAACTTGAACCATAATATATTAACGGGGGTGTTTATCAAACTAAATGGTATTATATATGCTTTTTAATAAGGCTTTTAGTGAAAAGAGTATAACTTTAATAGGTCTATCAGTTAAAAGGTTTATATGATTTTGGCTCACTTTTGCTTCCCACTAAGAGATTCCAAAAGAAAAGAAAACAATCCCTTAGGGACCGTTTGGTTCATCGTAATGTAATGTAATCTAATATAATTGTAATCTGAATTCCGTTGTAATCCTGTTTGGTTCAATGCATTGAGGGAATTATAATTTGAATTACATTAAATAAGTTGTTGTTTGATTTGTAACGCAATCGTAATATATTCATTCCAATTACAACATATAGGGGAATTTAGATTACATGGCAAATCAGATTGAATGTTTTGAATTACATCGTAATTCAAGATTGTTATTTTAATTATCAGCGTATAAATGTTAATAATAAAAAAAATAATTGAATAAAAATAATGGACGGTTCCTATCCCCGGATTAGGTCAGACCATGAATGGGAGGTCTTATCGATGTGTTTTGTGCTATCGCTTAGATATTCCCTTGTTCTCTGTTTTGAAGCCCTGTTCAGCTTGTTCTAGGGTTTTTGATTGGGATATATTTGGGGATCATGCCGTATCGTGTGCTAGCATCGTTGGGATTAAGCATCGTCACAATTTGGTTCGTGATACTCTTGCTGACATATGTTACCGTTCAGGGATATCTGTCGGAAAGGAAGTTAATATTGGATTAGATGGTGGACCTGATAATGTCCTACGTCCGGCAAATATTTTGTTTTATTCCTGGGATGGAGGTAAAAATGTGTGTGTTGATCTGACTGGTTCTTCTCCTTTGACTCGTACGGGGATGAATGACTTTGTACCTAGCCGAGTTGTGATTGATGCTGCACAACGTAAACGATGCAAGTATTTGGCTAAGTGTGCAGCTCTCGGATATGGGTTTCTTCCTTTCTCCTTTTCTTCTTTAGGGGAGTTACATGAAGATGCAGTTACGTTGCTGAAGCGGATCCAGAGATTTTCTAAGGCTCAAGACATTGGAGCGCGCGCTGCTGTACATATTTTTCATAGAATAGGTTTTACCATTGCAAAAGGGGTGGGAGCGCAGATAGTATCTCGACTCCCATTCAATTTGTTGTAAATCCCTTTTGTTTCTAATAAAAGTGATGGTTTATAAAAAAAAATTAAAAATAAAATAAAAAAATTAAAAATAAAAATAAATAATAATAATAAAATTAAAAATAAAAATAAATAAAATAAAATAAAAATAAAATAAAATATAATATAATAAGATAAATTAAATTAAATAAAAAATAAATAATAAAATAATTAATATATAATAATAAAATAATTATTTTATTTAAAACTATTTTATAATAAAAAATAATTAAAATAATCATATATATAATTATAATAATAGTTATTATTATTAATATTATCATTATTATTTATAAATAATAATAATAGTAATAATAATAATATTTTAATATTATTTTATTAATATTAATATTTTTATTATATATTATTTTTTTATTTATATTATAATTATAATTATTATTATATTAAAATAATATAATAAAAAATAAATTTATTTTTATTATTATATAATAAAATATTAAAAGTTTAATAATAATAATTTAATTATTACTATTATTAATTACTATTATTATTATTTTTATATTATTATTTATAAATTTATTAATTTTTAATTTATATTTTTTCTTTTTTAAAATTTTTTTAACTTCATTATATATAATATTTATTTTATTTTTTACTTGTTTTTATTTTTTAATTATTGTTAATATTATTTATTTGATTATTTTATTAATAATAATATTTCTTATTATTATACTTTTGAAATGTTAAAATAATATTAATAATTATTATTTTATTTTAATAACAATAATAATAATTTTTATTAAAATAATAATTTTATTTTTTTAACTTATTTATATTTTAATTATTTTGTTTTTATTATTATTTTTTATTATTTTATTTTAATTATTATTTTCTATTATTTTTTTAAGTTTTATAAAAAAAATTTGAATTACATTACGTTGAGACTCAACCAAACACATCTCAGATTTAATTCATTACAATTCTACAACATTATAATTCCAACACATTTCAATTCTTTTAATTACAATTATATCAAATTACAATTCATTCCAAAGATTACAATTCCCTTAAAAATATTATGCGAACCAAACAGCTTCTTAGTATACTTAGCCAACAATCGTTCGTAACGTTGATCTTTTATATTAACGATCGTTCGCTTTTTATTTTACGATTTCTTTCGAATATTTTTCTTGTATCTTTTCGAAAGAAGAAAAAAATTTCGAAGAAAAACTAAAATACACGAAAGAAGGAATCAAAACTAAAAAATTATTTTCTTCATCGTCTTTTCTTTAATTTTCATTCAATTTTAATAAAGAAAAAATATTTTCTCGAAATCACTTAAATTAGTTTTCGTTTCTATACATTATTTTTTCGGAGTTTTGACAAAAAAGTTCTATATTCTTTTTTCAACATTTTTTTAAATCGCGATGAAAAGATGTATAAAATTCTTGTAAAATGTGTATAAAACCGGAACTAATTTGAAGATAGAGAAAAGTTATTTTGGAGTCTTGTTTTTTGGTGGAAACCAAGGGACAAATCCCCACCCTTCATTTAGCTTTGATCTAAGGGTGGGGATTAATCTAAGATTTAATTTGTCAAAACCTATTTTTATGTCTAATTAAATAAAGTATTTTTTTTTAATCGTTCTTTTTACTTTCCTTTTTTCACACAGTGAAATGTGTTTTCACACAGTCGCCATCATCACACCACTGGCCACCTACGCATTTTCTTTAACTGACCACCACCGTCCACCACCGTCAGATCCCTCCTGAAACCCTAACCACCTCCGTAGCAAACCCCTAAAAGTGATTGATTTTCTACTTGTTTTGTTCAAGATCTCTTGTTTGCTTCTCATAATCATCTATAATCATCATCATCGTAATCCTCATCTACCAAATGCCTCTGCCACGTCATCAAACCACCACAACCGTCCACCAGATGGATAATGGAGATGTTAATAATGAAGTGTTGTTGATTGATCTTTTGTATCAGAATGAGGAGGTAACAGACATGGTGTTTAATTGAATGAGGGGTTTTGAGTGTTTTTCTTGCAGTTACGTTTATGAAGCACGTGAGTTGTTGAGAAAAGTTGGTGAGGTAGACGGATGTTCACCGGATGTAGTGTCGCTACACGTTACTGTGTAATATCATCAGTGATATTTTATCACCGGTGATATTTTTATTGTTTTATCACTAGTGAAGTATCACTAGTAATAAACCAATGAAATATCACGTTACTGTGTAATATCATCAGTGATAATTTATCACCGGTGATATTTTTATTGTTTTATCACTAGTGAAGTATCACTAGTAATAAACCAATGAAATATCACGTTACTGTGTAATATCATCGGTGATATTTTATCACCAGTGATATTTTTATTGTTTTATCACTAGTAATAAACCAATGAAATATCACGTTAGTATATCACCGTTGATATTTTTATTGCTTTATCACGATAAACCAATAAAATATCACGTTACTGTGTAATATCACCGGTGATATTTTATTGTTTTATCACTAGTGAAGTATCACTAGTAATAAACCAATGAAATATCACGTTACTGTGTAATATCACCGGTGATATTTTATCATCAGTGATATTTTTGTTGTTTTATCACTAGTAATAAACCAATCTATTGGGATGGAAGGCGGGGTTGGTATTTGGGAGGGAAGTCGGGGTTGGTCTGAACTGCTGAGGGTGACCCATCTGCTGCTGCTATTGTGACCACCTACCTTCATCAGATTTCAAAGCACTTTCAACTTCAATTCTTCTTTTAGGCGTTTCATCAAACACCTTATCATCACCAATCAGCCTTATGAATCGGTTCGTTTTTAATCGATTTTTTTCAGGGATCGGTTGATTTAATGGTTATTTCTTCCATTTGTGTGTTTATTTCGTGATTTGCAAGGTTAATTTGTGTAGATTTATGGATTTTTTTGTTAGAGTTTGTTGTAGAGAGAGGGTTTGATGTAGAGAGAGAAGGTTTGAGATCTGTGTGTTTTGTTTTACAGAAATGAAGGGTAGGTGAGATTTATAACATATTTTTCGTTTTGGTCCCTCAGTCTTCTTTTTATAAATTGGCAATTTTAGTCCCTCCGTGTTTTTTATCATTTGATCTGGTCCCTCCCAAATGGATGGTCCAGATTGAGCCCTTGGTTTCCACTAAAATACAAGACTCTTTAATAACCGGACTCTTTGAAGATATACTTTAAAAATAGTTTCGCATGTTATTTTTAAGTTTGAACAATTTGAAAAAGAAGTTCAAAAAACATTTCGAAAGAAAAAAAATAATAAAATAAAAAAAATAAAAAAAGAAACTCATGTTAATATAAATGACTAACTTGCGAACGATAGTTTGCTAAATGGGCTAACGTTGATACACTATAACTAACGGTGATTCAAGTTAAAAAAATATTTGAACGTATATTGGTGGTAATGTGGCATCAGTAATAAAAAAATAAATGTTCTATTGTGATAAATTTTCAAAAGTACATTACTATTCTATAGCTTTTACCCTAATATACCCTTCATGAATCTCGCTAATGACATAGTTCGCTTGTCGCGGTCCCACGCACCGAAGCCACGGCTGCAAGAATGATCGCTTATAAGAATTTCATTACGGACCTCGAACTGCTGCGATTGTCTCCTAACTCGTTGCGCCTCTGTTTCATCCTATGGAAGCGTTTCATCAGTCAGGTAATCAATGATCGGAGTCATCCACGTAGGACCCTCCTCTTCTACAACCGTGGACACTTCTGTTTCCATTATGGACTTATCTTTTAATATCTCCACTAAAACCTGTTTGGACAGGTGTGCGAAGCTAGTGGATGTGATCTTGCTGAGGGCGTCAGCCTTCTTATTCTTACCTCTTGGAACTTGTCGTATGGTGAACTTGCTGAAGCCCTCAATTAGCGACTTAGTTTTCCTTAGGTATTGGACCATATTACCTTCCTTAGCCTCATACTCGCCTAAGATGTGGTTAGCTACGAGGCGTTAGTCCACATTCGCCTCCAGATTGTGTACGCCCAAGCGAGCTGCGATCCTCAATCCCGCTATTAGTGCTTCATATCCGGCCTCGTTATTTGTGGTTGTTAACTCAAAACGTAAGACATATGTGAATTTCATACCTTCTGGATTCGTCAAGATAAGGCCTGCCTCGGATCCATCGACACATGAGGACCCATAAGTGAACAAGAACCAGAGGTCCTGGGGTTCCTCTTCCTTTTTAGGCATAGGCTCTTCGTCTTCTAGTTTCTCTATGATAAAATCCGCTAAGATATGTTCTTTGACTGCGATGCGTGGTCTGTAAGAGATATTGTGCTCTTCCAACAAAACACTCCATTTTTGTAGTCTTCCCACAATATCATGCTTTGATATAATCTGCTTGATAGGATGATATGTGATCACGACTATCGGATGCGCTTGGAAATAGCGGCGCAATATTTTTTCAGCATATACTAGTGCCAAAACCAGTTTTTCCATTGGAGCATAGTTCAACTCTGGACCTTGTAGAGCTCTGCTTATGAAGTAGACTGGTGTTTGCACAGTCACTCTATCCGTCATTAAAACGGCACTGATTGCTCCATGTGTGGCTGATAGATACACAATTAACTCCTCTTTCGGTCTAGGTGCGACCAACATAGGGAGTGTTGTCAAGTGCTTCTTTAACTGGTCAAAAGCATCATCTTCCTCCTTTGTCTAGCGAAAGTCTCCCTTCTTTATACACTTCTTGAGTGTTTTGAATAAGAGGAGTGATTTCTCGGCGGATTTGGAGAGGAATCTATTTAGTCCTGCCAGCTTCTCATTAAAGGACTGTACCTCTTTCAACATTCATGGGGACGGGAGTTGTCTCACGGCCTCTGTCTTGTCTGGGCAAGGCTTGATGCCAATTGGATCAATCATGTATCCTATGAACATGCCTTCAGTTGTGCCAAAGGTGCACTTCTGAGGGTTTAGCTTCATGTTGATCTTCCTTAGTGTACTAAAGGTTTCTTTGATATCTAGCATGATTTCTTCCTCTGTGTGACTCTTTATAACTAGGTCATCAACATAAACTTCCAAGTTACGCCCGATTTGGCTATCGAATGCCTTGTCCACCAGCCTCTGATAAGTAGCTCCTACATTCTTTAGCCCAAAGGGCATCTTGGTATAACAGTAGACTCCTTGGCTGGTATGAAATGTCATCTTATCCTCGTCCTATTCCACCATTTGGATATGGTGATATCCTTTATATGCATCTAGAAAGCATTTAAAGGGATATCCACACAACGACTCAACCTTCTAGTCTATTTCTGGTAGCGGGTAGCAGTCCTGAGGACAAGCTTTGTTAGGATCTGTGAAGTCAACGCACATACGCCAGCCGTCGTCGTGTTTTTTTAACATAACTGGATTAGAGCTAGTCGTGGTAGTAAAATTAGCACATGATCCCCGCGTCCACCAGCTTCTTTACTTCTTCCAGTATTACCTGGCTGCGTTTTGGGGCTTGCCATGTGGTAATAAAATTCGCGCATGATCCCCGCGTCCACCAGCTTCTTTACTTCTTCTAGTATTACCTGGCTGCGTTATGGGGCTTGCCCACGCTTCTTTTGCCTAACTGGGGGATATCCCTCCCGGATTTGTAGTTTGTGTTCTACAATTGAGCGTGGTACTCCAGTCATATCTTTTGGTTCCCATGCGAAGATTTAAAGGTTAGCTTTGAGGAGATTTCACATGGCGGACCTCCCTTTGTCGGACAACGTTTCTCCAGTCACTACTTCCTGTTTTGGGAAGTCCGGGTGAACGACCACCTTCAAATTTGGTTGCAATGACACTTTTGGTTATGCGGTTACTTTGGGTGGCTCCGCGACCGTATTGCATTCTGACTACAGTATTATAGTGTTGAAGATTGTGACAACACCTCCCTCTCATGGTAATTTGATCATACCATGGGCCGTGTATGGCACGGCTAGCATTGCTAAGATTCCTGGTCGTCCAATGATGCCATTGTATTGTGATGGTGAGCGTATCACCAAGAAGTTCATCCAAAAAGTGGTTGAATGTTCATCGTCGTCGACTATTACTAAAAACCGTAATTGACCTAGGGGCTAGATTACTTCGCACTAAAGCCGATTAGTAGTAACGTGCGGGTATCATCTGGTTTATGATGTCCGAGCTTAGCTGCGGGAAGCAATGTTCATATAGGATTTCAGCTGAGGACCCTTCATCGATATACATATGGCGAATAACGTGATCCCCCGTACTCACCTCTATTGCCAGAGGCCCTTCGGCCACATTGTTTGCAGTGAGTGGTGGGAACGAGATTTCTATTCTTGAGAAAATTTTTGACTAGTTTTTTGCCTAGTCCTGCGTTGCCACAATTGTACTATGTAGATTGTCATGGGCTTGTCCTTTAGCTTATCTTTCTCATCTTCGGCGTTTTCCCCATCTTTGACGAGATGACTTAGCTTACCCAACTTTACCAGGCTCTCGATGTGCCTTTTTAGTTGGATGCACTCGTTCGTTCCATGTCCTTTCTCGCCATGGTACTCACAGTGTCTATTGCCTGTGCGCCTTTCCACCGGGGTGGTCATTGGCGGAGGTCTTGGGAAGTTCGCACCCTCTCATATGAGTATTTCCTTCTGCATCAACTTGAGGGGGTGAACTTGTTGTTGTTGTCATGTCCCCCTTCTGACTTATTTGGTAGTCGAGGTTTCAACCATTGTTTTGATTCTGAGCTACCTCTTGGGATGATCATGGGATCCGTAGTTGGAATTACCTCGTCTACTATCCGCATCTTCGGCCTCTCCTTGGATGAAGGATCTGACTCGCCGCATTACTCCATCAAAGGTCTCGGGAGTATTGTCGTTTAGTTTCCTTATCAGGTCCTGATTAGTTACCCCCTCCATGAAACTGGAAAATTTTAAGATTTCAGGGCATTCCCTGATGTGATTGCACTCGCTCTTGAATCATTCTACGAAATCTTAGGTATTCCCCCTGTTTTTGCTTGACTCTTGCAAGTGACCCGGGGCTCTTATCGCACTTCTTTTGTTGCGTATAGTTTCTTCTGAAAGCTTTTCGTAGATATTCGAATCCATCAATAGTTCGGTGTGAGAGTTTATCGAATCAATTTCGCGCATTGCTGATTAGGGGACAATTGAACATATGAAACCACGTAGGTTCTGGCCATTGTTCAATCTTGCATGTGATTCGAAAACCTTCAGGTGGTCATCAGGATCTGTGGTACTGTCGTAGATCTTGACATTCGATGGCATGCGTCGCCTTCTACTCTATGAGTAGTTTTGGATGCGCTTCGTGTAGGCATTGGCCCTCTTTCGACGCCATGTAAGAGATAAGTCCTTATCCTCGTGCTGAACAGCCCAATGGGAGTGTTTCCTGCGTTTTCTCTCGTTGTCCGAGGTTTCCGAGGAAGAGTATCTTGGTCTGCGACGCCTGAGATGATGATCCTTAGAGCCAGAGCTAGGCGAGTCATCGCTCGGGGATCGCCATCCCCGGAAGGACTTGCTACGATGGCTCCTTCCGTATCTTCCTCATTGTGACTCCTAGATGGGATCTTTTTCTGCGGGAGTTTTTGGGACTCTTTGAGACCCATCCTGTTGATTTGGGGCTGGCTGTCCTTCTTCTGGATCCATCGTGCTTTGACTTTTGACTTGTTCAGCCCTCATACTCGCGGTGACAAGTGGAATAAGAGCGTTAAAATTCCGAGTGACGTATTCCTCCATGATCCGTTCTTCCGTGGAAGTGATCATGTCTTCCTCTGTTTCGTCGCGGGGCTGTTTCCGTTTGTTCTTTTTAAGGGGAGGTGGTGTTGATCCTGAATCAGGGCTACCCATTCCTAGTGTAGGCATGATAGTAAAGAACGACGAATTAGCTCTTTGCGGGGGCGGGTCCGCCACATTCTTGTTATTCACCTCACTGGCTGTCCCAGGGGTTAGTTCGGCGAACGTAATCTGCACATTAGTCGTTCATGCTTTCTTGCCTCCCGTTTTCTGATTTAATGCACCGCCTTTGGTCATATTGAGAGTTTAGTGTAGGTCCCACGGATGGCGTCAACTTGTTGATACAAAAGTTGGATGGACAACGCTTGACCCGAATTAAGCTTAATTCGGGTGTTGAGGACTCCAACTCTTGCACCAAGTGAACTTGTATGAAAATCCTGCACACTAAAGAACGAACACCGTTAGACTTACTGTGGGAATGTATCCCATAATTGGACTTCAGTGTGAGAGTAAGTAATCGGTTTTATTGAGTAATCGGTAAGGGTTTAGAGATTATATGAATCGTACCTTTGTGGAACCTCGAGGGTTCCTTTTATACCCAGTGAAACTCTAGTTAGGCTTTCCTAAACTTGCGGCCTAAGTAAGAGATAATTACCATATACAACAAGATCCTTATCACGTAAATAAAGAGAGTGTATATCCTCTTAGCTTTGGTGAATCATAATCTTAATTAGATTATGATTTTGCCGGATCCAGCTCGCGTGCGGCCAGAGTGTGGTTGTTGGGAAACCGTGTGAGACAACGGCTTATTGGGCCGCGTGGGCTTTTAGCGCTGTCTGTCATAACCCACACATAACGGATTGGATACATGTAGGACCCGTGAGACGGGCTTACAGCCCGACTAGGGACTATACGTCATCAGTAAGAATATATAGTCTTTCAAAGTTCGTGCAATTTAAGTCCCTGTAAAGTTTTAATATCTAAAAGGTCGTACAAATTACGTCCTTCGAAGTGTATCATAATGTGGAATGTCAACTTTTTCTTGCGGGAAAATGATTTCGAGGGACGAAATTTGCATAAACGATAGGTAGTCATAAAACGTGTCGGGTAATGAATGGTTTCAGGGACGAAAAATGCATAAAGGAAAGGTGGCGATTTGATGAGGAGATGGTGTGACACGAGAAATGACGAATATACCTACACGTGCCAGACACGTGTGGGAGTTAACGAAGAAAAACGACGAAAAGTCAAAAAAACGTTAATTCAATGACAAAATTGCATGATATTTTCAAGTATAGTGACATAATTGATTGAAGTTTACACTTGATGGTAAAATTGCCATTTTCGCAAAATACAAAAACGAAATTTGCAGTTTACCCGAGATTTAATGCCATAGTTTTTGATAGTTAGAACTTAAAATACATCTTCACACCATATAGCTTTAATTTTTTCACAAACAAGAACCGTTGTAAATGTTGTAGTTTATGCATGTAAACTCATTAACCTAACTACTAACCAACATAGTAGTATCAAAGTGATTTGTGAAGATAGAGTTTGGAAATCAAGTCAATGAGATCTTGATACGTTTGTTTGGTACACCATAAACACTAACCTAACTTATATTCCAATTCCAATGTTCTCTAGACAACTACACATTATTAGTAACCCCTTTTGTTGTGGCTATTGTATTTGATACTATGGTATACAGGGACGGAACTAGGGTGGGTCTCAGGGGTCCCGGAACATTCATGAATTTCTGTTGCGTAATGTTAAATATGTTAAATTTTTATATTTTTGTTAGATTTGTGTTAAATGCATCTGGTCTCTAAAAAATATGTTTGTAGTATTGTATAGTTTATTGTAAGTACACTTAATCGTTTTGTGTTCTGTTTTCGTCCCTGATGACATATTTTGGTCAAACTAGTCATGCGAATTCAATATATGTGGCTCAATTATGAAAAAGTTCATTTGGTCTAAAATGGTACTCGATCATGTTGTAATTGTTAATTAACCATTGGCTTTTGTTTGTCTTTTCATGCGTGAATATTTCAAGTGTACGTGTATTAACGAGTGTAGGTGTAGGACATACTAGTAGTAAACAAAGATCTCGGCTTTAAATTTCTCCTTCATCAATGTGGTTTCATTTTGACAAATGAGAATGTACTAATTAAACCTTTAAAAAAAAACTTAATTAAAAAAATCAAATGTGTCAGAAAACAACAAAATGTGTAACGTAATCTAGAGTCACTGTCAACTTATAACTGGCAGGTACCCGTGTGTTACGATTACCGATACAATAAAATTAAAATTTTGTAAACACAATATTTTATAGTTATATTTATAAATAATGGTGATAGCTTTTAGTTGAAATAACTTTGAGTAATAATAAACCATTTTATATTATTGTGATGATTGTAAGTGAAAGGTATTTGCAAATCTATATTACATGTCAATATTATATAACCAAAAATATAGAAAATCTTTTTAATTTATATGTTTACACGTTTTCATATATCATAATAAACTTATTTTTTTTACTTTAATGTGTACGATTTAATCGAATTAATTAGCAAAATGATAAGTATTTCATTAAATTTATACTAAATATATACATAGACGATATATGTCTTCAAAATGCAAATTTATAAAAAAATGGTTCAAAATCAAACACAGAAATATGATATTAAACTTACATTAGCAAACAATATAATAATAGTATCTAAAAAATTAGAATTTATAAAAATAGTCATTTGTAAGAGCATCCACAATGGGCAACTTTTCCAAAAGCTTTGTACTATTTTAAAAAGTCATTTAAAGACTTTTTGGCATTGGAAGAATAGGTTTTCACAGGACTTTTTAAGAAAGACTTGTAAAACTACAAGTGTTTGACAACATTTTTAACAAGTTATTGCCATTAAATTATCTAAGCATTGATTGTAATATAAAAAGATGATTAAAAAAACTATACATTAAATGTACCAAGTCTTGAATGACTTGGTTGCATTGTGGATGCTCTAAATGTTGCATATTTATTTGTATTATTTTTTCCATTTAATGTGTATTGCTCATCAATTAATATAAATAAATTTATGCAATTTTTATGTTGTAAAGGTTTGTACCAAAACCTTGTAATATTATACTACTTAAAATTTTTTGGAGAGATAGAGTGCAATCTCTTATATAAATAGTACAGATTTGTGTGTTACTAAAAAAGTAGTACAATATAAATTAATGGTTATGTATTTGTCAATTTTTGTGGGTCCTCTCCGCTTCGTCTTCTGACGGTTTTATTGGCTAGTTGAACTATAGTGACTCTAGTTTTCGGTTTTCAATTGAACCTCGTCATTTTAGGTAGAAAATATATACGATCTTATAGATATATATTATTTTAATTGTTGTACAATATGAATATATAATAGTATTTCTAAGTAATGTGATGTATTAATAATTTTTAAGTGTATATTAATTTTTATCAATTAATTAGTTTTAATATGAGTATTAAATTATATATTAATTAGTTTTAATAATGAGTATTAAATTATATATTAATTAATTTTAATAATGAATATAAATTATGTATGAACTAGTTTCTAATTATATTTATATACTTGTATATTATGCATATAGTGTTGTAAGTTGATTTTGTAACATTTCTAAAAATAAAAAGTATTTTCTTTTAATATATAGTATAGATATAGATACAATAGGTTCCATTCAAGCTTAAAAACGATAATTCATACGATGATAGGAAGAATTTACAATGTTAGAGCACGTGGCTCATGCATTTCAATCGACTCTGAACTCACAACCAACATCGCCACTAGTTATGACTTATGACCATCAGAGCTTGCTATACAAAATAGTGTGAGTTTGCTTACTTGATTACAAAAGGGCGAGATAAATACTAATGCCTTTGTTTAAATATCGTGATTCTAGTTCCTAAATGAACATTTTGAACATAATGTCTTTAATTCGAATCATAGTAGCCTAGTAGGTTAAAAAGTGCGCCAAGAGGTTGTGAATGACGAAATGTACGTCTCATCAAATATTCTAGCAACGATCATGTTAAATAACACGAGTTTCATGATATTGATATGATGATTTCACAAGTATTTGATTACCAAAAATGATCGGCAAAGTACCTTAGAGAAATTGATGCTCATAATTTAAGAAAGGCACACATGTTGAAGTAAAAACCCCCCAAGCCTAAAAGGACAAATCTACTTAACGGTGTATCAGTTACTAAGGACTCGATTTCCTGACTAATCAAAACGAGTATGATCTACTGGTGAGTATGATCCACTAGTGAATGTCATCTAGTAACAAACCAAAGTATGACTTGGCAAATGTTGCTCATTTTGATACATATGGGCATTTTTTGTCCATTTTCAAAAAAGGATAGGGACACTTTTTGCCCATTCTTTATAATGAATGGGCTAAACGGGCGCATATATAAGAAATTAAATGGGCTTAACGGGCGCACTTATAAAATACAAATTAGTATACTCGACGAATATTTTTTATTAAATCTTTTATTCCGGCTTTCAAACAAGTATTTTTATTTTTTATTTGTAGGTTTTTATATGTGTTTTTCTTTTTTTAGCTTGCGCCCGTTTAGCCCGCCCGTGCCCGTTTAGCTCGCGCCCGTTTAGCCCGCCGCCCATTTTACCCGTTGCCCGTTTAACCCGCCCGCCCACCCGTTTTGCCACTTCTATTATGACCCTTGACGATACAAAAGGATGATACTAAGGGATGAATCAAAAGACGAACCAAAAGGCTTGTCACTACCAGATAAGCTCCACTTTGTTACCAAAAAGACATTCTAGACATTGGGCCATACGAACAGGCCCATCAAGCCCATGTTTGATTCTTGAAATAGGTAAGTAGTATAAATATAGTCCCAACTATTTACAATTGAGGGGAATGATATTTTTGGGAGGAATTACATCGAGCCGAACAAACATTTATAAAGACAATTGCATATATATTCTTTTAAAAACTCAAAATAGCATATATATATCCAGTCTAAACTAATAATTACATACATATCCTCCTCAAACACAAAAATTCTTATTTATATCCAAATAATTATTTTATGTATATTTTAAATCAAAAAATTCATGATAACTATAATTTAAATTATAAAATAATCATAATACCCTTAATCTTATCATTTCTAATAATTACAAATACACATTCTAAAAAAGATCAACAACTTCACAAAATATCAAAAATGACAAGATTGACTGTCCCAATATTTTCCATAAACTTTTAACAAAATCATATCACTTCACGGAATCACAAAAAGCATTTCACATAAAGATTTACATTTTAATCTATTCCCAGCACTAAATATTTTACTTACACCATAACATTTTAGAAATCATAGTTTCAAGCATTAAGTCGTTTGATAGAACATTAACAATTCAGTTCATTCAATTCAATATAACATTAAGAAATAAATTCATTCAAACATTAATGTTAATAGCCATCAAAGAACGTGGACTATAATGGAGTGTATGTTCTATTTTATTTCAGCATTAACTTTACTAAATATATGATAACAATGATCGTTGATTTGTGGGTCTTTTTCAATTGGTTATAAAGTATTATGTGAGACCCTCAGAATCTGACATAGAACAACTAGACAACGAGGGGGTAACACGTCATGGTACAAGAAAAAATGAATTACAGTTGACACAAAGCTGACGTAATAAAAACATGTACATTACATCATAAAATATCAGAGTTTTTAAACATAGGTCCTAGAGTTTTATATGCAGAATGATTTATTATTTCATCATAATTTATAACACTTATTTACTAAAAATACATAAAATCTTCTGACAGCTTTTAGATTTGGCCAAAGTTAAAATATACATGCGATAATATCTTGCGGGCTCCCATCCAAGCAAAGCTAAGTAATAATAATACCTGAGATTAAACATGTAAAATCGTCAACATAAAGTTGAGTGATATTCATAGGTTTAGAAGTAAAGGTGTGGAACACAAGCATTCGTCTATAAAACAAGTAATTGGGAAAATGGCTATGTACATTAACCATAGTCCAAAACGTTTATTATTGCTAGTTAGTTCATGAACCGAAGCTTAACTACGTAAGTATTCAGCCTAAATACTCAGGTATAAACAAATATTAGTGCGTCATGGTTAAATAACCGCAACATGGGACGGGGATTGTCAATCCCGATGGATCCACCCACAACATTCACGCTTCGCGCAATGCACACAGGACAATTAACGGTTCATGATTGGAGAGATGAAACTCAAGGCTAGTCTAAAAAGCAATAATAATACGAAAAACATATGAAAAGCATACACGTTCTGGATAGCATACAAGTTCTGGATAGCATACAGTTTTAAAATGGTTGTGTTCCGCCATGTAAAATCTCACCCCGTGTTTAGAAACCATGTACAAGTAAAAAGGGGCTATGAACTTAACTTAGCCACGAGGTAAGTCAATCATGGTACTCAGCAACTAAGTAGAAACAATGGTAGTAAGACGATCACCGACGATATGGATGCCTGGGAAACACGAAAACCGCAACCTATCAAAATAAGACGCGCGTTAAGACTCGAACTCAATATCGATTTATACCATGTATAATATGACTTAACTATTTTCAAAGTATTCATATTTCAAAACCAATGACACGAACCAAATCAATTCAAACTAACCCATTTATCCAACAATACTCGTTTAAACACTTGTACACTTGAAATTAACCCGTCATAAGACACCAAGTCAACGCAAGTCAAACTACCCCTTTACCTTACTCGGACCAGTAGCTAAGTCATTTATATAATGACTAAGAACTTGAGTAAGTCACCATGTCCAATAGTGAATACTCAAACTCACGCAACACGAGTATTGGATTAAGTTGTCCAAATACCAATCAGCATGCACACTCCAAATGTACACACCGATCTACCCTATCTAGACTTGTCCGATTTAGATGAAAATTTGTGTCAAGGTCACTTATAACCTGTATAAGACCTCACCAAAGTTTGAGCAAAAGTTCACACTTTAAAATCCATCAGCTCGATAATTTACTCGACTTCAAATTTGGGACATATTGTGCACTTGTTTTATAAAACCGTTTAGACCACTTTAAAAGTATTATCTCGACAATCCGTCTTTTAAACCCACTAATAGACTCATCATATTAGGTTTATAAACTTTGAAAACCAGTAGTAACATTTATCTAACCAAGCCTAAAGTCCCCGAGAGTCGACCCAAAATCAGCCACAATTTCGGATTGTGCCGACTTGCGTCTCCCGGTACACGAATACTAAAACTAGCATAACTTTTGACTCGTAATGAGTTAGAAGCTCTATCTTATATCAAAACGAGTGTCTTGGAAAAATCTACAACAAAATCAAATAAACCTTAAACCCACGAAATTTCTGTTCTAGACCTGCTGTCCCAAAATACACTTTTGGAAATCATGTCAAATCAATTTTCCAACCAAAACCACTCATTCCTATACCTATAGAATCACTCTACTATCATACCCATCAACCAAACACTCTTAAAACACTTGTATAATAAATTTAACAAAACTCAAAGATAAAAAAATTAAACTTTTTAACATAAAAACATGATGATCCTTACATAATCAACACATGCAAGATGATCAAAACATTACCAACCATAAAATCATAAAGTTTTTAAAATCTTGATGCATGTGGGTGATTTTGATATCAATAAAATCACAAGTTGATTTTAGGAATGGGTCTAATTTCTATTTTTGTTAAATCATGGTGGATGATGGTGGTTTATGGTGATAGAGTGGCGGCAAAAAAGGAGGAAAGGAGAAAGTTGTGTGTGTGTGTTTTTTTATAAACTTTGTGTTTGTATGTGTTAGTGGAGAATAAAAAACTTTATATATGATGGAAGGTTAGGGGTAAAACTTGCCAAGTTTGAAACTTGTGGACTTAAAAACAATTAACAGTTTAAAAGGTAGAAAATGACTATTAGTAAATCTTGAAATATTTACGGGGCTCGGGTTTCGTAAAAATACTTTTCAAAAGTTACAATGCATCATAAATATGATTATATGATTTCCCGACACGACTTAATACGCAATTAAAACGAAATCATCGGAAATATTAATTATCGAAACAATCGATATAAAATGTCAAATTTTGAGCATCCGTCGGTATCGCGATCACTAGGAATTGTCGTTGTACATTGATTTCGAATAAACTCGTTGTAAACGCACGCGGGTGATGTTAAATCAAAAACTTTGATTTAAATAAATATAGAAAAATAAAATAAGAATTTTATAATTTCATATGAAGTATTTATCAATGATAAGAAAATACTTGAAAAGTATAATTTATTAAAATTATTATGATCTCAGGATTTACATATAAAAATTTCAAGAAAATGAAATACGTTGGAAAATTTCAAAAACACGAATAAAAGAATAAAATAATATAGAGAAAGTACGGGTTCTTACAGTCTTCCCCCTAAGGAACTCTGGTCCCTCAAAGTTCTCCTGGAAACAGTAGAAGATGCAAACAAGAGGAGGTACAAAGTGTAAAACAAATTCATTGCTTCTCAGGTAATTTCTGCACCACGACAAACCTTAACAATTGGAATTCAATATGCTTCAGATTCTTAACTCTTCTTCGAATAAATTTCAAACTCGGATTAGAATAATGACCTTTCAGTACGGAGAAATATTCAAGAGATAGAATTGTTGGGAATACGTACGATAAACTAACAAGAATGAACACAAGAATTGCTTAAACGGACAAAGTACGTTAGAATGAATCAGGATTGGTAATCAACAAGGATTTGCAAATCGCGCAACTTGTAAAACATGACAATCTGAAAATGTAAGAATCTAGTCACAAGCGAGATAGAAGGAAAAAAAATGAATTACATATGATAATTTAAAATACGAACTATCAAAATCAGTTGTCTAGGATTTTGGTATTACCTTAAAACTTAGTTTAAATATTTTCTTGATTAAAAGAAAATTTTACAAGGTGTAGTGATTTAAATCTAACTATCTGTATTTAGTGAGTATGGTGTTGCTATATATTTCTTGACCAGGATTTTCAAAGCAAAAGTAGAACTGTTCAAAATAGTTATCCTGATCGGCTTAAGAACTTTTGGGTGACTACATGAAATTATCGTTAAAAATCAGGTTTAACGTTACCATTTGTGACAACCCTGGTTTTTAGGTTCGCCACTTAGTTTTGTTTTGTGCTAGTTGCGTGTCTTTACGTGTTTATGTGCTTATTGGTGTGTATAGATTGTGGTTTGGATATCGTTTCCGGTACGGGGTACCTTGTGAATGAAACGATGTGTGATGATTTCATGTTCATGAGTTCACATGGTAGTGACTATGAAGTGAGATGGTGTTATTTGGTGGTTCTAAGTATACGTATATGTATTATAGAAAATCGTATTTTTACGATTTACGGTTTAGCATTTAGAGGTCGCGGATGAGGTAATTAGTCATATGAATATTTTTCGGGATGGTTTTAAGTCATTTAGGACTTAGTTATAAATTTTATTACAAAATTTGAGATTTTTTTTTAAAGTGTATATTTTACGTCTTTTACGGTAAAACGCGTAAATTTGACTAGTTTTACGGTTTTGTGGTTTTGGAAGCTTTAGGAGCTGAAATAAATTAAGGAAAATTAAAGTAATATTAATAGCATAATATTAAATAATAAAAATAAAAAAAACGAATTTAGGGGTGTTTGGGTCGGTTTAGACGCACCAAAGAAGAAAGAAAGAAGGGAAAAACCCAAAACAGGCCCAATGGACTTGTAATAGGATTGGGGGGCCTTTAGGACTTAACCAAACCCAACTCATAACCATAATAATCAGGTTTTTAACCTCCATAACATCTCCTAGCCGAAATTCATCAATGGTGGCCAATTAGGGTTCTTTAAAAATTAGGTTTTCTCATCTTCCTTTAAATTAAAGGTAAAACCTTCTTAACCTTTTTCATATTAATTGTTTTTAATGTTTTCTATGATCATCTTATGATGGATTTAGGTTAGAGTTTAATTAAAAACAGTATATTAATCATATTTTAATGATTAAATAAATTAGGGCTTGTAATTAGAGGGATTAGGGTTAATTAATGAGGTTGATTTTGTTAAACCCGTTTTTAAAAACTGAGCAGAATTTTGAGTCAATTGTTTTGATCATATCCGGAGTTCTAGGAACATTCAAGATGCGATCAAACTAGCTCTGAAAAGGTATTTGAAGTGGCTTTCCAATGCAATAAACTAGAACTAAATTGAAGGTCGGTAAGTGGGTCAAAAACAGGCTACAACAGTCAGAGGTCAAAACAGTTTTGAATTCAGCCTATTTTCTTTTTAAGTTTTGGGTTGTTTGGGGTACTTAGGGTTGCATTGGGATCTTCTCACGAACATGAGAGATGGTTTATATGTTGTAGTGAGTATCTGCACTTAGGCTAAGGTTGTGGTTTTGGGTAAGACCCTCTAATGGTAACAAACTTTTCATACGTTTAAAATCAGTGAATTCTGGATAGGTAGCAATATATATACATATATCAGGGCCTTAACAGTAGCTTTAAGGTTAGGGAAAGTGGGAGGTTTTAACTAACATGTATAAAAGTGTGAATATTCCTTTTACAGAAACCATGGGTATATTTAAGTGGACGTCTGACTTAAAGTTTTGAGACCTAAAACTGGGACTGTTTTGTGTAAAATTATGAACGAGATAGCTATTAAACTTAACCAAGTTAGGGACTTGTTAAGGAAGGGTAATGGGGTGATTAGAACTTAACAATGAGGTAATTATATGGGAATAGGCTAGATGTCCATCATAGGTTGATGAGCCATCTTGGTGATTGGTTCGGGTATTGATTGTGTGTTTTTGGTTTGTTAGCTCGTTGCTAGTGCGAGGACTTGTGAAGAAGCTATCAGGTGAGTTTCATAGTCCCATGTTTACTTTTGATTTTGACTTCCAGATGGGATGGAAGAGACACTGTGTTGAGTTGTTTATAAATTGATGCTGTGAATGTTTTTAAGGTTTAGATGGACTTGTGTGTACATTATGTGATTAACTGCTATGTGATTCTTGTTTGTGTATGATCTGGATTGGAAAGGTACATAGGTGTATGGGCGCCTATGTGACCAATGGTTAATGACAAGGTAGTGGCCTTAGGATAGGTACATAGCGTGATCGTCTATGGAACCAATGGTTAATGACAAGGTAGTGGCCTTGGGATAGGTACATAGTGTGATCATCTATGGTACCATGTTGTTTGGCAAGGTAGGAGCCTTGGATTTGGTTTGATATGTTTGATCTTGAATTTTTAGTTGTTAATGCATACTTGTAGCACATTGTTCATATGTTATTATATTGGTGTTTGTTATTCACAGCTTGTAACTGATTTAGCGTTAGAGTCTAAACCTATGACTCTCACCAACTTTATGTTGACGTGTTTTAGTGTCTCTTTCAGGTGATAACGTGGTTAAGCGTGAGAACTTATGTGGCTAGGATTTGGAGAGCGTAGGAATGCATATAGAAGGATATCCCCGTTTCCTTCTTAGTTTACCTTTATGTTTTTTTTATAAGTGATGCATGTTGGCACCTATATGTTTGATATGTTTGTGTTATTTGTTTGTCTCGGGTAAATGGTAGTATTGTTACCTATTTACCTAGACTCCTGCATGTTGAGATATTGTCATGACATTTGTGTCGCCATTTATGACATTTCTTATTTCATTTAGTTATCTCTATAGACACGCCATGTTGTGATGATATCCATACGTCGCGCCCCATATTCCGACATGGTGGGGTGTGACATAATGGTATCAGAGCCAGGTTATAGAGAATTAGGTTGCCTAGTTGCGTAGCCTAGTCTATAGCTTAAGGGTCCCTGCATATAGGCGTCATAGGAGTATGTGTGCATTTTTTTATAATTGATGTGTTTGAATGTTATTTATTGTGATGTTTTGACTAGTATGAATTGAACCATAGTAAGTTCATACTTAGCCACATGTTATTTTCTTTTTGGGTGGTGACTAGTGCGGGTTGAACCATAATCGTCCACACTAGTCATTGTCGTATTTTGCTTAAATTGTACATTATAGTACATAATTTGGTACATGGTAGTTCTATCTTTTGTTGGGTTATTTTATGTACCTAAGGTACATTATTTTTCTTTTGATGTTTAAGTCATGTTCCCTAAGAATCGTGTGGTGGTTCGAGTTACTAGGAGTACATGGGTAGGAAGGATTTTAAGCCGTTTCCACTCTTATGGGCGACATGACTTATAACTGATTATGTTTTCATTTTGGATTTAGTCTAGGATGTTTAAGCTAGACTATGGATTTTTGTATTCCAAGAGTTTTATTATGTTATTTTTATAGATGGAGTTTTGGATCTTATTGGTTATGTGGTTATGAGCTTATGTGAGTAGATAGATTTATGTGTTATATGTTGTATTGATTCTTATAAGTGTCATCATAGGATGGAGTGCATTGGGGAAAGGGTAATTGTATAAGTATGGTGGCCAACATAGTTATACAAGTACCACAACTTCAATGGGTTTCCAAGTATGGTTGCATGAAAGAGGGTTAGTACATGCTTGTATATGATGAGATGTAGAATTTGGGTATATGTATTATATATGAGTTTATGTAATGGCTACCTACGATATGGCTATTGTTCTTTTTGCGTTATATGTTTTGGGTTATAGATGTGTTATGTGATTTTGGGGTCACACGATATGGTTTGGTTTTGGAGGTGGGCTTTATGCCTTGTTGTGGCACGGTGAGATGCTGATTACTCGTATGGAAAAAACGAGCGTATAAAGCGATTGATTGACTTACGTGTATGATAACGAGTATGTTTGGGGGATTCAATAGGTATACATATGCGGATGTATATATACTACTATGTGTTAAGTTATGGTATATGGTCGTTCAATAGTTATTATAGCTTGAACGTACCTTGTGTTTGTTCGTGTTTTATGGTGCTGGAGTTTGGTGGAGTTTCAATGACGTTTTGAATCTTTTGAACTGTGTCTTGTAGCGTATTATTTGAGTTTCGTATTTCACGTGTACGCTTTAAAACGGTGTTCTTGGTTTTAAGTCTATTGAAATAACCTGTGATTTCTTTTGAGATAATGAAATCTTTTGTGTTGAGTCTTACATTTCTTTTGGTTGGTATATGGAAAAGGGGACTTGGAAATCTAGTATAGGGTTAGATAGTTGGTCGTATTCGGTAAAATAAGGGTAAGGTGTTGGGGTCGTGTTTGAAACAAGATGTAACATAAGATTTCTTTTTAGTCAACACTTATTTATTTCAAATTCTAAAAGACTTTCTTTAAAATAAAGCGAAGTAAACTTTCTTTCTACTTACATAGTTTATATAATTGGGTTTAACCGATTTACGTCATTTATAATTATTAATTCAAGGTTAAATTGAGTTTATGAAGATTTCACATACAATTTTATCTTTCATTAATATAAAACTGTTTCGGTCATAACTTGTTCGTTTTTAGAGCTTTTTTAGTGATTCAAAAGCCAAAAATTATGTACTCGGAACGTACTTTTCAAATATTCAGAAAGTATAGTCATGGGAGGTCAGTGGACTGGTCGAAATTTTTGTACAAGTGTCGGGTTCAAGGTTGAGTTTTGAATAGTAGTTTATTTTTATTTGGGGTGCACGGGATACCTAGTCCTTGGGTTGAGTTTTGAGATCGCCTAGAAGGTTGTTTGTAGATGGTTTGAGTCACATAGATGTGGGGAAGTAAAAATAATAATAATAATAATAAATAAGAGTATATTCTTTTGGAAAGGTCGGTCTTTTGCACGGTTTAAATAATATGTTGTGGGGCGTAATATGTTTTGGTTGCCATTGGGTGTTTCTTGGATTATTTTTCGTTGTCATGGGTCATTTTGAATTGATACATGTTCTGGGTTTGAGTTTTCTTTTGAGTCTCGTGGTTTTTGACTTGTTTTAATTGGTGCACGTGAAATGTCGTTAGTTATCCGTTGGTTTGATTCGTTGATCGTATCTGACGGATTCAGGATGTAGTTTTGGTTTCGTATTGTTCGGGAGCGTTGAGGTAGTCGTATGAAAGACTTGGTCGCGCCTACACGCTTAAGTAGGTGACCATGAGAGAACGGTAGGAATACCCTTAGTGGGGAGGAAAGAAGTTTGTAGACGAACTAGTGTGGTCATGAGGCCTCTTAGGAGTACCAAGGAGATGAATAGAGATTTGTGGGATATTAGCACAAGTAACGCGCCATAGAGAGTGTTGGAAGGGGAAGTAATACCTCAAAGGTATTTATGATTGTTCGTAGGACATGTAAGTTTTCCGAAAATTTCCTGAAATTTAGTAGGTTTGCCTATTACTGTGAGGTAGAACCATAAATAGAGCAAGTAGGAGAAGTGAGAGGAGTTGTAGTTAGTGCCCTTCTAAGGCAAATCGTTGATGGAGTGATTTAAAAAAAAACAAGAGCTGTTAGAGATTGCAAGGAATGCCGGATAAAAGTTGAGTTGCTTAGTAGTAGATTGGATGTGGAAAGAGGTTGAGTGGTCTGATGAGAGGAAGTACCAGTCTTTTAAGATGCGTGTAGAATTTTGCAAGTAGAACGAGGTAGGAATTTATTCGTATTGCCGCTAAGAGAGGGTGCAAGGAGGACATAGTTGAAACTGCTAAGGATGTTGTATGAACGCTTTGGGTTTACGGTTATGTATTTGGCTTCACAAAAGCACTAGCGGTTTTCATGGTGTCAATGAACCAAGTGTGCATGAACGTGTATAAACGAGTTGTCATCGGGAGCGTCGACGACATCTTGAACTACTCAAATCTGAGAAGGAGAGTGAGGAGAATTATGTGTTGGTTTTGGAGTGGAGTTATACGTGAGATTTTCGAGTGTGAGTTTTTAGTATTAAGTTTACCATGATGAGTAGTTAGAGATGATGGCGTATCATGGAACCAGTAAGGGGCGAAGTGAAGAAGGATGAGGAAGCGTTTTGGAGGCTGAAGAGGTGGATTGGATAATGAGCCGATCTTGGCATTATCGGAAGGACCGGATGAATTCGCGAAGCATGACGATACGTGGAGCAAGGATTTGGACGCGTACGAGGACGACAAAGAAAGGCGATCGCTTATACGTTGCAAGAACTGAAGATTTGGAAGAACTAGATGGACTTAGTTAGTGGGGCTGGATTGTTATATCTGGAATGCTAGAGGCATTTGGTGTACGAGACGTGGAGAATGATCTATACGGATCATGAACGTCTCCAACACATATTCAATCATCTTGATTGAACATTTGGCAAAGGTGGTAGGTGGAGTTAAGTGACGAAAGAAAATTTCAAGGCCAAGTACCATCTGGGAAAGGCAAGCATGGTCGATGAGACATGGAATAAGAAGAATGAGGTGAAGCTGAGACGAACTTGAACTATAGGGATGACGTATTGGAGCGGTTTGGATAAAGGATATAGGTTGCACGAGTTGAGTTGCCTAAAGCAAAGAACGCGTCAACGTGTATGATGCGTGGCTTGGACAATCATACGGAGAAGAGGGACGTAGACTATAATTCCTACATAGATAGGAGCAGCTTAGAAAGGGCGATGTAAGGACGAAGTTGGTGGAAGGGATACATAATGCGGTGGAGGATTAAGTACGATGGGAGTTGGGTGATAGTCGATAGACTGACTAATTCATCACATATTTCAAGAGGAAGGAGAAGTCACATAGTTGAGAAGTTGGAAGGATTGCGTACGGATGTGATGGAATAGAGGATTTTGCATAAAAGTTAGCCTAATATGTATGGAATGCCTTATGAAGGATTATGGCAAGGGAAGAAACGATGGGAAGCATCACATCGTGATGTATGGTAGGAGTTGAAGAAGAAGAAAAAAGTGTGTATAGAAGCGAAGCATGAATGAAATAGGTCGAGATAGGAACCGAAGGTAAAACTTTGGTAGAGCTTAATGAGTAGAATAAAGCACAAGCAGGCTAATATTGTCGTAGTGTGGAAAAGGAAATGGCACTGACCTATACTGATTGATTTAGAGGTAGTTAGGAAACTCGTTAGCGATGGCTGAGTTTTCATATAATGATAGTTATCATACTAGAAGTCGATAAATGCCATTTGAGGCACTATATGAAAGGATAGGGTGAGTTGTCCCTATTGTGGACTAGAATTGGTAAAAGAGGCTACTAATGTGGTAATGATGGTTGTGGAAAGGATGAGAGAAACAAGGGATGCTATGTAGAAAAGGAGGAAACCACTAGAGTTAGTGACAAAGTTATGTAGGGAGTTTCACCCATAGTAACGGGTGGTATGTTTTGGTAAAATGGAAGAGTTGATGTAGAGTTTTGTAGGTCCATTTATGATCTTTAGAAAGATCGGACCATTAGCTTATGAGCATAGAATTTCCTGGGGGAAATGAGTTGTATACATGATACATTTCATGTATTGAGATTGGTAAAGGTAATTTGAGAATGCATTTTGCATGTACGGTTATTCGGGACTTGTGTTAATGAGAGTCTTTGTTTTATCAAAGAGTCATCTAGGAGATTTATTGACTGTGAGGTCAAGAGTTTGGCAATGAGTTTAATTGTTTTTGGTTTGTATATGTGGTATTTTGAAACTTGAACTAAAGTTCACGTGGAAATGAGAGGAGTTCTTTTAGAACAAGTATCCTCGTGTGATTTGTTGTCTGTGTGTTTGATCCTAAGGAGTAAATCTCGGGACGAGATTTCTATTAGGAGGGAGTGATGTGACAACCCTGGTTTTTAGGTTCGCCACTTAGTTTTGTTTTGTGCTAGTTGCGTGTCTTTACGTGTTTATGTGCTTATTGGTGTGTATAGATTGTGGTTTGGATATCGTTTCCGGTACGGGGTACCTTGTGAATGAAACGATGTGTGATGATTTCATGTTCATGAGTTCACATGGTAGTGACTATGAAGTGAGATGGTGTTATTTGGTGGTTCTAAGTATACGTATATGTATTATAGAAAATCGTATTTTTACGATTTACGGTTTAGCATTTAGAGGTCGCGGATGAGGTAATTAGTCATATGAATATTTTTCGGGATGGTTTTAAGTCATTTAGGACTTAGTTATAAAGTTTATTACAAAATTTGAGATTTTTTTTAAAAGTGTATATTTTACGTCTTTTACGGTAAAACGCGTAAATTTGACTAGTTTTACGGTTTTGTGGTTTTGGAAGCTTTAGGAGCTGAAATAAATTAAGGAAAATTAAAGTAATATTAATAGCATAATATTAAATAATAAAAATAAAAAAAACAAATTTAGGGGTGTTTGGGTCGGTTTAGACGCACCAAAGAAGAAAGAAAGAAGGGAAAAGCCCAAAACAGGCCCAATGGACTTGTAATAGGATTAGGGGGCCTTTAGGACTTAACCAAACCCAAATCATAACCATAATAATCAGGTTTTTAACCTCCATAACATCTCCTAGCCGAAATTCATCAATGGTGGCCAATTAGGGTTCTTCAAAAATTAGGTTTTCTCATCTTCCATTAAATTAAAGGTAAAACCTTCTTAACCTTTTTCATATTAATTGTTTTTAATGTTTTCTATGATCATCTTATGATGGATTTAGGTTAGGGTTTAATTAAAAACAGTATATTAATCATATTTTAATGATTAAATAAATTAGGGCTTGTAATTAGAGGGATTAGGGTTAATTAAAGAGGTTGATTTTGTTAAACCCATTTTTAAAAACTGGGCAGAATTTTGAGTCAATTGTTTTGATCATATCCGGAGTTCTAGGAACATTCAAGATGCGATCAAACTAGCTCTGAAAAGGTATTTGAAGTGGCTTTCCAATTCAAGAAACTAGAACTAAATTGAAGGTTGGGAAGTGGGTCAAAACAGGTTACAACAGTCGGAGGTCAAAACAGTTTTGAACTCAGCCTGTTTTCTTTTTAAGTTTTGGGTTTTTTGGGGTACTTAGGGTTGCATTGGGATCTTCTCACGAACATGAGAGATGGTTTATATGTTGTAGTGAGTATCTGCACTTGGGCTAAGGTTTTGGTTTAGGGTAAGACCCTCTAATGGTAACAAACTTTTCATACGTTTAAAATCAGTGAATTCTGGATAGGTAGCAATATATATACATATATCAGGGCCTTAACAGTAGCTTTAAGGTTGGGTCAAGTGGGAGGTTTTAACTAACATGTATAAAAGTGTGAATATTCCTTTTATAGAAACCATGGGTATATTTAAGTGGACGTTTGACTTAAAGTTTTGAGACCTAAAACTGGGACTGTTTTGTGTAAAATTATGAACGGGATAGCTATTAAACTTAACCAAGTTAGGGACTTGTTAAGGAAGGGTAATGGGGTGATTAGAACTTAACAATGAGGTAATTATATGGGAATAGGCTAGATGTCCATCATAGGTTGATGAGCCATCTTGGTGATTGGTTCGGGTATTGATTGTGTGTTTTTGGTTTGTTAGCTCGTTGCTAGTGCGAGGACTTGTGAAGAAGCTATCAGGTGAGTTTCATAGTCCCATGTTTACTTTTGATTTTGACTTCCAGATGGGATGGAAGAGACACTGTGTTGAGTTGTTTATAAATTGATGTTGTGAATGTTTTTAAGGTTTAGATGGACTTGTGTGTACATTATGTGATTAACTGCTATGTGATTCTTGTTTGTATATGATCTGGATTGGAAAGGTACATAGGTGTATGGGCGCCTATGGGACCAATGGTTAATGACAAGGTAGTGGCCTTGGGATAGGTACATAGCGTGATCGTCTATGGGACCAATGGTTAATGACAAGGTAGTGGCCTTGGGATAGGTACATAGTGTGATCATCTACGGTACCATGTTGTTTGGCAAGGTAGGAGCCTTGGATTTGGTTTGATATGTTTGATCTTGAATTTTTAGTTGTTAATGCATACTTGTAGCACATTGTCCATATGTTATTGTATTGGTGTTTGTTATTCACAGCTTGTAACTGATTTAGCGTTAGAGTCTAAACCTATGACTCTCACCAACTTTATGTTGACGTGTTTTAGTGTCTCTTTCAGGTGATAACGTGGTTAAGCGTGAGAACTTATGTGGCTAGGATTTGGAGAGCGTAGGAATGCATATAGAAGGATATCCCCGTTTCCTTCTTAGTTTACCTTTATGTTTTTTTTTTATAAGTGATGCATGTTGGCACCTATATGTTTGATATGTTTGTGTTATTTGTTTGTCTCGGGTAAATGGTAGTACTGTTACCTATTTACCTAGACTCCTGCATGTTGAGATATTGTCATGACATTTGTGTCGCCATTTATGACATTTCTTATTTCATTTAGTTATCTCTATAGACACGCCATGTTGTGATGATATCCATACGTCGCGCCCCATATTTCGCCATGGTGGGGTGTGACACCATTAGAGAAAATTCAGATTTTCCAAGTTATTTAGAAACATTGTTTACAAATTATAATTTAATTTAATAATTTCATTAGGTTGAGAGTAAATTACGATATAATCAAATACTTTAAAAGATACAGCTTGATATCCTTTTTAAATACTAGTTATAAATTTACCAAAGAGGATGTATAGATCTGGTACTTAACTTGAAACAATTATTTTGGTAATTTAAACATTTGATAAATTGTATAAAACGTTCTTAAAAATTAATAATAATTTTTAGAAATTCAAGAAAGTGTTTAAGGTATCAAATGATAATCACGTAATATTTTCTGGTTTTTCAAAAGATGACAAGACAAGAACGAATATGAATCGTATAAAGGTCAACAATCTGTATGCGAGCAATAACACAAGGGAATAAAACAAAAATCGTATCAATTCCTAACAAACATGATAGAATAGACGAGTCGATAATAATAAAAAAATAATGAGAAACAAAGGATTATAGCAATGGTTAATTCACGAGTGTGGTTGACATCACCAAAACGGCTTATTAAGTTCTCGGTGCTCGATACACGATCGAAGGAGAAAAGCCACACAACGAATTTTCGAATCAAAGGAAATTCTTAAGAAGTCACTTGAGAGTAAATTAAGTAAGATGAAAACATTAGCAATAAGAGGCGAAATCAATACGTGGTTCACACGAATGGATTTTCAGGACGATAGTGTCTTAACACATATCATGACAATTACACGGAATTATCGTTCACGTCCAATCGTAAATCATTGTATGCGTCCAGAGGCGTTTCGAAGGTCTACCAAAATAGATAAAAAAGGTTGATCGATGTAGAAGCATATCAACGTTGAAACTTTCAAGTGTGGTATTAATGGTAAGAAATTAGACAAGGGTAAAGAGAATTATATCACGAAGGAAGATGAGGTTACAGGTAAAACAAAGTTCGTTGAGTAAGGAAATCTGTGTTTGAGGCATGTACTTTGTTTAAGAAAAGATAAGGGTTCATATGTGTAAGTCGCGAACTGTTGATACTCGCATAAAATGTAAAAGTTTTCAAAATTTATATTTATCTAACTTTTTAAGAAACATAATTAAAAAGTTGATTTTTGGTTAAATATTTAAGGTGACTACTATTTGGCCTTGCATGGCTCCTTCTAAATTAAGCATAGGTGATCAGGCCATGCATAATTTAGGACTAACAATGCGATGCTCAGCTTCGTCAAATTAGTATTACATATCATATGATTTAAAATATGTATATAATGTTATTTGTAAAAACAGGAATCAAAATAATTTGTGAAACTCTTCGCCACTAAGTTACTGGCTAGATATTTAATTCAACAATTTGTTTTGTTACAAGGGTTCTTCATAAGACCAAAGTAGAATAAATTGTGAAAATACATTGTAAAATTAATATAAATTAATTCTATAAGATAACCTTCAAGTAATTTGTAAAGTCCAAGTGGAACATTTTGTAAAATGTTTCGCAAACAATACTAGTTTGAGCTTATATGGTAACTTATAAAATAGCGAGTGAGTTACGGGAGGGTAATGAATAGTAGTTCAATACAATCAATGAAATGGTTACAAAGTGATAAGTTTTCAAAAGGTTTAGTTGAAATCGTCATGAGGTACGTGTCAAGATGATAACGAACGATATGAAAGCAAGATCTTCAAATCTTTACCCCAATCAGTGGTACGATAGAAGCAAAGAAAGGCGATGTAGAATGACAGATAAGTCATAAATAAAAGAAAGGAATAAGGAATCCGTATGTGTTCACATCGTAATTCATTTGACAAAAATACACTTTTAAGAAAGTAGGACATCAGTTTATCAAATCACTTGGTTCCTAAAAGTTCAAGTTACTATTTGTAAACGTTTTCAAACGCAATCAATGTTTCATTGTTGTAAAATATCATTAGTTACAGTTTTACGAGCTCACACGAACTTAAAATGCTTAGATCCATATTTTTAACTTCTATCAGTTTTGACCCTTTTTAGTCAACTTTGACTTTTTGGGTTTGACTTAACCAGTTGATTCAATAAATGACATTTTAAGACTCGAAGTCTAGAGTAATTCAATGTAAAACGATGTTTTGAACAACTTTCTAGTTTTACTCGAGACTTGAAACGGATAAAAAATTGACGAAAATGCCCTTGCATTAAATTTATCAATAAATTGGTATTTTTAGACTTACGCAGAAATAATTACTAAAGTTTTACAATCCCAAATGAGCGTAACTTGCTCGTTTTAAATATTTTATGGTAAAATATTATGTCCTACACGAACATCTCAACAAGTAGAAATATATACTTTTATGTCTAAATTTATAAAAATATTTTCTCGACACTGTTAAATTTCTTGTAAGTTTCTGTATGTAACACCCCCAATTTCGGGTCATATGCGGAAGCTCATATGGGGTGCTACTTCATAATATAATAGCTCAAGTAATAGAAAACGTCTCGAAAAGAATCGTTTTAAAAGTAAGCATTGGATTGTAATAAAAGTTTAAAACTTGTTCACAACATGGTCCCAAACATTTAACAACCAAATGAACAACATTTATTATAATTAAAAATCATTGAACGATTATTTCTAAAATGGTGAGCTTTAAACATCTTTATTATTAAACCGCAAGCACCGAAATCCCTCCTTTGTCATTACCTTCAAGGACCTGAGATAAAACATGCTAAAACTTGTCAACAAAAGTTGAGTGAATCTATAGAGTTTATAAATAAACATTACCGAACACAAATATGTTTTAAAACCATCAGGAAATAACGATGTGGATCAAACAACGTTATATGGATTATTATGGGCCTCATGACATTAAAACGTTTCCATAATATTTGCCCACCATACACCTCGCTAAGTGTATATTAAACTCTCACGCATGTATCCTCCTTGGGCCTCAAACGTGCCCTAACGATAGCTAGTCGTTATAGGACGGGAGGAGGTCGGTCCTCCCGAATAGTACTATTCCATGTATAAGCGCCTACCAAAACTCGGTAGTTAACAATTCATGATATAATTGGGACTTTCATTTAGCGAAATAACAAACCTATAATAATCATAACCATGGCATTAAACATTTCCTTGTGTTCTAAATTTTAAACAAACATGGGTTTTCCACAACTTATAGTTGTACCCTTCATTTTCAATAAACCAATTTCCAATAAATAGGGTTCTCACAACTTCTAGTTGCACCCATTAATGGGTTTGTCGCAACCTATAGTTGTACCCTTTAGTTTTTAGTAAAACAATTTGCATGTTATCCCCCTCGCAAGTTCTAAAACAATTAAAGAATTTAAAAGTGAGGCTATAGACTCACCTGATACAATCGTCACAATAGTTAATAGAGGACAAACATCAATCGAGAATAAATGTCAATGGTCGGTACATGATCACACGAGACCTAAAGATAACGAGGCACGTCTTAAGGCTCGAGACGATAAATGAATCGTACATATATGTAATAAGTATATTTTAATAAGTTCCTGGACATTGCATAAGTTTTATGATTCTTTATAAAACTTTTAGGTGAACACTTCGTCATTTTAAGTGAAAAATCCAATTTGACACTTCTAGCCCATCTTAAGCCCAATAGTGGTCCACTACCCAAGTATATGACTTAAGTTCATTTTAAATTCAATATGATACTCTAAATTGGTTATAAATCTCAGGTCCAATAATGTCTCAATAGCCATTACAAGTGTAAGTTGGGCTTTTATGGCCCAAGTCTACTTTATATAGTTTTTGGGTTCTAAAACACATCATAAACACGTACACTTAATATTTCATGTTGGTCGGGTCTCGGGTTCCATAATTATCAGTATATAGCTAAGTCTAAAATTCCCGACAAGTGGGTCCTATCACGTTGGTTTCTATGAAAAAGTCACTTTTTACGTTAATGAGGTATAGTCTGTTTATTACAATTCTCCCGACATGTCCCGCTTATTTGATCATATCTCTTGAACCCTAAATCATCTAAGCGTGTTTTTTTTACCAAAATTATTATTAACTCATGTACTTTACTGATTATAAGTCTAATTATCCCCAATTTATACTTTTCATAGCTAATTAACCCATTTTGTCACTTAGAATAGTTGGCTGTTTTTTGGCAGCCAAACTCGTTTTCACCATTTTGACCGCCATTTCCAAACCGTAAATAATTGGTAAACCATCCAATTGATTCTACTTGTTCATGATTTTATCTACAATCTACAGTCTTACCTTTTTCAATAATTCTTAGTTCTTATATGAGAAAACAGTCCGTGAAGACAGTATGTTCAGATCTGACTAGTTTTCACTATTTTTGGCCACCATTTCCAAACCGTAAGGAATTGGTAAACCATCCAATTGATTCTAGTTCTTCATGATTTTATCTACAATATTTAGTTTTACATATTCATAGGTCAGTATACGAATTTTACGAGAAAACAGTCTGATGAGACTGCTTTTATACATAGTCTCATCGTCCATTTTGGGCTTAAAATGCATTAAATATCATTAAAACTGCCAAATATATGCTCGTGTTTGTTGCTTGTGTATTTTAGGTACGGATATTGAGGAAATGACAAAAAGATCACAAGAATCATTCAAAAACGAACACGGGAAACGAAGCCGCACAATGAACCGGACCCGAATCCTGAATTTCCAAAAATGACCTTGAAGAATTGAAGATTGTCAAGAATGGTCCCTCAAGAAATGAAGACTTGTCATTTTATACCCTTGTAAATCCTCAAAATTACCTGTGGGTCCCTAAAATATCAAGTATTTGCATATTCAGTCCTTGGAGAATGAAGAAAGTACAAAAGAAGCCCTTGTCTAAAGTTTGAAAATGAGTTGTGCCAAATTTGACAATAAGAGCAAACTTATTATAAAGGGAAATGGAATTTGTGGCTATTTATTACAAGCTGAACAAGACAAGAAACATGGGGGGTCAAACTGTCCAGACATCAAACTCTCTCCCACCACTTATAAACTGACACGTCACCTTTAACCTGACCCTACCCTTTTACCCAACCCATTAACCCGTCCAAAGCCCACAACCCACCACCACCAGGTTTATTAATAAACCTGGTCAAACAGTCAACAACTTTTCCCACTAAACACTTAATTTAAAAACTCTTATCCCCAAACCAGATTAAACCCAAGCCTAATCCTACATAAACCCTAGAATTACCCAGACCTAATTGACTTATAATCAAAGGGGTTTTTGTTGCAACTTTCCAGATACTTGATTACCATCACCCTCATCCCATCCCACACCCAAAACGTGAACCCAACACACCCATGTGTTGGGTAGGACCACCCCTGCAACGTCCCTTTTCTTCCCAAACCCCAATACCAGACAAAATCAACAGCCAAGATGGTTTTCTTGTTCCCAAAGGTATAATAGACGTTCCTGATCAACTTCAAACAGCTGCATCACATGCTCCATCTTGACCAAAAGTCCAAGATTCGTCAAAGGGCTTTTCTGGAAAATCACCCATTAGGGTTTAGGGCTTTTATTTTCATGTAATATTTTATTCAGTAGCCTAGAAGGTTCTGTTTAGGCTTATAAAAGGAGAATGTGGCTTGTACATTCCTTTTGTTCCAGTTTTAGCTTTCATCATTTATAATTCCTTTTTATTGATATAAAAGTTGGTATTTGTGAGCAATTTAATTCCTTTTTATAGTTTATAAAAGTTTGGTGTGTGTTTGAAAGCTAAGCTGAGTTCCAAAATCATTTGTTAAAGGTTCTTTTTGAGTTGTCAAAAAAAAAATATTTCAAAAAACGTTTTCTGAAAATCAGTCTTTGAATTTTCTGAAATCCACACACACTAAAGTGAAAGTGGAAGTGTGTGTGTATTTCAGCTTTGGTTAGTGATTGATTTAGTGTCAAGGTCCAAAAGTTTGTTTCCAAAATTTTTGTTTTCAAGATTTTGTCAAAGTCTTTGGTGTACTCAATACTTACTGTTATATAAGTTCACCATAAGCTGCTTGCAACAGCTTATGGTCAAGCTTATATAACTTGAAGCTATTTTCCTGGTTGTTTGTGGTGTGCAGGAAACAAGAAGGAAAAAGTTATCCATTTTTATCCATTTCCATTTTATTATACCAAGTAAATCTACTCAAGCAGCTCAACAAAGTCTGCACAAGCCCGGGCTTGTTTGGAGGTGACTTTTCAGTCACTGTTGGACCTGGATTGTAGGTCCAACAAGGTAACTTCCTTGTTCCTTGTTTTTAGTTTCAAATTTTTTGGTTCATGTGATTTGGTGAATTGGAATGAAATTTGTGAAATCTGTTTAGAAGTTTGTTTTATCTGCTTGATTAGGACTTATATTGTTTGTTATGCATGTTATAAGTGTTTAAAATCAGTTTGGTGATGACTTGCTTAAAATTTCTTTGATAATATTTCTTTGTCTGATTTTAAGAGGTGTTTGGGATTAAGGATTTAAAAGGTTTAAGAAGTTATAAACCTGTTAAAACCACTCATACTCACTCTCTTTGGACTGTTAGGTATAGGTGTGGTGTTCTTGTTAGCTTGGTGTGTTGAAATCAGAAATTTGCATGTCTTATTTTTGGTAAAAACAGTCAAACACCTTAAGCCTCATTTCTGCCTGTTTTCATGTGAATTTGTTCATCAAATCTTGATCACTGTTAGATTCTAGGTCCAAGAAGGGTTTGTAATAGCTTGTATGTCTTTTGGTGGATTTATGTGCAAGATTTAAGGGTTTGAATTTCATTTTTGTGCAAGTAAATTAAGTCAACTGTTCATCAGAAACAATTGTCCTTAATTAGTAACTTTGGGTGCTAATTTGTGCTTGAATTTGTAAAGTACTTGTGTGATTTTTGTGTTTACTTAGACTCCCCACAACCCAACTGGTGTGGGGGTGCCTTGTTGTCCAAAGAACAAGCTCTCCATAAGCTTCCCTAAGCTTATTAGGTCAACTGACCATTTTTTACACTAGCAGTGGGAACTAATTTCCCACTGGTAGTCCAATTGTTTCCACTGGTTGACTAGCAGACAAAACCAAGCAAGTGTCACTATCAGAGTTTGCAATTTTTTGTCTTTAGTGCACTTAAATAGGATTTAGGACTTAAAATTAGTTTCATTATTTTTCTAATTTAATTTGTGATTTTTCAGTTCAATTAGTTTTTAAGTTACTGTTCATTTAGTATTTTTTAGGTTTTATAGCTATTTTTAATTAACTTTTAAGTTTCTGTATTTGGCATTTAGTGACAAAAATTGTTATTTTTTAGTTTTATCATTTTTCATAGATTAAGAAAAACATTTTAAGATTTTTGGTTTAAAAAGTTTTTACTGTTCACTTTTTATTTAATTTTTAAAATTAATTTAGTTTAATTAGGGTTTTAATTCAAACTGTTTTTGTCCTTTAGTGAAAAATTTATATTTTTAAACTTTTTCATTTTTCTACTGTTCATTAGAGTAATTTAGGATTTTTAAAATTGTCAAATTATTTTTAGCATTATTTTATTATTTTTATGATTATTTTAGTTTAAAAATAGTTTTTAGTGATTTAAAAATAGAAAAATAGTTTTTAATATTTAGGAAAAATACTTTTTAGTCTTTAGATAATATAAGTAAGTTATTAGTTCAATAAAATAATATTTTGGACAGTTTGATTAATTATATTTAGTTTTAGGGCTTTAATTAGCATTTAAAATTGAATATTTAATTAATAAAAGGTTTTAAAATATTTTTATTGGATTTTATTTCTTATTTATATTATTTTAGACTTACTTTTAACTTTTAATTAATTTTTAGGTTAAAATTTTTAATTTGTAGCTTTTTACGGTTTTACGTGAACGACCTTTTCTTCTTAGCTCGATCCGTCTTCGTAACCGTCAATCTCTTCTTACCTCATTTCTATTTTCTCTTCTTTTTCTCAATATAATCACAAACCATTAATCAATTCATTACACAACGCACTAGCCTCCTCGAGAACGAACTCACTATCATTAGGGTCATTTACACACGGTTTTCCTAAATCGTCGTGCTTACTTCCCTATTTTGTTGCTCTTTTCCTAAAGGGTAGCAAAAACTCTACATCAATTTTTGGCGCCGCTGCCGGGGAGGCGTGTTGTGTTTTTGATTTGAACAATTGTTGTTTTTATACTAACCATAATAAGTATTTGTATTAGTAGCACTCTACTAATACGTATTATCGGTTTTTCGTTTTTTGTGTGAATATTATTAATATATTGTATACGTAAAACAATACACAAGTACTTCAAATACGTGAGAAATCACAACCTTGACTTGGGAGGTCATTACCCAATCATTGTATTCGAATCTCAAACCAAAGAAAAAAAGGCAAAAATAGATAAATACTTTCGAGAAGCTCGATTTTGAAAATACAAACTATAAGGTGGGTATAAGGCGGATATTATGAAATATATCCTAAGGAAAAAGGCTCTTAAGTTCTTCGCGCCGCCTCGTTTCCCCGCTTGCTTGTGAGTATTTGATTTTGAGAGCTAATCGAGGGTTTTGCCGCCCAAAGTATTATTACATATCATATATATTTTCTTGGTTTCATTTGATTAAACCCTCTTGAACGTTTTGGTGTTCCACCAACGTTCTAAAGTCATCGAAGCCGTTCACTCCATGTGATCGTTTTCATTCCTTGAGGCTTCTTTAATCGAGAGATTTGATTAAGGAGGAGATTTGTAGATTTTTGTCTACCTAATACAATTCAAAAATCCAAAAAAAAGTAAAAACAATCAAAAACCACAAAAAAATTTTGAAAAAGTTAAAAACACCAAAAAGAATCTTCTTTGCTCGTCCCCACGTTGTACGTGACGTTTATGCTAACTCGTAATCAAGCAAAATGTGCACGTAAACGAAAGAACAAAACTCCAACTCCCAATCATTCTAGTGAGGAGTCTCCTATTAACGAACCCATTGTAAGAGAAGCACCAACCATGGCGAATCGAACTATGATGGAGTTACTTCAAGCACCCACCGAGGGTTATGGAGAGGCTATTGTGATTCCCGCTATCCTTGCGGAGAATTTTGAGGTGAAAACGGGTTTGTTGTCGATGATCCAAAACAACAAATTCCGTGGTGATGAGAAGGACAATCCCCACAACCATATCCGCCAATTCAATCGTCTTACCGCCACTTTCAAATTTAAGGATGTCTCAAATGACTCGATTAAGATGATGCTTTTTCCGTATTCCTTAGCGGGGCCCGCTAAAATTTGGTTAGAGAAAGAGCCACCCAATTCTATATTGACGTGGAAGGATCTCGTTTCAAAATTCGTGAACCAATTTTTTCTGCCCTCTAAGACTACGCATTTGAAAAACGAGATTTCTAAATTTTCACAAGAATCAAATGAAAGTTTTTCAACGGCTTGGAATAGGTTTAAGGAAATGTTACATGAATGTCCTCATCACGGTTTTTCCGATTTGCACCAAATTGACACGTTTTACAATGGACTTAATGATCATGAAAGAGATTATTTAAATGCCGTCGCGGGTGGTAATTTTTTGTGTAAAACGGTTGAGGAAGCCTTGGTGATAATTGAGAATAGGTCTAAGGTTTATAGCCCTCGTAACACACCGAGTGTTGCCAAAATGGGCTCGTCATCGTCTCGTAGCATTAATGCCTTACATGATGAAGCAAATGAAGAAAATCGGTTTTTTGATAGATTTGCTAACCTTATGTCCCATTAGAAAGCTCAAGAAGCTTCGAATTCCGCTTCGGTTAAAGCAGTTGCTAAGAGTTGTTTGTCTTGTGGTGGAGCTCATGATCTTTCCGAGTGCATTACCACGGATGGTAACACTTCGAGTGCTTATATAGCCACGGGAACTTATAACCAAAACGGTCAAGGTTCCCGCTAAAATCAAGCTCCACCAAATCAAAATGCTAATAACTATCGAAACAACAACCAAGGTGGTAATTATCAATGCAATCAACGTAATTACAACAAGGGTAATTATCAAAGTGGAAATGGGCAAATTTCAAACCAAAACCAAAACCGTGATTTTCAAACTACCACTCAAGGTTTTCAAAATGATCACACCAAAAATCTTCAAGGAGAATTTTTAAATTATGCTAAAGCAAACGATGCTAAGTTTGATAATATGCAAGGTGAAATGGTTAGCTTAAGATCCGAGTTGAAAAACGAGCTTAAAAACGAACTTGCTAATGAACTTAAGACTCATGCTAATAAAATGGAAGGAAATGTCCAACGACTCCAACAAAATCAACAAAAAATGGAGCAAGGTCAACATGAGATTAAGCAAGAGTTGTTAAAAGCGGATGCTAAGAAATCTAAGTTTGAAGACCGAATGGGAAAAATGTTTGAAGCTATCATGTGTAAGCCTTCTTCTTCGGGTGGTCTTCCTAGTGATACCATCGTGAACCCGAAAGGAGAGTTGAAGTTTATTACTACTCGTAGTGGTAAGACTTTCAAAGAACCCATTTCTCGTCCAAGTACTTCTATGGAGAAGGAAAAAGAGAAAGAACCAAAGGTGGTGGTAGAAAAGGAGCAAATTCCAAGCCCACGAAGTACCGCTCAAACCACACCTACGGTTGAACCAATGCCAATCATGGAACCCGAGATTCCAAGGCCTTTGCCTACACCCCAACCATCTCCTCTAATAGTCTTTTTTGTTAAGTGCTTACGAATAGATTTATTTAATCTTTTTTTTTCTCTTTTATCACATTAGCTTTATTACTTATTGTAGATTATTTCGTAGCTTATTGGAGCTTATTTTTTAGGATTTTATTTTTCATAGGTTTTAAATATTGTTTATCTACTTTTTGTAATTTTTGGATTTTTAGAAAAATCATTTAATATTTTTTAAAGCATTTAATTAGTTTAACCTTAATTAATTCACAAAAAATTATTTAAAAGTAAAAAAAAAATGTAATTCTTTTTCTGAAAATTTTCTTTTGTCATATAGGACGTAGGAAAAATAAATTGCTTTTCGTAAAGTTTAGAATTTGATAGTTTACTTTAATCTCGCGTTTTTTTGTTTTCGTACTATTTTCGTTCAAATTCGTAAATTTGTTTTTTTAGCCCATTTGTTTTTTTTAAAATAATTTTTATTATCCTTTTTTAAGTTTGTAAAGTTTATTTTTAGTTAAGTTTTCAAAGAAATAATTTTCTCTTTTTGTTAGTTATTTTATTTTTTAGGATTTTTATTTTTAAAAATTAATATAAAATAATTTAAAAGTTTTCAAATCTTTTGGTTTGCGTATTTTTCTTAGGATTTTTATAACATTTTAGTGATTTTTAATTATTTTTTAGGTGAAATTTTTCGTTGGGTCGCATTTTTACGTTCGCGTGTTTTCGTCCGTTTTAAGCGTAACTCGTTTCCTTTTTTCTTTTCTTTTCGTCTTTCTAAAAACGTAATCACTCGATTAAATAACGTATAGTATTTTTGGCTAAACACCATACCTCCTCGAGAACGAACTCGACGACGAGTATTCGCGTTTTTCACAAAACGTGATACTTAATACTTACCCGCTTTTGTCGCTTTGTTTTTCCTAAAATAAAGTGTACAAAAATACCGCATCACGACATGGGTTACAATTACGACAATGGGGGTGGTTATCCATAGGACGAACCGGATTTTTCTCAAAATCCGTGTTGCGACAATTGTAGGGGGCCTCACGATACTTTTTCTTGCCAACCAATGGATTATGATGAGCCCAATTCATACGATAATTCCGGTTTTGATAATTTTGAGGCCCCACCATACAATCTCGATCCTCAAAATTCCCATGAGCCCGACCCATGTTACAATTCCGATTTTGAGCAATCATCTCCACAACATGTTTTCGATGATGATCTCGGTTCTAGCCGCATCGACGAGTGTTGTAGACACATCGACGAAAGTTCTAATCGCGTTTGTGAACGACTTGAGACGCTCTTTCAACTAATTATGGAAAGAAATAATAACCCAATTGTTGAAGAGGTTGAAAAGAGCATTGAAGTTGAAGAAACGAGGGTGTCAACTGACGAGGTTTTTGAAAATGTTTTCGAAAATAAACAACAAGAAAAACTTGTAGCACGTGTTGGAACAATGAATGTTAAACCTTTGGAACCTAATTCTTCTAATAAAGTTGAAATTATCAAAGATTTTCGAAATCAAAGTACACAAGATTTTGACGAAGATAGTCCGTTAAGTGATTTTGAAAAAGAAGAAATTGATAAGGTTTTAAGGAGAATCATTGACCCCTCGATTTTTGAAGAGTATCAAAATTTAAATCCGGAGGGACGCGTTACTACTATTTCTACGTCTTTTGAGAACCCGCATTCGATCCCTCCGAAGGACCAACTTCAAACCATCAAGGCTACAACGTCAAGTGACGAGCCTTTTATTCCTAATCCCACATCATGTGAGATTATGGATTTATCATGTGAGAAGTCCGCCGATGGCCTTGCTCACATTGATACGTTTTTCGACGCCGATGTCGAAACCACTAAGGCAAAATCTTCAAATGAAGAGCCTTTTACTCCTATACCCACTACGGAAACCGATGCCTCTCTAAGCATGGGGGAGACGAATCTTAGCACTAATCCTAGTGTCGAGATCCCTATTCCAATCCAAAGTGAGCCTACGGTTTTCTCCAAAAATGAGGTAAGTGATTTTGCTCTCGATGAATTTTTCCACGAAGATTCTAGCGAGGCGAATCACAATAGTGAGTGTGATCCTATATCACGTGATGATGTCTCTCCCATTGACACTTTGGGAGAGAATCAACGACTTTTTCGAACCCGCTTTCAATGACGATGATTTATCCGCTAGTGATGACGAGTCACTAATCGACGAGGACGTTCAAAATACCGATTTTAAAATCTTTTCGAACCCTTTATTCGAATTTGATGACGCGTTCATTTTTGGTGACGTAAATCCTCTCTTTGATGAGACGTTCGAGGACATAGAGAGTGAGGATTCTAAGGATCCTAAACTCGATGAGCCGGATTTGCTAGTCACCCACCCGACGTCTCATACGGCTGAGACTTCTCTTTCTACTTGTGACGTTTCCATTCTCGAGGGGTTCGCCGATGGACCGCCTCTCGATGAGAGTGAGGATTTTAATGAGGCTTTTGCCTTCGATCCGAGGGGAATTTTGAAACTCCTATTATTGACAATTCTTTTTCTATTTTACCTTTGTTTCAAAGTATACTAACCCACCCCCTCGGATTTGATGATTTTACATACGTCGTAAGGAGTTCTCTTCCTTACAAGACGTATCCTCCGTCTTTCCGTGTTTTATTTTCAACAAAATGTGAGGATACAATCTTCGATCCCGGTATAAAGGCTTTGCCTTTATTCACGGTTGTTTTTGGGCCTTGTTTATCATGTAAGCCCCACCAAAAATTCACCATACCATGATAATCCCTAAATGATCACATTTATGGGGATTCGAGTCGAGCTTTTGACTCGGTTATCAAAAACGAGGTGCCTCGTGGGGGAGTCCCATGCTTATCCATGTACATATTATTGCTTTCTAATTAGTTTAATGTGAGGGGATTTATGCCCTTCCAACCTTTGTTCCGTGGTTGTTTATGAATTGTGGTTTTTAGATCATGATCTTCACGATTGGAGCCTCTCGTGTTCGTTTATGGGAGCACTCGATCGTTTGCTTTGAAGACTTTCTCAATATCCATGATATATCCTTTTGATGTTCTAACCTTAGGTTATTAGCACACTTCATAAACGGCTATTAATTTATAAGTTACACCCTTTCCATGCTAGATTAGGCATTCGACTACGTCTCTAGTATGGGGGTATTTGCACCCCTAGACTCGAAACATTGAGGACAATGTTTAACTTCAGTATGGGGGGTGAATAGATACTTGCCTTGCCAAACCTTCACGCTTTCCAAAGTTTATCTTTTTGTTTATTGTTTTGTTGCAAAATAAGGCTAAAAATGGCCAAATTTTAAAAATTTTCTCATGTTTTATAAGTGTTTGAAGACACGAATGTAGATTTTTCCGATGGCGAGAATAAGAGTAATTTTTTACTCGACCGTGCGTGTTGAGCACTTAGCTTTGATTCCTTAACTTCACATTAGGCTAAGTCTCTTAAATGAGGACGAGAAATGATAGGGTTAATTATAAGTTACCATGCTAAACGTAGAGTACTCATATTCTTTCAAAAACTCATGTGTTCTCGTTGTTTGCTTATTCTCCCTTCGCTTGTAAATATTTTTTGCTTAATAAATATTGACTTGGCGGTTTAGTTAGGATTGTTGGGTTTCTAGTCATTTCTAGTAGCTTCCGTGTAATTAAATTGGGAAGACATTAAGGTATCGCCAGCGTCGCGGTTTTAAAGTATTGGCACCCTAATAATCTAAAGCTTCACCCAATAATAAGATTTCAAGTGCTCACCTAAATCTAGCAAACAATTTGAAGCCCCACAAGGCCGAAAAATCTATGCAAAATTGAAAGTGAATCAAGCCTTAATCTTCGAAGCTTTAAAGATCCAAAATTCGCTTTAGCGTGAGGATATACGTCTTTAGCTAATAAAACCACCGATGAGGCGGATAATAAAAGGCAAGGAAAGACCGAAGTCATAATAAAAGCTTCATGGCGAAGTTGAATAAAAGATGGAGGTAAACCAAAGATAATAAGGCCCTTCCGTTAGGGGGCGTATAAAAGTCTTGGTAATAAGTCTCATGTTCAAAATCGTTATAAAACCGTGTTTATCGATTCTTCTTGTCAACTTAATTTTTTAACATCGTTGTCTATTAGGAGGGGTTATTGATTTGATGGTCTTGGTTACACAGTTAGGACTCTATTTTTAGACCTAAATCTCTATTATCGCATAAGTCAAACAATGTATCCTCGTGAAACATTCAAGACAAAATAAAATATAAGAGATACAACTTAGGAATAATGGGAGGATAAGTACGTGATTAGGGCATATGAGTAGTGTTAGCATTACTAACTTATAATGACAATGATCTCGTTACACGCTTGGCATGGAATTAGGGTGAAAATCGAGGACGATGAAATTATTTCTAACGAAGCATTCACGTGTTCTTATTCTATGAACCTAAACGTCCCATTTTCATGTCTAAAACGCAAGTAGTAGTAATAGTAGTAGTATAGCTAGTTTATCGTTCAAATAAAGTGACTAAAATTGAATTTTGGAAGTGCTACGATACTTTATTCTAGCATTGCGTGAGGGCACGGCAATGGTTTAGTATGGGGGAGTGATGAGACTGCTTTTATACATAGTCTCATCGTCCATTTTGGGCTTAAAATGCATTAAATATCATTAAAACTGCCAAATATATGCTCGTGTTTGTTGCTTGTGTATTTTAGGTCCGGTTATTGAGGAAATGACAAAAAGATCACAAGAATCATTCAAAAACGAACACGGGAAACGAAGCCGCACAATGAACCGGACCCGAATCCTGAATTTCCAAAAATGACCTTGAAGAATTGAAGATTGGCAAGAATGGTCCCTCAAGAAAGGAAGACTTGTCATTTTATACCCCTGTAAATCCTCAAAATTACCTGTGGGTCCCTAAAATATCAATTATTTGCATATTCAGTCCTTGGAGAATGAAGAAAGTACAAAAGAAGCCCTTGTCTAAAGTTTGAAAATGAGTTGTGCCAAATTTGACAAGAAGAGCAAACTTATTATAAAGGGAAATGGAATTTGTGGCTATTTATTACAAGCTGAACAAGACAAGAAACATGGGGGGGTCAAACTGTCCAGACATCAAACTCTCTCCCACCACTCATAAACTGACACGTCACCTTTAACCCGACCCTGCCCTTTTACCCAACCCATTAACCCGTCCAAAGCCCACAACCCACCACCACCAGGTTTATTAATAAACCTGGTCAAACAGTCAACAACTTTTCCCACTAAACACTTAATTTAAAAACTCTTATCCCCAAACCAGATTAAACCCAAGCCTAATCCCACATAAACCCTAGAATTACCCAGACCTAATTGACTTATAATCAAAGGGGTTTTTGTTGCAACTTTCCAGATACTTGATTACCATCACCCTCATCCCATCCCACACCCAAAACGTGAACCCAACACACCCATGTGTTGGGTAGGACCACCCCTGCAACGTCCCTTTCTTCCCAAACCCCAATACCAGACAAAATCAACAGCCAAGATGGTTTTCTTGTTCCCAAAGGTATAATAGACGTTCCTGATCAACTTCAAACAGCTGGCAACATCACATGCTCCATCTTGACCAAAAGTCCAAGATTCGTCAAAGGGCTTTTCTGGAAAATCACCCATTAGGGTTTAGGTCTTTTATTTTCATGTATTATTTTATTCAGTAGCCTAGAAGGTTCTGTTTAGGCTTATAAAAGGAGAATGTGGCTTGTACATTCCCTTTGTTCCAGTTTTAGCTTTCATCATTTGTAATTCCTTTTTATTGATATAAAAGTTGGTATTTGTGAGCAATTTAATTCGTTTTTATAGTTTATAAAAGTTTGGTGTGTGTTTGAAAGCTAAGCTGAGTTCCAAAATCATTTGTTAAAGGTTCTTTTTGAGTTGTCAAAAAAAAAATATTTCAAAAAACGTTTTCTGAAAATCAGTCTTTGAATTTTCTGAAATCCACACACACTAAAGTGAAAGTGGAAGTGTGTGTGTATTTCAGCTTTGGTTAGTGATTGATTTAGTGTCAAGGTCCAAAAGTTTGTTTCCAAAATTTTTGTTTTCAAGATTTTGTCAAAGTCTTTGGTGTACTCAATACTTACTGTTATATAAGTTCACCATAAGCTGCTTGCAACAGCTTATGGTCAAGCTTATATAACTTGAAGCTATTTTCCTGGTTGTTTGTGGTGTGCAGGAAACAAGAAGGAAAAAGTTATCCATTTTTATCCATTTTCATTTTATTATACCAAGTAAATCTACTCAAGCATCTCAACAAAGTCTGCACAAGCCCGGGCTTGTTTGGAGGTGACTTTTCAGTCACTGTTGGACCTGGATTGTAGGTCCAACAAGGTAACTTCCTTGTTCCTTGTTTTTAGTTTCAAATTTTTTGGTTCATGTGATTTGGTGAATTGGAATGAAATTTGTGAAATCTGTTTAGAAGTTTGTTTTATCTGCTTGATTAGGACTTATATTGTTTGTTATGCATGTTATAAGTGTTTAAAATCAGTTTGGTGATGACTTGCTTAAAATTTCTTTGATAATATTTCTTTGTCTGATTTTAAGGGGTGTTTGGGATTAAGGATTTAAAAGGTTTAAGAAGTTATAAACCTGTTAAAACCACTCATACTCACTCTCTTTGGACTGTTAGGTATAGGTGTGGTGTTCTTGTTAGCTTGGTGTGTTGAAATCAGAAATTTGCATGTCTTATTTTTGGTAAAAACAGTCAAACACCATAAGCCCCATTTCTGCCTGTTTTCATGTGAATTTGTTCATCAAATCTTGATCACTGTTAGATTCTAGGTCCAAGAATGGTTTGTAATAGCTTGTATGTCTTTTGGTGGATTTATGTGCAAGATTTAAGGGTTTGAATTTCATTTTTGTGCAAGTAAATTAAGTCAACTGTTCATCAGAAACAATTGTCCTTAATCAGTAACTTTGGGTGCCAATTTGTGCTTGAATTTGTAAAGTACTTGTGTGATTTTTGTGTTTACTTAGACTCCCCACAACCCAACTGGTGTGGGGGTGCCTTGTTGTCCAAAGAACAAGCTCTCCATAAGCTTCCCTAAGCTTATTAGGTCAACTGACCATTTTTTACACTAGCAGTGGGAACTAATTTCCCACTGGTAGTCCAATTGTTTCCACTGCTTGACTAGCAGACAAAACCAAGCAAGTGTCACTATTAGAGTTTGCAATTTTTTGTCTTTAGTGCACTTAAATAGGATTTAGGACTTAAAATTAGTTTCATTATTTTTCTAATTTAATTTGTGATTTTTCAGTTCAATTAGTTTTTAAGTTACTGTTCATTTAGTATTTTTTAGGTTTTATAGCTATTTTTAATTAACTTTTAAGTTTCTGTTTTTGGCATTTAGTGACAAAAATTGTTATTTTTCAGTTTTATCATTTTTCATAGATTAAGAAAAACATTTTAAGATTTTTGGTTTAAAAAGTTTTTACTGTTCACTTTTTATTTAATTTTTAAAATTAATTTAGTTTAATTAGGGTTTTAATTCAAACTGTTTTTGTCCTTTAGTGAAAAAATTTATATTTTTCAAGCTTTTTCATTTTTCTACTGTTCATTAGAGTAATTTAGGATTTTTAAAATTTTCAAATTATTTTTAGCATTATTTTATTAATTTTTATGATTATTTTAGTTTAAAAATAGTTTTTAGTGATTTAAAAATAGAAAAATAGTTTTTAAAATTTAGGAAAAATACTTTTTAGTCTTTAGATAATATAAGTAAGTTATTAGTTCAATAAAATAATATTTTGGACATTTTGATTAATTATATTTAATTTTAGGGCTTTAATTAGCATTTAAAATTGAATATTTAATTAATAAAAGGTTTTAAAATATTTTTATTAGATTTTATTTCTTATTTATATTATTTTAGACTTAATTTTAACTTTTAATTCATTTTTAGGTTAAAATTTTTAATTTGTAGCTTTTTACGGTTTTACGTGAACGACATTTTCGTCTTGCTCGATCCGTCTTCGTAACCGTCAATCTCTTCTTACCTCATTTCTATTTTCTCTTCTTTTTCTCAATATAATCACAAACCATTAATCAATTCATTACACAACGCACTAGCCTCCTCGAGAACGAACTCACTATCATTAGGGTCATTTACACACGGTTTTCCTAAATCGTCGTGCTTACTTCCCTATTTTGTTACTCTTTTCCTAAAGGGTAGAAAAAACTCTACATCACAGTCCATCAAAACAGTATGTTCAGATCTGACTAGTTTTCACTATTTTTGTCATATCTTGCTTTCTAAAATTCGTCACAGGACAAGCCACCCGGGGATTTAATCACAAAAAAATTATCTATCTTAATATGTAAGTTTTTAGTATCCCAAACCTACTGATTTCGACATGCAATCTGTTTTTGCTACGGTTCAAAAATCGTTATAAATCAAATCGTTACTAGAGCTTGTTTAGCTTCATTTTAGTGTCAAAAACTCATATACAATGTCCAAATACTCATTAATTAATTATATATATATATATATATTTTCAGAATATATGAGATCTAGTTAATATAAGAAATAAAATGAAAAGATCTAAAATCAAGAGAAAAGTGGAGTAGACCTTAGATCCGAGATCTAGAAACGAAAGGACGGATACACCAAATAGATCTTCTTGGTTAGACCCGTATAATCATAGATCTAACTAAGATCTAGACATGCATTAACCCATGAACATGGTCCTAAACTTCAGCCCCACGAAGTGTATGCATCTCCTTCTTCAAGGCTCCAAATGGTTAAACTAATATCGCCATTGGTTGTGATGATCACAGACGAATAAGTTATGATAGGATTCGAGCTTGTAAAAATTACGAAAATGGTGGTTTGGTGATGATGATGCCACGACTGGTGGCTAGGGGCCACGGGATGATGGTGGATTTACATGGTGCATGCATAGATCCGTTAGATTTATTAGAAATGAGGGTGGCGGCTGCCATTTTAGATGGAGAGAGTGTGTATGTTGAAGATGGAGGCTAGGGTTTGTGTTAGAAATGAAGATGAAATCCTAGTTCACCTATTTATACCCTTCAAAGTTATAAAAGTCAATATGCAAGGTTTAGAATAGTTAAGGGCTTATGTTGCAATTATTTTACAAGGGCCTAAAGTGTAACATTTTATCATGTGTTCAATAATAAACGGTTCGGGACTCGTTCGGACGACTTAACGGACGATTCAATACACGAGACTTGCGCCATCATTTTTAAAATCATTTTTCCAATAAAAATGAGTCCTTGCTTCGTCGCGTTTCAAAAATATTTGCTATTATTTATTTAAATGCTCGTTTAATTAATTTAGCTATTTCGGTTAGATTTCACCGTAAAAATAAAACATAAACCCTAATACCATGTTATTAACAACGTTTTAGAATATAATGAAAAATACTATTTCTTCATATTTTCAAAGTTTTAGTTTTGAATCGTTTCAACTATTATTTTTATTATTTTTGCTCATTCCGACTCTAAAACGTCAAAAAATACTACAAGTAATTAGATAATAAATATTTAATTTATTAAACGTAAACTTAAAAATTTTAAATTCCTCAGTTCATAAACTAAAAGAAAATATTCAAAATAAATTTGAATTTAGTTAACACGATCTTCGTTAAATTATCAAAATAAATAACAAGTTTCGTAAATGTTCGAAAAATCTTTGTTTAAACGTTGGTCAAAATTTTCGGGTTGTTACATCATCCACTCCTTTTAGAAAGCGACGTCCCGGCGCTTAATTCGTATATGATAGCCTTCAATCAAACAGTGACGAGTGAAAAACAGACAAGTCATCGTCTAGGTTTTCCAAGGAATGTATAAAGATATTATATGGTACACGTTATCCATGATCGGACGTCATTGGAAAATGTCGTCTCAAGTTCTCAATACTTACGATCATTCGGCTAGATCGCATGCCACATAAGTATCTAAAAGCAAAAGTCAAACATAAATATCAAATACAGATTTCCGCTGTTGCTCATCGAGTAAAATCTGGAACAATCCTTGATAATAGCAAGTAAAATTACAAAAACTTCACATCCACGATAAGTCGTCATTGATAACTTGATCATGAGTCAATCCGCAAGTACACACATAAATCCTGGTGACGCTTAAAAAAAATCGCCTATTCTCGGAACGGTCAATCGGTTCTAAATGATTAGTTTTTAAAACTCGCGACCATCAAGACACATTAGAAATGGTCCATTAAAACAAATCATAACTCGAGGGAAGTAGAACGGGTTACTCGTACATAAATGATAATCAACGATCATCATAATGACGACGTCATCGAACGATTCATATCAACGGAACACGATTCGAAGGAAGACGTATGCACACCAAACATCCACAAATCGAGCCAGACATACTTGGGCCCACTCATTTATAACTCCTTGTCTACATCAAAAGGCGTCCCCTTTCATGTATACAAGAGTTTATAAATTCACGGTTCGGGAACTTATCACTTTCTTGTTCAAATGAAAAGGCGTCCCAATCCATTTCAACAAAACGATTATAAGTCATCCTACTCAAGTATTACTACCTCTTAACACGATATCGTATCAAAATACTATAGTAAATACAAGGTGTGTTGGAAATACGTTTTACGTATTAGAAAGGATCGGTCACTCCAACAATAGAACATGTTATAGCTCGTAGTTTAGTTATTTACATTCATTAAACAAAGCCTAAAACCGAGCCCATGAAGTGTATGGGCCGGCGGCCTAATGTAAACCCAAGCCCATCTCATGGGCTTGGGTATATAAACCCTCTCCTTAGATGGAGAGGGTGTGTGGTTTCATAATTTACACATAGTAAACATTGGTTTTCTCTCTCTAAGTGTGTGTGTAATTCACCATCTCTCTATCTCTTTCTCTCTCTAAAACATAAGCAAGATTTACATTTCTACAAATGGTATCAAGAGCTTGGGATGAAATATAGGTTTGTTTTTAGTGTTGCGTATGTTTTATAAACATTTCGTAGGTTGTTGAGTATTTCTTGCCGAATCCTCAATTTTTTTTGTGTTTGATCGTGATTTCAAGTAGTATAACATAGTGATTCATGATATAGTGTTTTTGGTATCTTGGTTTTGGTTAAAACACAATCATTCTTGGATCAAAAGTGCAAAAAGTTCTTGTGTTCTTCATTCCGAAATTCATGCAAACATCACCATCGGAAAGTACAAGTGCAAAGGGGTCTCCATCGCAATAACCATCACCATCGGAAAGTGACTGGTTCCACATTGCGATACTTGGATTTCGATACTTATTCCGATCTGGACATTCCGATCGTTCTTTGCGATCTGGGATTCCGACGGTTATAAGGAAGTTTTAAGTCGTTACTCTGCCTAAATTTTATCAGCCATATTTCGATCTGAGACTTTGCGATCCGAACATTCCGATAGGACTTTGCGATCTGAACATTCCGATAGGACTTTGCGATCTGAATCATTTCGACAACTTTGCATTGCAATCTAGGCATTTCGATACCAACAACATTTCGACAGGGTTATATTACGATCTGGACATTTCGATCTGACATTCCGATCTGGCATTTCGATCTGACATTCCGATCTGGCATTCCGATCTAGACATTCCGACAATCCAAAAATTATTCCTTAAAAAATTTTGAATCGTGTGTAATTTTGACTTGGAATTTTTGGTTTATCGAGAACATATTTTAGGGGATTTTAACATTGTTTCTCGATTTTAACTCACAACAACACAAAAATACTTAACCTTATTTCATTGATCGATCAACTTTGTAAATCTTCACTTATTGAAATGGAGTACACATCTCTTACGGATAAGTCCATCCTCTCGGGTACGGATAATCGTCCACCAATGTTGGTGAAGACTATGTGTGAGGAATGGGCTTCCCGAATGGAACTTTATATGTTGAACAAGGAGAATGGACATCTAATTTGGGTATCGGTGCTCAATGGACCATTAGATTATGGTACAGTGACGGAAGGTACGACTACTCGTCCTCGCACAACGGGTGAGTTGACTGGAAGATTCAAGATAAATGTGATAAGTATGCTACAAACATCATTCTCTAAGCCCTTCCTCCAGATGTCTACAAACTCGTCAGCAAACATAAAGTTGCCAAAGAGTTATGGGATAGAATTCGTGTTCTAATGCAAGGCACCTCGTTAACTAAACAAGAACGAGAGTGTAAGCTTTATGATACTTTTGATAAGTTTGCCTATGTGCCAGGGGAGACTCTCAATGATTACTATCTAAGATTTACCCTATTGTTGAATGAGCTTAATATCTATGGCATGGCAATTCCTACCTTTCAATTGAACACCAAGTATTTGAACACTCTTCCTCCAGAATGGAAAAAATACGTGACGGATGTTAAATTGGCTAAGGACATGCATAACACCAATGTGGATCAACTTCAAGCTTTTCTTCAACAACACGAATGCCATGTGATCGAGGCTCGGTTGTCTACACCTCAAGTTCATGATCCACTTGCAATGTATGCTTCTCAACAAAACATGGCTTATACTTATCAACAACCATCATACTTGCAGCAGCCACCACCACACATCTATCAGCAACCACAACAACCATCTTATCAACCACCAATGATGCCACAGCAAGAATATCAACAAAGTGTTCATCAACAATCTTTTCAACAGCAACCACCATATCAAACATCACCATCACAAGCCAACACTTCTCCATTGGGCTATACTCCTCAGCAAGGATATTTTCCAATAGAAGCACAACTAGCACAAGCTTTCTACTCTAATGAACTTCCACCAATCCAAGCACCGGTCTTTACTCCATATGATACGCCAGCTGATGTTCTAAACCATCTCACAGCCTATTTGTCAAAACTTGTTGCAACTAGAGGATTTCCACCAACAAACAATCAGCTCCGCACCTCATCAAATCCTCGACAACAAGCCACTGTTCAAGATGGTCAAGTGATGGTGCAACCTATTCAGGGAAGACAAAATTCATATGGAACTCCTACAAGGACTAGGAACAATCAAGCTGTGAATTCCTAAGCTAGTGGAAATGGGAGTCCTATTGGTCCTAAAAAGGTTGTGACTTGCTACAATTGCCGAGGACAAGGTCATATGGCTAGGGAATGCACTCAGCCGAAAAGGAGAAGGGATGATGCATGGTTTCGTGAGAAGATGTATTTGGTTGATGCTCAGTCTAAGGGGAAGATTTTGGATTCAGAGGAGTTAGCATTTCTTGCAGACCCAGGGGCAGCAGATATTGAAGGCATTACAGTTGTTTCCACTTCTAATGCAGCTTATCAAGCGGACGATCTTGATGCATACGATTCGGATGATTTGTTACGCGCGATATGCCGACGACTTACTACTGGGAATCGTGGGTGCCGTAGAGCTTCTCATAGAAATCAAAAATCGTTGCTAATCTTTCTCACTACGGTTCTGATGTCATAAGTGAGGTACCAACCACATATAATAATATTGATGATAACCAACATCAAGTTGGGCATGAAAATGACAACCTCGAACAGCATTCGGGAACTAGTAACTCAAATGATGTGGTACCCAATTCTACACATTTGAGTGAACCTCAACCAAATGTTACGACGGGTATGGAATCTTATGCTCAACATGATTTGGTAATGGTGCCCAAACATATTATTGATCAAATGCATATGGCCTTCAGACAATCCGTATATACCAATTCCACCCTAACTGTTGAGCTTGCGTTGCATAAAGAAAAGGTCAAAGCTTTTGAAATGGTCCCTCAAGCAGAGAAAATAACATGTTCTGAATTTGACCAATTTCGTTTTGAAAAGATTGAACACTTGAAAGAAATAGAATCATTAAAAGCTAATATTTCTAATGAATTAAAAGAAAAGGAGTCGGTTGTCAATGATTTTCAGAAACTTAAAATGGATTTCGAAACTCTCGAGTCTAAAAAGGTTGAATCAGAAATTAATGCTACCAAACTTCTTAAATTCAAAGAACAACAACTTTTAAAACAGTACGCTTCCACAGAAAAGGTTCATCTTTTAACTAAATATTTTAAAGAACTCAAACTTAAGCGTCTTCAAGATTTACCACCTAATCCCGGTTATGCAAAACAAGCTCAGGAATATATTCCCGGTCTTTATGATATGACCATAATTGGAAAATCGAAGGAAGCAACTTTTGTTCGTAGTACTGAGGAGACACAATCACTTGCGAATGAAACTCATTCTAAAATGCTTTCAAAATTCCATACAATTGATTATGATCAATAAAAAAGATCAATTTTCGAAAAAGACACGCATTCGCTTACAAAAGGAATTAGCAGAATTGACAGTTCTTGTGCCCCAAAGTTTGTCAAATGAAAACCTTCCTAGTACGTCTCCTACACTTGTCAAAACGGATTTAACGAAGTTAATTCCACCGGTAAGCAAGGCGTCCGTTAACTTAAATGCGGTTCACCAACACTTAGCCGATTTTGAGAAGGTCATTTTGGAACGTACGACGGCTTCGACCATAACGGAAGGTGAATGGAACTTTGAGCACACTAGAGCTGCGTTCCGAAATGAAATTGTTCCGTTTGTAGACAATGTTAAGGCTTGTCTTAGTAATCTTGATCAAGATTTGTTTTTGGAAATAGAAGAATTTAGACGTGTTTTCAATGAAATGGATAATGCTTATGAAAACAGTTTACTTGAAATAGAACGGGTTTCACGCCATAATGATCTGCTTCTGAATCAAGTGATGTCTCATGATATAGTTTCTGTATGTGTGAATACAAGTCTTGATAGTGATTCTATTGTGCATAATGTTGAATCTGTGGATACAAGTCTCGACAGTTTTCTCATCTTAACTTTGACGCTATTAATCACTTGGCGAAAAACGAACTTGTTCGTGGTCTTCCTAAACTATCATTTCACAAGGATCATTTGTGTTCCGCGTGTACAATGGGGAAAAGCACTAAGAAATCATACAAACCCAAGACGGAAGACACCAACCAAGAGAAACTTTATCTATTGCATATGGATCTTTGTGGGCCAATGCGTGTTGAAAGTCTTAGTGGCAAAAAGTACATCCTCGTCATTGTCGATGATTACTCTCGGTTTACATGGGTGAAATTTCTTAAAGCAAAAAATGAGGCACCTAAATTCATCATCGGATTTCTCAAGATGATTCAAGTGCGTCTCAACACTGCTGTCCGACGCATTCGTACAGATAATGGAACTGAATTTTTGAATCAAATCTTGCGTGATTATTATGAAGAAGTTGGCATATCTCATGAAACATCCGTTGAACGCGCTCCATAACAAAACGGTGTCGTTGAAAGGCGAAATCGCACACTTATGGAAGTTGCTCGAACGATGTTAATTTACGGAAAGGCTCCATTGTTTTTATGGGCAGAAGCAGTATCTACAGCAGTGTACACCCAAAACCGGTCACTAATTCGTAAACGCCATGGTAAAACACCTTATGAGCTTCTCCATGGAAAAGTACCAGATTTATCATATCTTCATGTATTTGGTTCTCTTTGCTATCTAAATAATGATGGTGAAAATTTGGGAAAACTTCAACCAAAGGCTGATATTGGTATTTTCATTGGTTACGCACCCGCAAAGAAGGCATACCGAATCTACAACCGTAACTCTCGCAAGATCCTCGAAACTATGAATGTTGATTTTGATGAGCTGACAGCTATGGCTTCTGAGCAAAGCAGCTCTGAACCCGCACTTCATGAAATGGGACCCAACAATATTAGTTCTGGTCTTGTCCCAAACAACCCTACTTCATCATCATTTACACCACCTACTAGGAATGAATGGGATACGTTGTTTCACCCGTTCTTTGATGAATTCTTTACTCCTCCAACCATTGTTGCTCCAGAACCTGAGGTAATAACTCCGGTAACCGAAGTTGTCGTTCCAGCAACCGAAGCACAATCAGACACATTTGAACCTACAATTGGTCAAGATATACCTTCAACGAGTAATTCTCAACCAACACATGTTTCAACTACCCATGTCATGCCTATTGATGATGAAGAGGATGATGATGATCACGATTTGGAATTCGCTCAAATGCGTGAACTTCCATTCTTTGGTGTACCAATTCCCGACCCTAATCAAGCCGGGTCGTCCACTTCAGAGGAAGCTCCTTCTACAATTTACTCCAATCCACGGATTCGTGAACATGACAGCAAGTGGACAAAGGATCATCCTATAGATTCTATTATTAGTGACCCTAATCGTCCGGTATCCACACGAAGTCAGTTACAAGAAAGTGCAATGTTTTGTCACTTTGATGCTTTTCTCACTGAAGTTGAACCTAAGACATGGCAAGAAGCTTTTACTCAATCCTGTTGGATAGAAGATATGCAAGAACTTAATGAATTTATACGTCTTGAAGTATGGGAACTTGTCTCATGCCCGGATCAAGTGCAGTTACTCACTTTGAAATGGGTTTACAAGGTGAAACTCGATGAGTTAGGCGGAATATTGAAGAACAAAGCTCGACTAGTAGCTCGTGGATACAAGCAATTATTGGGCATCGACTTTATGGAATCCTTTGCACCTGTTGCCCGTTTAGAAGCTATTAGACTATTCCTCGCTTATGCAGCCCATATGAATATGATCGTCAATCAGATGGATGTGAAGACGGCATTTCTTAATGGTGAACTCAAAGAAGAGGTCTATGTTCAACAACCGGATGGTTTTGTGAATCCTAATTATCCTAATCATGTGTACAAGCTTAAGAAGGCTCTCTATGGGTTGAAGCAAGCTCCTCGCGCATGGTATGATCTTTTGTCACAATTCCTCATTACGCAAGGCTTCGCTAAAGGCAAGGTGGATCCTACGCTGTTCATTCAGAAACGAGGTAAAGATATGATTATGGTACAAATATATGTTGATGATATTATATTTGCAGCCTCGACCCAAACTTTATCCGACGAATTTGGGAAACTCATGTCTTCCAAGTTTAAGATGTCAATGATGGGCAAGGTATCATTCTTCTTAGGTCTTCAGATATCTCAGAGTCCCAGAGGCATCTTTATCAATCAATCCAAGTATGCCCTTGAATCGCTTAAGAAATACAAGATGGAATCTTGCGACCCCGTGGATACTCCAATGGTGGAACGAACTAAGCTTGATGCAGATCCACATGGAGTTGCCGTTGATCCGACACTTTATCGTGGAATGATAGGTACTCTTCTGTATATCACAGCCATTCGACCTGATCTTCAGTTTGCTATATGTATGTGTGCTAGGTATCAAACTAGGCCTACTGAGTTACACTTAGCTACTGTTAAAAGGATCTTTCGATATCTTAAAGGAACCATTAATCGGGGACTTTGTTATTTGAAGGACTCTTCTATTGCACTAATGGCATATGCAGATGCGGATCACGCGGGTTGTCAAGATACAAGGCGTAGCACGAGTGGAACTTTGCAACTACTAGGAGATCGACTAATCAGTTGGGCATCGAAAAGGCAGAAAAGCGTTGCAATTTCAAGTACGGAAGCAGAATACATAGCTATGTCCGGTTGCTGTGCTCAAATTCTTTGGATGAGATCGCAATTAACCGACTATGGTCTAGGTTTCAACAAAATTCCGATGTACTGCGACAACAAGAGTGCAATTGCCTTATGCTGCAACAATGTTCAATTCTCCCGGTCGAAGCATATTGACATTCGCTACCACTTCATCAAGGAGCAAGTGGAAAATGGAGTGATCGAGCTTTACTTTGTCCGATCTGAGTATCAATTGGCGGATATTTTCACGAAGGCTTTAGATCGCGCTCGAATTGAATTTTTGGTCGACAAGCTAGGAATGAGAACTTTCTCGCATGAGACTCTAAAGGAACTCGCAGATGAAGCGAAAGAATAGTGGTGGTAAAACTATTCTCCGTATCCTTGGTGATCATCTGTATATATTGTTTATATTTTTATCCACAAAAGCAAAATACAAAAATATAAAACCATATAAAAACCATAAAAATTGAAAAAAATCTAGAAAAATCCAAAAATAGTTTTACTTTATTTTTCAAAGGCATGTCTTTTGGTACGATAATATTTACGACCTTAGAAATGTTGATTAATATTGACACGGCGCCATAAATAGAGTTCGTACAAAAGTTGTAAATATTTCATAAAACATGCCTAAATGGCTTGTAGTTATTTCTGACTACAACCCGGTTTTCATATTAAAGTCAAGTATTTCTTATGAAAGCTTTGGCTCACAACGGGAATTAATTTTCTCGGGCAAGGTTTACTTTAAAACCTTGTAAGGGATCAGGTTTACTTTATAACTTGGTCTAACACAAATCAATGTACGTTTCAGTGCATTTATTTGTTAAAACAAGAGAAGTCTTGTTTTTATGAAGCTATCATCTCTACAACCATGCTATCTACAATTGGTATCTACATACTCGACGATGCGACTACTCAACCGACGACTACAACTCTTTTGATAGAACACGGGTCAACAATTGAGGGGGAGCAATTGTCAAGCATTCAGAATCTTCGATGCCGAACGTGCCAAGCTCACTAACTGGTGTCAAGACAACAATACCAATCGTACATGTGGTGTCAAGAGATGACTTCAGACGTGACGAGGCGACCAACATATGCTGACAAGAACCATTTGATCTTATCATATGATGTTCTCATCTATCAGGTCCAACCTTGTCAATTCTTTTCTAATATGGTGAATATGTGATCATGTTACAAATCGATATCATATCTCATACGTTTGATATCATGAAGATAAAATGGACTTGCATTTTTCCTCCCAAAACCTTTGTTAAAACTTCATTAAAAAAATGATATTAAAAACATCGATTGGGTTAATTTTTTTAATATGGGGGAGAAAATGTGATTTAATATGGGATATTATCACAAATGGTTTGACTTAATGTGCTAGCTCATCCCGACATATCCGAAATGTTTTCGAATATCGTGGCATATGTTAAGGGGGAGCAAAATGGATTTTCATGGTGACATATACTTACCCAAACCTCATTTAATTCACGACGATGAAGATTGTGGTGACATAAGGATGGTAGGATAGGTTAAGTCCAATGATTCTTCTAGAACCGGAGGAATCTTCCCAAGGACATTCCATAGCTAGAAATAGTAGTCCTTAGGAAAGATGGAGAAAGATTGTGAACGTAGTTGAATGCTGACCAAGTACTTAAGTTAGCACTGGAACAATCACAACAAGGTGCTAGTTATGACGTATTGGTAAGCATTGAAGGGGTTGAAGAATGAAAAAGAATTGTAAAGATAAAGGGTGTAAAGAAAGAAACCCTCCTTACAACTTTAGGCAGAAACCGGGTCAATACATATGCTATTGAGATCATTTTTAATGATGCTTGATATTGAAGATAAGACATCATGGACCCAGTGATGCAATGCATAACCCATCCCAGCTAACTCAGATATCTCTCAAAAGGTATTTGTTTTAATCACACGGAGACAACACGTTATCTATTGATTTATTCACTCCGAATAAATTGGTATTGAAATGGTGGCACTCCTCTCCAGCCTCCGATCACTAAAATCCAAAATGCACGATCGAGTCTAGAGCCATTTGAGATCATCAAATATCTCATTAGGACACAGTTTCATATTTCCTTGCTTCTTCACACACTGTGAAAAGTAAGAAAGATTTTAAGAGTCCTACGCAAAATCTTCATGATCTTGCCTGAACATCCGAGTAATACGAAAGTATTTACAATGAAGATGGAAATACTTCTTGAGCGAATATCAAAAAGCTCATGGTAGGTGACTTGTGCGATTCTTTATGAATCAAGCTTGTGATAACTGGAAAGCAACAGTGGTTTAATTCTTAACTGAACTTAAACACGTTCCAGGCCTCTACGCAAAATCTCAGTGATCTTGCCAGAACACTCAGAGTGATACCTTAGTGTTCACAATGATGAGTGGAAATCCTTCTAGTGTTAACCTCAAATAGCACTTGGTAGGTAACTTGCAAGATTCTATACGAATCAAGCTCGTGACAACTGGAAAGCAACGATGGTGCGGTTCTTAATTGAATTTCACTTGTTCCAGGAACATGAATTGACGGCTTCAAATCATGCGAATATTATTATCCAAATGATTCACTCTTTATGTTCGCAGTCAGCTTTGGACGGTCGAATAAAGAGAACGGGTTTACCCGCGAAATCCTGTCAGGAAGTTACTTAATTGAAACTATCCGTCACGGGTACGATATCTAATATCGTCCAACGGTCTTCACCGACCGGAGGTAAAATGCTACCGATTTAGAATGAAATGTTCAAAGCCATTTCGTTCGTGTCTACTTATGTTGCGGCATTTGAAGACGGTGGCGTTGCGGGATCCAAGAAGAAGTCGTCCCCGCATGCTTATACTTTATGCACTTCATACCTTATCTAATTCAAGAAAGCCTAAAAGTTAAGTCTTCCGCTGTATCGAACTCTGAAGCTTTCAAGAATTACGAAGGTATAAGTATGTGGGACATGGCGTCACGAAGAGGCGAAGATCACAAGTGATGGATGCACGAGATCAAGGCAAGAGATCAATGCTCAAAGATCACATCAGCATGTTCACCAGAAAAGGAAAAAGGAAAAGAAAGACGAAGACTACGAGCTCAAGACAAGCATAGTATGCTAGGTTTATTTCATTATTGTAACTCGGGTAACGCCCTTGTTTGGAGTGACCTCCCTTAGGGGGAGATTGTTGGAAATACGTTTTACGTATTAGAAAGGATCGGTCACTCCAACAATAGAACATGTTATAGCTCGTAGTTTAGTTATTTACATTCATTAAACAAAGCCCAAAACCGAGCCCATGAAGTGTATGGGCCGGCGGCCTAATGTAAACCCAAGCCCATATCATGGGCTTGGGTATATAAACCCTCTCCTTAGATGAAGAGGGTGTGTGGTTTCATAATTTACACATAGTAAACATTGGTTTTCTCTCTCTAAGTGTGTGTGTAATCCACCATCTCTCTATCTCTTTCTCTCTCTAAAAACATAAGCAAGATTTACATTTCTACAAGGTGTCAATAAACTTATATCATGATTTCCGTACTCAAACGTCCCATTCCATTTGAATAAGGAAAACACAACAATCTAAGGTCCAGTGTTTAAAATTTTCTTATTCAAATGTCCCAATCCATTTAAATAAGTCAACCTTGAACAACTCATAGTTGGGCGAGTTAAAATCTATATATCTAAATGTCCCATTCCATTTAGATACACAGTATTAAGTCACTCAACCGAATGACTACTATGAACATATCTTTGTTGTACCAAAACTATATATATTTGATTAGGATATATATATCTTAGGTCCAACATTGACATCCTCCTTTTCGTCAATAAGAGGTAGTCATATACAAAATTATATCACACGTCGCATTACATAGAAGATGTCGCCTTGGATAAATGATTCTTCAAAGTCATAAGAAGTATCGAAAACACGAACATCGCATTTATCAATTACGTTTCGAAAGGAGATGTTCAAAAATGGCACACTACGATACGATGATAACAATCGAACTTAAACAAGTTGATATGTGATAGGTTACGCAACCATAACAATCTGCATCATAATAATACCTCGTATCAATATAAAATTAACATTTATAATTAAATAAATGAATACATGACTTGTAATTTACAAGTGCAAATATTCCAAAATTAAAACATATATATCTCATATATATATATATATATATATATATATATATATATATATATATATATATAGGGTGAGGTTATTTTCAGAACCAAATAAATGTAAAGAACTGCGAGAACCACCTTTTGACTCTTAAAATGCACATGTATATTCATTAGGTTAGTTTATTTGGTAGAAATACATGAATTTTTATTGTCGTAGGTCACTAGGAACATGTATCCTAGGACAATGCACATGTATTTGTTTTGTATGTACTATAACTATCTTTTCATTAGATAATATGAAAACACATGTGCACTATTCATATCGCTCATAATACTCGGACCTATAACTAATAAAATGATTATTAAATGTTAATTTAAACATAATAATGAAAATATATATGCATTGTTAAGAGTATAAAGGTGGTTCTCGCAGTTCTATACATTTATTTGGTTCTGAAAATAACCTTACACTATATATATATATATATATATATATATATATATATATATATATATATATATATATATATTCTTTTTCCGGTCCCATCGGTAATTCGGAGATTTTGCTTGCGACAGTTATAGTTAAAAGATTTTAAAACCTTTTATTTTGGAAAATCTTTTGTTCTCTATAACTTAAGCTCTGATACCAATCTGTAACACCTCCTATTTCGGGTCATATGTGGAAGCTCATATGGGGTGCTACTTCATAATATAATAGCTCAAGTAATAGAAAACGACTCGAAAAGAATCGTTTTAAAAGTAAGCATTGGATTGTAATAAAAGTTTAAAACTCGTTCACAACATGGTCCCAAACATTTAACAACTAAATGAACAACATTTATTATAATTAAAACTCATTGAACGATTATTTCCAAAATGGTGAGCTTTAAACATCTTTATTATTAAACCGCAAGCACCGAAATCCCTCCTTTGCCATTACCTTCAAGGACCTGAGATAAAACATGCTAAAACTTGTCAACAAAAGTTAAGTGAATCTATAGAGTTTATAAATAAACATTACCGAACACCAATATGTTTTAAAACCATCAGGAAATAACGATATGGATCAAACAACGTTATATGGATTATTAAAGGCCTCATGACATTGAAACGTTTCCATAATATTTGCCCACCATACACCTCGCTCAGTGTATATTAAAATCTCACGCATGTATCCTCCTTGGGCCTCAAACGTGCCCTAACGATAGCTAGTCGTTATAGGAGGGGAGGAGGTCGGTCCTCCCGAATAGTACTATTCCATGTATAAGCGCCTACCAAAACTCGGTAGTTAACAATTCATGATATAATTGGGACTTTCATTTAGCGAAATAACAAACCTATAATAATCATAACCATGGCATTAAACATTTCCTTGTGTTCTAAATTTTAAACAAACATGGGTTTTCCACAACTTATAGTTGTACCCTTCATTTTCAATAAACCAATTTCCAATAAATATGGTTCTCACAACTTCTAGTTGTACCCATTAATGGGTTTGCCGCAACCTATAGTTGTACCCTTTAGTTTTTAGTAAAACAATTTGCATGTTATCCCCCTCGCAATTTCTAAAACAATTAAAGAATTTAAAAGCGAGGCTATAGACTCACCTGATACAATCGTCACAATAGTTAATAGAGAACAAACGTCAATCGAGAATAAATGTCAATGGTTGGTACATGATCACACGAGACCTAAAGATAACGAGGCACGTCTTAGGCTCGAGACGATAAATGAATCGTACATATATGTAATAAGTATATGTTAATAAGTTCCTGGACATTGCATAAGTTTTATGATTCTTTATAATACTTTTAGGTGAACACTTAGTCATTTTAAGTGAAAAATCCAATTTGACACTTCTAGCCCATCTTAAGCCCAATAGTTGTCCACTACCCAAGTATATGACTTAAGTCCATTTTAAATTCAGCATACTACTCTAAATTGGTTATAAATCTCAGGTCCAATAATGGCCCAATAGCCATTACAAGTGTAAGTTGGGCTTTTATGGCCCAAGTCCACTTTATATAGTTTTTGGGTTCTAAAACACATCATAAACACGTACACTTAATATTTCATGTTGGTCGGGTCTCGGGTTCCATAATTATCAGTATATAACTAAGTATAAAATTCCCGACAAATGGGTCCTATCACGTCGGTTTGTATGAAAAACATCACTTTTTACGTTAATGAGGTATAGTCCGTTTATTACAATTCTCCCGACATGTCCCGCTAATTTGATCATATCTCTTGAACCCTAAATCATCTAAGTGTTTTCTTTTTACCAAAATTATTATTAACTCATGTACTTTACTGATTATAAGTCTAATTATCCCCAATTTATACTTTTCATAGCTAATTAACCCATTTTGTCACTTAGAATAGTTGGCTGTTTTTTGGTAGGCAAACTCGTTTTCACCATTTTGACCGCCATTTCCAAACTATAAATAATTGGTAAACCATCCAATTGATTCTACTTGTTCATGATTTTATATACAACCTACAGTTTTACATTTTTCAATAACTCTTAGTTATTATATGAGAAAACAGTCCGTGAAGACAGTATGTTCAGATCTGACTAGTTTTCACTATTTTGGCCACTATTTCCAAACCGTAAGGAATTGGTAAACCATCCAATTGATTCTAGTTCCTCATGATTTTATCTACAACTTTTACTATTACATATTTATAGGTCAGTATACAAATTTTATGAGAAAACAGTCCATCAAACAGTATGTTCAGATCTGACTAGTTTTCACTATTTTGGTCATAGCTTGCTTTCTAAAATTCGTCACGGGACAATCCACCCGGGGATTTAATCACAAAACATTTATCTATCTTAATATGTAAGTTTTTAGTATCCCAAACCTACTGATTTCGACATGCAATCTATTTTTGCTACGGTTCAAAAATCGTTATAAATCAAATCGTTACTAGAGCTTGTTTAGCTTCATTTTAGTGTCAAAAACTCATATACAATGTCCAAATACTCATTAATTAATTATATATATATATTTTCAGAATATATGAGATCTAGTTAATATAAGAAATAAAATGAAAAGATCTAAAATCAAGAGAAAAGTGGAGTAGACCTTAGATCCGAGATCTAGAGACGAAAGGACGGATACACCAAATGGATCTTCTTGGTTAGACCCGTATAATCATAGATCTAACTAAGATCTAGACATGCATTAACCCATCAACATGGTCCTAAACTTCAGCCCTACGAAGTGTATGCATCTCCTTCTTCAAGGCTCCAAATGGTTAAACTAATATCGCCATTGGTTGTGATGATCATAGACGAATAAGTTATGATAGGATTCGAGCTTGTAAAAATACGAAAATGGTGGTTTGGTGATGATGATGCCACGGCTGGTGGCTAGGGGCCACGGGATGATGGTGGATTTACATGCTGCATGCATAGATCCATTAGATCTATTAGAAATGAGGGTGGCGGCTGCCATTTTAGATGGAAAGAGTGTGTATGTTGAAGATGGAGGCTAGGGTTTGTGTTAGAAATGAAGATGAAACCCTAGTTCACCTATTTATACCCTTCAAAGTTATAAAAGTCAATATGCAAGGTTTAGAATAGTTAAGGGCTTATGTTGCAATTATTTTACAAGGGCCTAAAGTGTAACATTTTATCATGTGTTCAATAATAAACGGTTCGGGACTCGTTCAAACGACTTAACGGACGATTCAAGACACGAGACTTGCGCCATCGTTTTTAAAATCATTTTTCCAATAAAAATGAGTCCTTGCTTCGTCGCGTTTCGAAAATATTTGCTATTATTTATTTAAATGCTCGTTTAATTAATTTAGCTATTTCGGTTAGATTTCACTGTAAAAATAAAACATAAACTCTAATACTCATGTTATTAACAACGTTTTAGAATATAATGAAAAATATTATTTCTTCATATTTTCAAAGTTTTAGTATTGAATCGTTTCAACTATTATTTTTGTTATTTTTGCTCATTCCGACTCTAAAACGTCGAAAAATAATATAAGTAATTAGATAATAAATATTTAATTTATTAAACGTAAACGTAAAAATTTTAAATTTCTCAGTTCATAAACTAAAAGAAAATATTCAAAATAAATTTGAATTTAGTTAACACGATATTCGTTAAATTATCGAAAATAAATACAAGTTTCGTAAATGTTCGAAAAATCTTTGTTTAAACGTTGGTCAAAATTTTCGGGTTGTTACACTGTACAAAGTATATCTTTCGACAAAGCTTGAAATTTAAATCTAAATTTCATAATAACTCAGAATTAATGTACATACAAGACTTGTGGATTCTATAAATACGAAAGAGAATAAACTATATAATTAATCATGTAAAGAAAATACAGTATAGAAATGGTTCAAGAATACCAACGATAAACTAAGAAATCAAAAATAGCGCATGACACCCGAGAAAGAATTGGAACATTAACGGGTTACACTTCTGGAGCGAGGAGGATTAATGAAAAGGGAGGATACAAGTTTATAGAAGTACAATCGTGTTCCAACCAGTCGTCACATAAGTGAGGATGAATTACAAGATAACGATGATACTTCCAAGGTAAAAACAAACGTTGAAACTCAAAATCGACATATAGAATGGTAAATGAAATAAAATGTAATCCATGTACGGTTGTCGTGTAAAGAGGTGACGTAAAGGTCAATCAAGATTATGAAAACCCACGATATTATTCAGCACTAATTCAAGGTATGCTTCGAGATATGTGACTCACACGATGTCTTTTAGTCTTTTTCGGAGACACATTGAGCTACACCATGTGCAATAGACTTGACATTCAATTACGAATGGTCGGAAAGAAAATTTGCATATCTAAATAGATATTTTAAAGAGGTTAATAATGAAAGCAACACGTACGGTAGTAAAATGAAAATCAGAAGTTTCATCGAAATAACACTTATTCAATCCCGAACAATAGTATCACGAGAGTATGCACAACATGTAACAGTGAGTCGAGAAAAACAGACGGTTCAAAACGAACGAGCATATGAAGTCCCGTATCACGCATAAATGAAATAGCAATAGTACTCAGAAAAATAAGCATGAAAAGTCAGCAGCATACGCGCTCTGAATACAAGTATGTAACGTCATAACCATATAAAATCATTGTAACAAGATCAGTTCACAAGAACTAAAATTTAAGAAATGCAGTAAAATCATATGTAATCACAGTAATATCGAATGATAATTCATAAAGCACAAAATCTTTGAAAAAACATAGTAATTATCCTCATTAGGTTGATGTAATATTTCAACATGAAATCAAGAAATGAAATATTAAAACGATAATTAAAAGCAAATAATGAGGATTAGAAATTTACCAGCGCGGATATCGAACAACATTGGCAGATTTTGTGATTGACACTTTAAACATGAAATAATTGAACTTTCGGTTATAAACTAAGTTTTGAAAAAACGACCCAGTTCCCTATAACCATCACTTTGATACCAATTTGTGAGACCCCTAGAATCTGACATGGAACAACTAGGCAACCAGGGGTAACACGTCATGGTACAAGAAACAATGAATTACAGTTGACACAAACTGACGTAATAAAAACATGTACATTACATCATAAAATATCAGAGTTTTTAAACATAGGTCCCAGAGTTTTATATGCGGAATGATTTATTATTTCATCATAATTTATAACACTTAGTTACTAAAAATACATAAAATCTTCTGACAGCTTTTAGATTTGACCAAAGTTAAAATATACACAGAAATCTCCAAGCTGCGATAATATCTTGCGGGCTCCCATCCAAGCAAAGCTAAGTAACAATACCCGAGATTAAACATTTAAAATCGTCAACATAAAGTTGAGTGATATTCATAGGTTTAGCAGTAAAGGTGTGGAACACAAGCATTCGCTTATAAAACAAGTAATTGGGAAAATGGCTATGTACATTAACCATAGTCCAAAACGGTTATTATTTAGTTCATGAACCGAAGCTTAACTACGTAAGTATTCAGCCTAAATACTCAGGTATAAACAAATATTAGTGCGTCATGGTTAAATAACCGCAACATGGGACGGGGATTGTCAATCCCGATGGATCCACCCACAACATTCGCGCTTCGCGCAATGCACACAGGACAATTAACGGTTCATGATCGGAGAGATGAAACTCAAGCTAGTCTAAAAAGCAATAATAATACGGAAAATATCTGGAAAACATACACGTTCTGGATAGCATACAAGTTCTAGATAACATACAAGTTTTGGATATCATACAGTTTTAAATTGGTTGTGTTCCACCATGTAAAATCTCACCCCGTGTTTAGAAACAGTGTACAAGTAAAAAGAGGATATGAACTCACCTTAGCCACGGGGTAAGTCAATCACGGTACTCAGCAACTGAGTAGAAACAGTGGTAGTGAGACGATCACCGACGATATGGATGCCCGGGAAACACGAAAACCGCAACCTATCAAAATAAGGCGCGCGTTAAGACTCGAACTCAATATCGATTTATACCAAGTATAATATGACTTAAGTATTTTCAAAGTATTAATATTTCAAAACCAATGACACGAACCAAATGAATTCATACTAACCCATTTATCCAACAATACTCGTTTAAACACTTCTACACTTGAAATTGACCCGTCATAAGACACTAAGTCAACGTAAGTCAAACTACCCCTTTACCTTACTCGGACCAGTAGCTAAGTCATTTATATAATAAATAAGAATTTGAGTAAGTCACCATGTCCAATAATGAATACTCAAACTCACGCAACATGAGTATTGGACTAAGTTATCCAAATACCAATCAGCATGTACACTCCAAATGTACACATCGATCTACCCTATCTAGACTTGTCTGATTTAGATGAAAATTTGTGTCAAGGTCACTTATAACCTGTATAAGACCTCACCAAAGTTTGAGCCAAAGTTCACACTTTAAAACCCATCAGCTCGACAATTTACTCGACTTCAAATTTGGGGCAGATTGTGCACTTGTTTTATAAAACCGTTTAGACCACTTTAAAAGTATTATCTCGACAATCCGTCTTTTAAACCAACTAATAGACTCATAATATTAGATTTATAAACTTTGAAAACCAGTAGTAACATTTATCTAACCAAGCCTAAAGTCCCCGAGAGTCGACCCAAAATCAGCCACAATTTCGGATTGTGCCGACTTGCGTCTCCCGGTACACGAATACTAAAACTAGCATAACTTTTGACTCGTAATGAGTTAGAAGCTCTATCTTATATCAAAACGAGCGTCTCAGAAAACTCTACAATAAAATCAGATAATCTCAGCATATCTCAAAACTTAAACCCACGAAAATTCTGTTCTAGACCTGCTGTCCCAAAATACACTTTTAGAAATCATGTCAAATCAATTTTCCAACCAAAACCACTAATTCCTATACCTATAGAATCACTCTACTATCATACCCATCAACCAAACACTCCAAAAAACACTTGTATGATAAATTTAACAAAACTCAAAGATAAAAAATTAAACTTTTTAACATAAAAACATGATGATCCTTACATAATCAACACATGCAAGATGATCAAAACATCACCAACCATAAATCATAAAGTTTTTGTAATCTTGATGCATGTGGGTGATTTTGGTATCAATAGAATCACAAGATGATTTTAAGAATGGGTCTAATTTTTGTTTTTGTAAAATCATGGTGGATGATGGTGGTTTATGGTGATAGAGTAGCGGCAAACAAGGAGGAAAGGAGAGAGTTGCGTGTGTTTTTTTTATAAACTTTGTGTTTGTATGTGTTAGTGGAATAAAAAAAACTTTATATATGATGGAAGGTTAGGGGTAAAACTTGCCAAGTTTGAAACTTGTGGACTTAAAAACAATTAATAGTTTAAAGGGTAGAAAATGACTATTAGTAAATCTTGAAAATATTTACGTGGCTTGGATTTCGTAAAAATACTTTTCAAAAGTTACAATGCATCATAAATATGATTATATGATTTCCCGACACGACTTAATACACAATTAAAACGAAATCCTCGAAAATATTAATTATCGAAACAATCGATAATAAAATGTAAAATTTTGAGCATCCGTCGGTATCGCGATCAATAGGAATTCTCGTTGTACATTGATTTTGAATAAACTCGTTGTAAAACGCACGCGGATGATTTTAAATAAAAAACTTTGATTTAAATAAATATAGAAAAATAAAATAAGAATTTTATAATTTCATATGAAGTATTTATCAATGATCAGAAAATACTTGAAAAGTATAATCTATTAAAATTATCATGAACTCAGGATTTACATATAAAATTTTTAAGAAAATGAAATACGTTGGAAAATTTCAAAAACACGAATAAAAGAATAAAATAATGCAGGGAAAGTACGGGTTCTTACATATTATAGTATAATTATTGGTGGGAGACATTCAACCAAATAAAACCAATAAAAATGAATGAAAACATTGTACAGGGAAGTTATAACGACAACAAAAATTATGATTTAACCGACTTTGATTATGTAGAAATCTGTTGGTTTATAAATTTGATATAAGCATAAGGGTATAATAGACATTTTATATTCAAATTACAATTATTTTGTGTTTTTTTGCTTTAAATATATTTACAATAATTATTTGGATATAAATGACAATTTTTGTGTTTAGAGATGATATATACGTAATTACTAGTTTAGGCTGGATATATATATATATATATATATATATATATATATATATATATATATATATATATATATATGCAATTTTGCGTGTTTGGAGGGATATATATGTAATTCCCCCACATTTATATTATCGTACTTATGTATTTCACACTATGATACTCATTCTTACACCCAAGGGTGAACATAGAACTTAATAATAGGATATGCACAAAAATAAAAAGAATTCTTCATTCGGATTGGTTTTTCGGTTCTAGTTTTTGATTTTATTTTTTGATGAGGTACCCAATAACAAAGCAAAATAAATAAACTAATAATCAAAATAATATATTTCCATATTATAGTTTTACGTTTGCTCCTTACAACGACTCATATTTTGGAAGCAGTTTACAATGTCATCATCGCTAACCGTTAATAATATTTTCTTGTCAAAGCAAGTAACTAAGCTATGATGATTGGTGTATCATTGCTTGGTGAGGTATCTCGAGTGTCTCTTTATTGTCTTATGATGATTGGTGTGATTGGTTATCGAGTTTAAAGCTCTGTAATGATGTAAAAGAGTTCTTGGAAGCTACTTTCTATGTTTCTTGGTGGTTCATTTGGATCTTTCGCAACAAGTCTATTTTTGATAATGAGAATCCTAAAATGGCGATGGTGTTTGATAACATAGTTAGTCAAACATATGATTGTTACAACTCAAGATCTAAGCGAAAGATTAATTGGTTGGGATCGATGCAAAATCCTCTTATTGCTATTCTATGGTTGTCGGAGTTTTCGTTGAATAGTTTTTGTTATTTCTCTTAGTTATTTTTCTTTTTGTTTTGATTTTGCTAGTTTCTAGCTAGCTTTCATAATAAAATCTGCCGTTCCAAAAAAAGTAACTAAGCTATCATTCAACATTTGATTATATATACTATTTTATAATTTATTTTCTACAAAATCCGTGCCCGAAAAAAATCCTTTTCAACATTAGTTGTATCCACCAGAAGAATGAACACCAACTTGATAAGTAAATAGACAGATCAATTGATTGGTGTTTGTTTAATTCCACAAACTTTATCAAGAGTTCTCCAATATTCTTCAATCCTATTCATCTTTTCTCAAATCATAAATGTAGATGTCAAGTTGACTATCAAGTGCAAACGATTCGACACTTGAAAATTCTTTTGGATAAAACTCATCATGCTTGAGCAACCTTCGATTGTCAAAAGAGCAAAATGCATCTACATGACTCAAACAAGCTGTACAAATCAGAAAGCTTGTGTTAATCTCAGCAAATCAGTGTTGAGTTCTTGAAGCTAATAATAATTTAAAATACTTCAACTCGAAAATGATGATCCTTTGACGTTTTTAATTGGCCGGCTCTTTTTCTTCCTAGGGGAACACACAAACCACCCATATCATAAATTCAACTTTACCTTTTTTCACAAAAAGAGATGATAGAATTTAGAGAGTTTCATATATGAAATTTCTCATCGGTTATAATATTTCTTTGGTTGGCTTAAAAAATGACATGGCATTGACGATATTGTGGTCCTTTTCCCTGCAAACCAAGATTTAGCTCATTCACCAAACCAAACATTATCTTCATCAAGTGTGCCATGCAAATAAAATCAAAATACTCGACTGCAAAACAAACACCTTTTTTAATTTGTCTTGATCAGTACTTGATGGGATATTTCCAATCTTATCAAGAACCTAACGTAGTGTGATATAAAGTTATGACATTCAAAATAAGTTTATAATGAGACCCCAACGGGTATTACCCATTTACCCCATCTGTCTAAGCCAAGTTCTCGAGTCTTTTCTTTCTCGCTTTTACGTTCTTTGAGATTCGAGTTTGAATTTTTCTTAACATATTAAATAGTGACATAGGAATATACAAACACTTTAAATTGCGATTGTAATCACTATCTCATTCTATAACCTTTCTCAAATTGAATGAACTATGCCTTTTTAGAAGAAATGACGCAGCAATTGAAGAAGGTCTCACGACTGCCAACAAAAAAAAAACACGACAACTTGAAGATTAATATGAATTTTAAAAGTACCCAACTATGAAAACTTAAATTGAAATAGTTTTGAGCGAAGTGAAATTCGAGAAAAACTTAGATAAGCTCGTCTATTATTACTGTTATGTAACATCTGTCCCAAAATTATAGTTCCACTTTGATTTTTTTGGTATTTCTTTTCCAACTTTGACCTTAAATATTTTAGTTTGTGTTATATAATACTTGATAAAAATTATAACAATAAAAATACATTTAAAAACTAATCAATTCGTATATTTTTCATCAAGTATTATATAACACAAACAAAACTATTTAAGGTCAAAGTTAGAAGAAAAAGACCGAAAAAGTCAAAGTGAGACTATAATTTTAGGACGGAGGGAGTAGTTAATTTATGGAGACTTTACGGTTATACAAATTATACATGATTTTAAATGGGCTTGAATGAATCACTTAAGCTCAGCGTCATTCTAATATTTTTGACAAATTCTACTCAATGTTCACTTAAAAGAGTATGCATCCTAACTTTCAAAAAGTGTGCATTTTTAATATCTGCTCTTATAAAAGAATATTTTCATACTATTTAACACTAGAAATTTCTGATAAATGCACACTTGTTCTAAGATACGTCCGTCCATGTTCACACCAAAGCTGGCTTTTAGACTAAACAGTCCGGATGAAGCTAACGTGTGCTACTTGTCTTATCACAACTCGATCCGAACATCCTTAAAAACCCGAGCTTCTCCTCATCACGGGTTCAAATTAGTGTCTCTACACTATATACAATTCAAACATGTGTGACTGTGTTTGGTAGCAAGCATTTTGGAGCGTTTAAGAGCGACAAACGGTAAGTAGTTTAGATGAAAAGCTTGTTTGGTAACACCTCAAAAATCATTTCAATATCGTCTAACTGCTCCAATTTCAAATGTTTGTTGGAGAAGCATTTCGGAACTTCTTTGAGCAGTTTGTGTATAAAATTACATTAATGCCCTTAAATATAACATTATACTTTATTTAATTAGGTTATATGTCTTTTTAAGTAATTTTACACTTTCTAACCATATCTTACAGCTACGTTACCAAACACCTTTTTAAAGCTTTTTACTTCTGCTCTTACTACTGCTTACCGCTACGTGTCGTCAAACACACCCCAAATATAATAGTTTCTCGATACTTCTGCTTTATGATGCAAAATTTTGATTTGGGCCTTTAAATTAGAAGCCCAATTAACAAAGCCCATTAAGCCGAACATACATGATGGCTACATAACATCATCTTTGAAATCACAATCACGATATCACAACAACTACGAACAAAGCTCAGAGCTCAATTCGATCATCAGGTAATTAATTAATTAATAATATTCACACTTTAAATCAATCGATTATGTTAATTTATTATTCAATTAATCGTTTAATTAGTTTTGTAATTGATTCCAATTGTATGGTAATTAGAAACCCTAGATTTACCCTTATCTTTCAGATTAAGATTAATTGTGTTATCGAATATCTATTCTGATTGTAATTTTGTGGTTACGATAATATGAGATATGTAATTATGTTTGGTATAAGTTTGGGGGTTATGCTTCGGTTAGGCCGAGGATGGATTGCGTTTCGAGCTGTGTAATTTAGGGCTCAACATATTATGACCCTGTTGACCAAACACTTCAGTCCGGTCCTTGGTCCGGTCTGGTTTTCGGATTCCTTTTAGTATATGGATATACATAGACTTGTGTAGTCGAAGGTTAGCGGCTCGGTTGAGAACTGGCTGATTTAAGGTTCGTGTAGGAGCCCACGATGAATATAAATTGTTTAGAGCAAAAAAGTTTTATTGTGTAAGGACGATTCTTTTGTTATTACTTGCTCGACTCTTGTGTTGAACAGCTTGGATTACAAGTCGGGTAATTGGCAATTACTCGGCGAGCAAAACTAGGCAGGGGCGGACCCAGAAAACTTTGTCAGGTGTTGCACAATTTATTTTAGAGGGCGTTGCAAAGATTTTTTTTGGCTAAATTGAAGTAAGACAAACTTTTTTTTGGGTGTTGCACATACTAAAAAAGTAACGGTTTTTAGAAGAAATTACACTTGGTAACCTCAAATTGGGTGTGGCCTGCGGCTCCTCCCATGTGGGTCCGTCCCTGAAACTAGGTGAAGAATTGGTCTGGACTTTGAACAATTTGTACTTATAATTTTGAACTTTACATATAAAAATCTCGATCTCAGTACACCTCGCATAGGCTTTAACAACCATGATTTACTCGGGTCATAGTCTCTTTGCACCTTCTCCTGTCCTTTCGTCAAAATATAAGCAAGTTAGCATTACCAAATTTAACACTTCAAAATGTGCTTGTTTAAGGTCATGCTCTTTTTGTGCCTCTTGTCTGGCTATTAACCTCATCGGATCTTACGCTTTAACAACCTTGTACATGACATAAAAAAGATGCATTATTTGTTAGATTACACGGGTTGAAGGTGCAATTCTGTCTGCGCTAATTCACACCCTTGTAGTTTTGGGACTACGTGTTGGAGATTCATAGATTAAGTTTAAATTGGAAGTATGTGTTTTTAACTTGTTTCTTCTTGCAGCGTTCAGAATTTGGAAATAAAGGTGAGAGAGAAACACGGGAAAACTTAAGTTATTTGCACCTTGCTGCATGTTAAGTGCTGAAAGTATCTGTATTTTAATTAAAAAAGTAATTATAGTTCACATGAGTTTTTTTTTTTTTTTTTTAAATCACCTAGGGATCATTAAAGTGATATTTGGTGAATTGCCCTCAGTATTGTTTAATGTAGACGAGTATGACAAATGTATCAAGGGAGTGTTTAAGATTGCATATTTTAAGCTCATGATTAGCTTATCTTATTAGCACATTCTCGTGTGCCTATGTCATCAAATTATAAGTAATTTAGCATTACCAATCCAATTACTTCAAATGTGTTTTTTTTGTCAAAAACCGAAATAACTCGATAAAATATGCAATTCTGAATACTCCCTTAATTATAAGGTACCTTAACATCGTCTTATGACTCAGATGCTTTGTTTATGATAGATGTCAACCCGCTTGGAAAATAGGAGCCATGGAATGATAGGGATGTAAATGGGGATTAGGACAAATCAGTTTGGAGTTGGGTAACATTTTAATAGTAGTTGGAGGTTTTGCTAACTTTCAAGAGTTCACTCTGCCCAAAAATAAAGATGAGGTTCCAAAATTTATTTACAAAATTAATTGCTGTGGAGCACATTGACGCTTTTGAGCATGTAGAGGAAGGACGAGGGGAATTTATTTTCATATATTATAGCTTGGAGCTTCTTGGATTGCATGAGCATTGGAGCTTGTGGAGCACCGCTCATCATGAGGAGTGCTCTTTTGGTTTGCTTCATAGTTTTGTTTTATTTCTTTTTTGTTAACCGTTAGATACCTCATGGCAATGGAGACACATTACTAGTAGTGTTGAACAAGATGGCATCACATTATGATATCTTTCAATTCTGATTTTTCCTTTCTTTGCAGGTTTGGGCTGATTTACCGAGCTATTTGAGAGTGAAAATGAGTAGCCGCTTCTCACGCATGATTTATGTTGGAAACCTGCCAATAGATATCAGAGAATCGGAAGTGGAAGATCTTTTTTATAAGGTTTGTTTCGTTCGCCTCTTTTCTCATTCATCTCCAAGTTGCCTATCACATTAAATAACCTTGTTACCGGTGCTAATTGAACTAAAGCATTTGATCGTTTCCAAACTTGTTAGTACTTGTTCTTTGTGTGATATCTGATAAGTTCCTGTAGCTGATTGTTAGGATCATATATTGTAGCCAATGCATGAACTTTTGATAAGTATATGAGCTTTATGACTGTCACGGCTATGAAACATGATGACTTTAAGATCCATTTTGCAAATAGGCTAGAATGGGTCATATATGAGCTTGATGTACCTCTAAACACTTGTATACGAGCTCTTTCTGGATGTATATTTATAAGAGCCTTTTAATTAAGCTGCTTTTTTGCTTCATGCAGTATGGGCGCATATTGGACATAGAATTGAAGGTTCCACCTCGTCCTCCTTGCTTCTGTTTTGTGGAGGTAATATATCTGAATCGGATTTCAAACTAATATTTTTTTGTTCTTTTTGATGGAATGAAATTGTTCAATAGTTTTTGATTGCTCTGTATTGTTTATATTGTAGTTTGCCAACGCTCGAGATGCTGAAGATGCTATTAGGGGCAGGGATGGCTATAACTTTGATGGTTGCCGCCTGAGGGTAACACAAAACTTTGATCATCTTTATTTGGTCATGTCATGTATGTATTATCAAGAAACCTCAAATACGCTCTTGTTTTTGCAGGTTGAGCTTGCTCATGGCGGTCGTGGACAATCATCATCAGGCGATCGCCGCAGTGACTATGGGGGTGGTCGTGGACGTGGTAGCACTGGTGGTGGTAGTGGACGTTATGGAATTTCAAAACATTCTGAGTATCGAGGTGCCACTTTAGATATAAATTGAATTTAGACTTTTTAGACTAAAATCCAAACCATGCGAATTGTCATTTGCTTAATTATACCAGTTCTATATTTGGCCTATTTAAAATTTATTTGCAACCTTATATTTTATGTGCAGTTATTGTTCGAGGGCTACCATCATCTGCTTCTTGGCAGGATCTTAAGGTAACAGTTATATCTAATGCTTTTTAGCTTGTCCATATCTATTGCCTTTCCTTGCTTAGCCTGGTAATAACATTCTCTCAGGATCACATGCGTAAGGCTGGTGACGTGTGTTTTGCTGAAATTTCTCAAGATAAAAAAGGTATGTCGGATGTATCTTGTTGTTAGAAGTTTTTTGTTATAGCTGTCATGTGATAATGGGGTTGCTCACCAATTTCTTTCTAAACTGGACGATTCAGGTCATGTTTTATCTCTACCGTTCAAGTATAATATTAATACACATAACCTTTCAAGTTATTATTAAAAATATAATAATGTACACGTCTTGATGAGTCGACTCGTACAAGTCAGAGTCAAGTCAGTTTAGACGTAAAACGTGGTGACACTCAGAGTGACTTGATGTTGCGTCTGACTCACTAGTCGATTCGTGAGTCTTGTCCGAGTCGCTAGTCGCAACGAGTCGAGTTTGATTCGTGCCATGTAAAACCTAAATAAGCGATTTAAGCTTTTAAAATTTTAGTGTCAAGTAAAACTGTTGTATTAAATTATCATTTTTACATTTATTGAATCAAACACCAAAACAATTTTCTCAATTAAAGGCCAATTTGATCTATTATCCACTGGGTATTAGGTTTCCTTAGAAGTTGTTCTACTTTAAGTCAAATTACACAGAAACAGTTTGTATATGTTTATACATTGAAACCTTAACTCAATAAAAGTATAAACATATACAAACTGTTTCTGTGTAATTTGACTTTGCTTTTGATTTTTGAGACTGATAATTACATTACATGAATAAACGAAAAAAAAGATACAAACCGCACTAATTCTTCTATTTTCATCTTCAAGATAAGTTTTATGATCTTTATCCTTTTGACATTTGCTTTATTATTAGGTCGTTTGTATTAATATTGTTGGGTACACTGTATGTGCTATTTTGATACTTCATGCGAGTATACAACTCTCCTCAGCTGATGAGCTTGTAATATTACTTGAGTCACGAGTCAAGAATTAGGATTTCGAGTCATGAGTCGACAACTATAACCATGACACACTAATATGATTGAAGAAAAAATTAAAATTAGCGGATAAAGTTTTTCGGGTTCATCCGGTGTGACCCAAATCCCCAACATGTGCCAACAAATTTGTCTCTTTTGACCCTTCTACCAATCTGATCATGTATACCTATATTGCCATGAATATTTTATTTTTAACCAAAATTTATTTTATAGGAACATTTGGTCTTGTTGACTATACCAACTCTGAAGACATGAAATATGCTGTAAGTTGGCAAATACTTGTTCTAGAATCGCATAATGTGTTTGCTTGGTCCATACATCTGATGTCTCCTTTGTCATTCAGATACGGAAGCTTGATGACACTGAGTTCAGGAACCCATGGACAAAGACCTACATTGAGGTAATATCTCTTTTGCTAGTATTTATTTTCTTCTTCTAATGGACGACCCTTTGTGATGTTTTGTTTTCTTGGGTCATTTAGTCCGTGCTTTTGTGAATTTGATTGCTAGTACATTATCATTAAAATAATTTGATAGCAAAACAATGCATCTATCATATATGGGTTGTGATTTATCCAAGTAAATAAATCTGTTCAGTGGAAGGGACAGAAATTGTTTGCTGAGCAACACAGTCCGTTATCACCTGTATTGACGTCTCAGCATAAACTTATTTATTCGTTAGCCAATACCTCTATTGTTTGTTACAACGTTGTTTTGTTGTTCTATTGTAATTGCTATATCTATGAACGAATTGTGCCAATTGGCTGCATGTTCTTATAAGCTTGAGTATTGTGTCTTTACCTTGTGGGTGCAGGTAAGGAAATATGAAAGAAGCCCTTCCAGGAGTAGAAGTAGGAGCCGCAGCAGAAGCCGTAGCCGCAGCAGAAGCAGAAGCCGCAGCAGAAGCAGTAGCCGCAGCAGAAGCAGAAGTCCACGCCGCAGCAGAAGCAGAAGTCCACGCCGCAGCAAGAGCAGAAGTCCACGCCGCAGCAAGAGCAGAAGTCCACGCCGCAGCAAGAGCAGAAGTCCACGCCACAGCAAGAGGTATGAACAAAATATATTTCTTCATTACTTAGTAACCTAGTTTCTAATAACATTGTTTTCTGCAGCAAATCTGTATCAAGATCGCCGGTAAAATCTAGGTCAGCTTCTCCAGTGAAGACGGCAAGGTATTATAATTTAGCCTACATATCTTGGGTGCTTGGAGTTGTGTTTCTGAACTGATTTTATGGTTGTCGCTAACAAAAGATACAATCACTATTTAAATGTTATATAATTCTTAAAAATCTGATTATTTTTTACAAACAAATTCTACAGATGCACATCTAAATAGTATTTTGCACAATAAGTCTTTCAATCATATAATCACCTTCAAAATGCACATCCAAACTCGTATACTTTCTCTTAACAACCGTTCTATAAACACCTGGTCCTTATCTTTGCAGATCAAGATCTAGGTCAAGGTCCAAGTCAAAGTCAGAGTCACCCATCAAGGTATAACGTGTATTCTGTTATTTTCTGTTGTCACTTTAACTGTTTACTGGTTTCTGACGATACTGATCACACGTAATTCTATCTTTCTTAAATTGTCTCTAGGTGGAAACTCCCTAAGCCAATCGCAACCGCGCAGATCTTTTGTAGCCTTCTTTCGGAGCAAGAAACATTAGAACTTTATTAAAATCATTGTGTGCTGACTGGATGATACCATTAGATATAACTTCTTTTCAAGTGTATCTGATTGTTGGTCATGTTTGTTTGTTTGTTTGTGGTACTTGGAATATTTGGACTCATAATATTGGCTATCGGACTTTTGTTTGATGATACTGGAAAATTCATCGAGCACTTGGGTGTGTTTCTCTTCCTGCCTAAGTGTCTTAGGTATGGATTTTTATTGAGGAATAACTATATGCTAGACGTTGTAGACATTTTTGGCACTTACATTCGGCATGGGGAAAACATGGATGTTTGGGTAAAATAGATAAAAGACATACTTGGGAATTATCAGGAATAAGTCTAATAATAATTACTGTATCAAGTTATGATCAGTTTTAACTGGTTACACATGATGTGGTTACAAAACAGGAATGATCTAATCTTATAAACTATTGTCTAGCTGCGTATTTGAGATGTACGTAATTATTTAAAGATATTATTTACAAGGACGAGCTGTACGGGCAAGGAATTGAATAAACTTAATAGGATGCAACTAAATAAAAATAACTATAAGGTAGTGTTTGCAAACAATTAATCTTTTATATAATAAAAGAGACCTAAGTCATGTGAAAAATTGTTTGTATTGTATTTAAATAAAAAGATGATTTAATATAATAAAAGATAACAGGGTATCCGTTGCGGCTGCGAGTACTTTGAAACTAAAATTTGCGGATGTAATGTCTTGTAAGTATACATTTTTCAATTATTGTAGAAATGTAAATCTTTGCTTATGGTTTAGAGAGAGAAAGAGATAGAGAGATGGTGGATTTCACACAAAGCTAGAGAGAGAAAATAAGAAGAACTATGTGTAAATTATGAAACCACACACCCTCTCTATCTAATGAGAGGGTTTGTATACCCAAGCCCATGAGATGGGCTTGGGTTTACATTAGGCCGCCGACCCATACACTTCATGGGCTCGGTTTTGGGCTTTGTTAAATAAATGTAAATAACTAAACTACGAGCTATGACATAGACTATTGTTGGAGTGACCGATCCTTTCTAATACGTAAAACGTATTTCTAACAATCTCCCCCTAAGGGAGGTCACTCCAAACAAGGGCGTTACCCAAGTTACAATAATAAAATAAACCTAGCATACTATGCTTGTCTTGAGCTCGTAGTCTTCGTCTTTCTTTTTCTTTTTCTTTTCTGGTGAACATGCTGATGTGATCTTTGATATCAATCTTGAGAATTAATTTCTTGCCTTGATCTCGTGCATCCATCACTTGTGATCTTCGCCTCTTCGTGACGCCATGTCCCACATACTTATACCTTCGTAATTCTTGAAAGCTTCAGAGTTTGATACAGCGAAAGACTTAACTTTTAGGCTTTCTTGAATTAAATGAGATATTAAGTGCATAAAGTATAAGCATGCGGGGACGACTTCTTCTTGGATCCCGCAACGCCACCGTCTTCAAATGCCGCAACATAAGTAGACACGAACGAAATGGCTTTGAACATTTCATTCTAATTCGGTAGCATTTTACCTCCGGTCGGTGAAGACCGTTGGACGATATTAGATATCGTACCCGTGACGGATAGTTTCAATTAAGTAACTTCCTGACAGGATTTCGCGGGTAAACCCGTTCTCTTTATTCGACCGTCCAAAGCTGACTGCGAACATAAAGAGTGAATCATTTGGATAATAATATCCTCATGATTTGAAGCCGTCAATTCGTGTTCCTAGAACAAGTGAAATTCAATTAAGAACCGCACCATCGTTGCTTTCCAGTTGTCACGAGCTTGATTCGTATAGAATCTTGCAAGTTACCTACCAAGTGCTGTTTGAGGTTAACACTAGAAGGATTTCCACTCATCACCGTGAACACTAAAATATCACTCTGAGTGTTCTGGCAAGATCACTAAGATATTGCGTAGAGGCCTGGAACGTGTTTAAATTCAGTTAAGAATTAAACAGCTGTTGCTTTCCAGTTATCACAAGTTTGATTCATAAAGAATCGCACAAGTCACCTACCATGAGCTTTTTGATATTCGCTCAAGAAGGATTTCCATCTTCATTGTAAATACTTTCGTATTACTCGGATGTTCAGGCAAGATCATGAAGATTTTGCGTAGGACTCTTAAAATCTTTCTTACTTTTCACAGTGTGTGAAGAAGCAAGGAATTATGAAAGTGTGTCCTAATGAGATATTTGATGATCTCAAATGGCTCTAGACTCGATCGTGCATTTTGGATTTTAGTGATCGGAGGCTGGAGAGGAGTGCCGCCTTTTCAATACCAATTTATTCGGAGTGAATAAATCAATAGATAATGTGTTGTCTCTGTGTGATTAAAACAAATACCTTTTGAGAGATATCTGAGTTAGCTGGGATGGGTTGTGCATTGCATCACTGGGTCAATGATGTCTGTCTTCAATATCGAGAATCATTAAAATGATCTCAATAGCATATGTATTGACCCGGTTTCTGCCTAAAGTTGTAAGGAGGGCTTCTTTCTTTACACCCTTTATCTTTACAATTCTTTTTCATTCTTCAACCCCTTCAATGCTTACCAATACGTCATAACTAGCACCTTGTTGTGATTGTTCCAGTGCTAACTTAAGTACTTGGTCGGCATTCAGCTACGTTCACAATCTTTCTCCATCTTTCCTAAGGACTACTATTTCTAGCTATGGAATGTCCTTGGGAAGATTCCTCCGGTTCTGGAAGAATCATTGGACTTAACCTATCCTACCATCCTTATGTCACCACAATCTTCATCGTCGTGAAATAAATGGGTTTTGGGTAAGTATATGTCACCATGAAAATCCATTTTGGTATAGCAAATCCATTTTGCTCCCCCTTAACATATGCCACGATATTCGAAAACATTTCGCATATGTCGGGATGAGCCAATACATTAAGTCAAACCATTTGTGATAATATCCCATATTAAATCACATTTTCTCCCCCATATTAAAAATATTAACCCAATCGATGTTTTTGATATCAATTGATTTAATGTAGTTTTAACAAAGGTTTTGGGAAGAAAAATGCAAGTCCATTTTATCTTCATGATATCAAACGTATGAGATATGATATCGATTTGTAGCATGATCACATATTCACCATATTAAAAAAGAATTGACAAGGTTGGACCTGATAGATGAGAACATCATATGATAAGATCAAATTGTTCTTGTCAGCATATGTTGGTCGCCTCGTTACGTCTGAAGTCATCTCTTGACACCACATGTACGATTGGTATTGTTGTCTTGACACCAACTTGTGAACTTGGCACTTTCGGCATCGAAGATTCTGAATGCTTGACAATTGCTCCCCCTCAATTGTTGACCCGTGTTCTATTGAAAGAGCTGTAGTCGTCGGTTGAGTAGTCGCATCGTCGAGTATGTAGATACCAATAGTAGATTGCTATGGTTGTAGAGATGATAACTTCATAAAAACAAGACTTATCTTGTTTTAACAAATAAATGCACTGAAACGTACATAAATTTGTGTTAGACCAAGTTATAAAGTAAACTTGATCCCTTACAAGGTTTTAAAGTAAACATTGCCCGAGAAAATTAATTCCCGTTGTGAGCCAAAGCTTTCATAAGAAATACTTGACTTTAATGTGAAAACCGGGTTGCAGTCTTTGCCTGAAACTTTCACTGTCTGTCAAAGGAGATCTCCAGATCGTAAGACATTATCGCCTTCGCGGCGCCCAGTGTGCTTCTTTCACGACATGCTCTGGTCCCGGGTGTCTTCCAGTGGTCTTCTAGCGTTCAGTCAGAAATAACTACAAGCCATTTAGGCATGTTTTATGAAATATTTACAACTTTTGTACGAACTCTATTTATGGCGCCGTGTCGATATTAATCAACATTTCTAAGGCCGTAAATATTATCGTACCAAAAGACATGCCTTTGAAAAATAAAGTAAAAATATTTTTGGATTTTTATGAGTTTTTCAATTTTTATGGTTTTTATATGGTTTTATATTTTTGTATTTTGCTTTTGTGGATAAAAATATAAACAATATATACAAATGATCACCAAGGATACGGAGAATAGTTTTTCCACCACTATTCTTTCGCTTCATCTGCTAGTTCCTTTAGAGTCTCAGGCGAGAAAGTTCTCATTCCTAGCTTGTCGGCCAAAAATTCAATTCGAGCGCGATCTATAGCCTTCGTGAAAATATCCGCCAATTGATACTCAGATCGGACAAAGTAAAGCTCGATTACTCCATTTTCCACTTGCTCCTTGATGAAGTGGTAGCGAATGTCAATATGCTTCGACCGGGAGAATTGAACGTTGTTGCAGCATAAGGTAATTGCACTCTTGTTGTCACAGTACATTGGAATCTTATTGAAACCTAGACCATAGTCGGTTAATTGCGATCTCATCCAAAGAATTTGAGCACAACAACCAGACATAGCTATGTATTCTGCTTCTGTACTTGAAATTGCAGCGCTTTTCTGCCTTTTCGATGCCCAACTGATTAGTCGATCTCCTAGTAGTTGCAAAGTTCCACTCGTGCTACGCCTTGTATCTTGACAACCCGCATGATCCGCATCTGCATATGCCATTAGTGCAATAGAAGAGTCCTTCGAATACCAAAGTCCCCGATTAATGGTTCCTTTAAGATATCGAAAGATCCTTTTAACAGTAGCTAAGTGTAATTCAGTAGGCCTAGTTTGATACCTGGCACACATACATATAGCAAACTGAAGATCAGGTCGACTAGCTGTGATATACAGAAGAGTACCGATCATTCCACGATAAAGTGTCGGATCAACGGCAATTCCATGTGGATCTGCATCAAGCTTTGTTCGTTCCACCATTGGAGTATCCACGGGGTCACAAGATTCCATCTTATACTTCTTAAGCGATTCAAGGGCATACTTGGATTGATTGATAAAGACGTCTCTGGGACTCTGAGATATCTGAAGACCTAAGAAGAATGATACCTTGCCCATCATTGACATCTTAAACTTGGAAGACATGAGTGTCCCAAACTCATCCGATAAGGTTTGGGTCGAGGCTGCAAATATAATATCATCAACATATATTTGTACCATAATCATATCTTTACCTCGTTTCTGAATGAACAGCGTTGGATCCACCTTGCCTTTAGCGAAGCCTTGCGTGATGAGGAATTGTGATAATAGATCATACCATGCGCGTGGAGCTTGCTTCAACCCATAGAGAGCCTTCTTAAGCTTATACACATGATTAGGATAATTAGGATTCACAAAACCATCCGGCTGTTGAACATAGACCTCTTCCTTGAGTTCGCCATTAAGAAATGCCGTCTTCACATCCATCTGATAGACAATCATATTCATATGGGCTGCATAAGCGAGGAATAGTCTAATAGCTTCCAAACGGGCAACAGGTGCAAAGGATTCCATAAAGTCGACGCCCAATAATTGCTTGTATCCACGAGCTACTAGTCGAGCTTTGTTCTTCAATATTCCGCCTAACTCATCGAGTTTCACCTTGTAAACCCATTTCAAAGTGAGTAACTGCACTTGATCAGGGCATGGGACAAGTTCCCATACTTCAAGACGTATAAATTCATTAAGTTCTTCTTGCATAGATTCTATCCAACATGATTGAGTAAAAGCTTGTTGCCATGTCTTAGGTTCAACTTCAGTGAGAAAAGCATCAAAGTGACAAAACATTGCACTTTCTTGTAACTAACTTCGTGTGGATACCGGACGATTAGGGTCACCAATAATAGAATCTATAGGATGATCCTTTGTCCACTTACTGTCATGTTCACGAATCCGTGGATTGGAGTAAACTGTAGTTGGAGCTTCCTCTGAGGTGGATGACCCGGCTTGATTAGGGTCGAGAATTGGTACACCAAAGAATGCAAGTTCACGCATTTGAGCGAATTCCAAAATCGTGATCATCATCATCCTCTTCATCATCAATAGGCATGACATGGGTAGTTGAAACATGTGTTGGTTGAGAACTACTTGTTGAAGGTATATCTAGACCAATTGTAGGTGCAGACGTATCTGATTGTGCAACGGTTGCTGGAGCGACAACTTCGGTTATCGGAGCTATTACCTCAGGTTCTGGAGCAACGATACTTGGAGGAGTAAAGAATTCATCAAAGAACGGTTGAAACAACGTATCCCATTCATTCCTAGTAGGTGGTGTAAATGATGATGAAGTAGGGTTATTTGGGACAAGACCAGAACTAATGTTACTGGGTCCCATTTCATGAAGTGCGGGTTCAGAGCTGCTTTGCTCAGAAGCCATTGCTGTCAGCTCATCAAAATCAACATTCATAGTTTCAAGGATCTTGCGAGAGTTACGGTTGTAGATTCGGTATGCCTTCTTTGCGGGTGCGTAACCAATGAAAATACCAATATCAGCCTTAGGTTGAAGTTTTCCCAAATTGTCACCATCATTATTTGGATAGCAAAGAGAACCAAATACATGAAGATATGATAAATCTGGTACTTTTCCATGGAGAAGCTCATAAGGTGTTTTACCATGGCGTTTACGAATTAGTGACCGGTTTTGGGTGTACACTGCTGTAGATACTGCTTCTGCCCATAAAAACAATGGAGCCTTCGCGTAAATTAACATCGTTCGAGCAGCTTCCATAAGTGTGCGATTTCGCCTTTCAACGACACTGTTTTGTTGTGGAGTGCGTGCAACGGATGTTTCATGAGATATGCCAACTTCTTCATAATAATCACGCAAGATTTGATCACAAATTCGGTTCCATTATCTGTACGAATGCGTCAGACAGTAGTGTTGAGACGCACTTGAATCATCTTGAGAAATCCGATGATGAATTTAGGTGCCTCATTTTTTGCTTTAAGAAATTTCGCCCATGTAAACCGAGAGTAATCATCGACAATGACGAGGATGTACTTTTTTCCACTAAGACTTTCAACACGCATTGGCCCACAAAGATCCATATGCAACAGATAAAGTTTCTCTTGGTTGGTGTCTTCTGTCTTGGGTTTATATGATTTCTTAGTGCTTTTCCCCATTGTACACGCGGAACACAAATGATCCTTGTGAAATGATAGTTTAGGAGGACCACGAACAAGTTCGTTTTTCGCCAAGTGATTAATAGCGTCAAAGTTAAGATGAGATAACCGTCGATGCCATAACCATGACTTAGTCTTCGATGCTTTGGAGAGAAGACATACAGGAGAAGCGGCCATCGTGTCTTGTAGAGACAAAGTATACAAATTATTCCCTCGAGTACCTTTCAATAAATCAACCCCTTCCAAATTACGAATGAAGCAGGTATGCTCTCGAAAAGCAACTTCTAGGTTTGCATCACAAAATTGTCCCACATAAAATAGGTTGTGACCGAGACCTTCCACATAATACACTCTCGAAATTATTACGTTCCCAATATGATATTCACCATAACCCATTATCTTTGCAATATGACCATTACCAAATCGAACTGTACCAAGAAACTTGCTGACGAAATTTCTGAGCTGAGAGCGATCTCCGGTCATATGCTTGGAGCAACCAGAGTCCAAATACCAGAGAACAATTTGGACCACCTGTTTTCAATAACAACAGTAGACAATGCATTGGAAACTATTGGTTCCGGAGTGTTAGCAGATACAGATAAAAAATTATCAGAATTGCTAACATTTTTGTGACCCTTAGATTTCCTGCGTTTTCTAATGTGAGTTTTAGTACTAACAGGTTTTACAGTTCCAACTTCCTTAGGTTTTGGATTATCCGCGGGCACTACAGTGGGAGTAGACCTAGTTAAAGGGAACTTTGTTCCTACAATAGTGTTGGTGCTCCTAGTTAAAGGACACGCTTGTGTTTTGGTAGCCTTGGTACTCCTAGTTAAAGGGCACGCTTTCTTCGCTTTAGTGGGAGTGATCCTAGTCAAAGGGCACATATTTCCTACTATAGTGAAAGTTCTACCAGTGGGACGCCACATCCAACCAACTTGGGTTAACACTTTCCCAGTCGGTTTCCATTCTAATCCATTTTTCCGGGCATGCATCTCATTCACATGGTCAATAAGGCAAGAATCATGACGACTAGAAAACATACATTCATTGCAATTCCAACATTTCAAATTAGAATTCACAGTAGGCTTAGAACGCTGCACAACCGCAAAGCCTTTAGGTTTAGCTACATGATTCTTTTTATTCAAAACAGAAATAACATTCCTAGGATGGGCTTCTACTTTCTTCTTCACTTGACTACTAGATGGGGGCAAGATCCTATCATTCTTCTTGTTTCTTTTAAGCTTAGATCTTTGAGCCTTAGTAGTGGTGCTTACTCCTGTAGAAGGCAACACGGGAATATTAGAAGCTGGTTTTGATTCCGCCTTATCTTTAGTGACCAAAGTTTGAGATGATTTAGTCATAGGGCCCTTGTTAAGTGGTGTGACGGCTATTAGGTTCCTTTTGATTGCACTAGAGGACGCTGCTGAGACAGTGGCTGCGTTATCCATAACATTCTTACCTGTTAGAGTACGAAGTGTTTCCTTTAACTCAGCCAAGACCAGATTTTTATCACAAATTTGTTCCCTCAAATCAGATATTTCCACCGACTTTCGATTCAATTGTTCAATCAATGATTGATTCTGTGCAGTGGTATCAACACATGCGGGCTGTACTGAATCGAAGAGTCGTGTATTTTTCTGTTTTAAGTTATCAACTTTGGACAAAATCTTGGAAACTCGATTATCTAGATCAAGTCTAAAATTCTCAGCGGCCTCGAGTACGTTCACACAGTTAAGCTCCTTAGATTTCTCTGTTTCTATCGGCAAAGAGTTAGCAACTTTGTCACTTGGCTGACGCTGTTTTGATTGTAAGTTCAATCGAAAATTCTTTTCAAAATTTGCATCATCGATATTAACACATTCGAATGACGTTTCAAAGATTTCTTGAATAAATTGTTGCTTGCATTCAAGCGAAATACAATGTGTTTGAATCTCATCAAAACGTTTTGAAAGCGAAGAATATGAATCTTGAAGCTTTAAAAATTCAGCGTCATATTCGTGACAAGTACTATCTACCACATTATCCACAGATTCAACATTATGCACAATAGAATCATTATCAACACATTTATTCATACAGACGAAAACAATATCATGAGACATCACTTGCTTCAGAAGCTGATCATTTTGGCGTGAAACTCGTTCTATTTCAAGTAAACTGTTTTCATAAGCATCATCCATTTCATTGAAAACACGTTTAACTTCTTCTATTTCCAAATACAAATCTTGATCAAGATTATTAAGACAAGCTTTAACATTCTTTACAAACGGAATAATTTCGTCTCGGAACGCAGCTCTAGTGTGCTCAAAGTTCCATTCACCTTCCGTTATGGCCGAAGCCGTCGTACGTTCCAAAATGACCTTGTCAAAATCGGCTAAGTGTTGGTGTACCGCATTTAAGTTAACAGACGGCTTACTTACCGGTGGAATTAACTTCGTTAAATCCTTTTTGACAAGTGTAGGAGACGTACTAGGAGGGTTTTCATTTGATAAACTTTGGGGCACAAGAACTGTCAATTCAGCTAATTCCTTTTGTAAGCGAATGCGGGTCTTTTTAGAAAATTGATCTTTGTTATGTTGATCATAATCAATTGTATGGAATTTTGAAAGCATTTTAGAATGAGTTTCATCCGCAAGTGACTGTGTCGCGTCAGAACTACGAACAAAAGGTGCTTCTTTCGATTTGCCAATTATGGTCATATCATAAAGACCGGGAATATATTCCTGAGCTTGTTTTGCATAACCGGGATTAGGTGGTAAATCTTGAAGACGCTTAAGTTCGAAGTCTTTAAATGATTTTGTTTAAAAGATGAACTTTTTCTGTGGAAGCGTATTGTTTTAAAAGCTGTTGTTCTTTGAATTTAAGAAGTCTGGTAGCATTAATTTCCGATTCAAACTTTTTAGACTCGAGAGTTTCGAAATCCATTTTAAGTTTCTGAAAATCATTGACAACCGACTCTTTTGCTTTTAATTCATTGGTAAGATTAGCCTTTAATGATTCTATTTCTTTCAAGTGTTCAATCTTTTCAAAACGAAATTGGTCAAATTCAGAACATGTTATTTTCTCTGCTTGAGGGACCATTTCAAAAGTTTTGACCTTTTCTTTATGCAACGCAAGCTCAGCAGTTAGGGTGGAATTGGTATCTACAGATTGTCTGAGGGCCATATGCATTTGATCAATAATATGTTTAGGCACCATGACCAAATCATGTTGAGCATAAGATTCCATACCCGTCGTAGCATTTGGTTGAGGTTCACTCAAATGTGTAGGATTGGGTACCACCTCATTTGAGTTACTAGTTCCCGAATGCTGTTCGAGGTTGTCATTTTCATGCCCAACTTGATGTTGGTTATCATCAATATTGTTAGATGTGGTTGGTACCTCACTGATGACATCAGAACCGTAGTGAGAGAGATTAGCAACGAGAGCAGCTTGGGCAGAGTGAATGTCATCACAATCCGAATCGTATGCATCAAGATCATTCGCTTGATAAGCTGCATTAGAAGTGGAAACAACTGCAATGCCTTCAGTATCTGCTGCCCCTGGGTCTGCAAGAAATGCTAACTCCTCTGAATCCAAAATCTTCCCCTTAGACTGAGCATCAACCAAATACATCTTCTCACGAAACCATGCATCATCCCTTCTCCTTTTCGGCTGAGTGCATTCCCTAGCCATATGACCTTGTCCTCGGCAATTGTAGCAAGTCACAACCTTCTTTGGACCAATAGGACTCCCATTTCCACTAGCTTGAGAATTCACAGCTTGATTGTTCCCAGTCCTTGTAGGAGGTCCATATGAATTTTGCCTTCCCTGAATAGGTTGCACCGTCACTTGACCATCTTGAATAGTGGCTTGTTGTCGAGGATTTGATGAGGTGCGGAGCTGATTGTTTGTTGGTGGAAATCCTCTAGTTGCAACAAGTTTTGACAAGTAGGCGGTGAGATGGTTTAGAACATCAGCTGGCGTATCATTTGGAGTAAAAACCGGTGCTTGGGTTGGTGGAAGTTCATTAGAGTAGAAGGCTTGTGCTGGTTGTGCTTCTATAGGAAATGAAGGTCTACGTGATCATTGGCCTATTCTAGATGATGGATTTGATGGATTAAGTTGGTTGATTAAAGGATAAATATAAGAAAGATGAGAAGGAGGGAGATGATGGAGTAGAGAGAGAAAGGAGAGAAGGGAGAAAAGTAGAGAGAGAAAGTAAAGATTAATTAGTGAAAATGTGAAAATGAACAACCAACAACCCCTCCTAACATGCTAGGAGGTGATATATATAGCCCACCCTATATGTGGGCTATATGGACTATACATTAACTAAATGGATCACGAGCCCATTACATAATTATCGTTGGAGCGACCGATCCTTCATAAATACGTAAAACGTATTTCCAACAATCTCCCCCTAAGGGAGGTCGCTCCAAGAGACAAAGTTCTAAATAATCTATATCTCGTGATCTATGCTAACTAAGATGTGACCGAGACTTTATTGGGAAAAACGTATTTCCAACAATCTCCCCCTAAGGGAGGTCACATCTTTTTACAAAATCTTAAACCTAGCATCTATGCTTGAGTCTTCGATCTTGTTCTTGTGAATATGCTTGATGTGATCTTTGACTTTAGTCTTGAGCATGTTTCCTTGCCTTGACCTTGTGCATTCTTCACTTGTGATATTTGCCTCTTCGTGACTTCATGTTCCACATACTTATACTTTTAAATTCTTGAAAGCTTCAGAGTTTGATACAGCGGAAGACTTGACCTTCCGGCTTTCTTGAATTTGTTGAAGTACTAATTGTATGTAATATAAGCATGTGGTGACGACTTCTTATGGATTGTACACCGCAATGCCACCTTCTTGTTACGCTGCATAAGACAGTTAGCAACAAACAATATACACGGATGAAATGGCCTTGAACATTTCATTCTAATTCGGTAGCATTTTACCTCCGGTCGGTGAAGACCGTTGGACGATATTAAATATCGTACTTGTGGCAGGTAGTTTCAATAAAGAACCTCCTTGACAAGATTTCGCAGGTAAACCCGTTCTCTTTACTCGACCGTCCAAAGCTGACTGCGAACGTAAAGAGTGAATCATTTGGATAATCTTATCCGCATGATTTGAAGCCGTCAATTCATGTTCCTGGAACAAGTGAAGTTCAATTAAGAACCGCACCATCGTTGCTTTCCAGTTGTCACTAGCTTGATTCATATAGAATCTTGCAAGTTACCTACCAAGTGCTGTTTGATGTTAACACTAGAAGGATTTCCATTCGTCACTGTAAATACTTAATAGTATTACTCTGAATGTTCTGGCAAGATCACTTAAGATATTGCGTAGAGGCCTGGAACGTGTTTAAATTCATTTAAAAATTAAACCACTGTTGCTTTCCAGTTATCACAAGTTTGATTCATAAAGAATCGCACAAGTCACCTACCATGAGCTTTTTGATATTCGCTCAAGAAGGATTTCCATCTTCATTGTAAATACTTTCGTATTACTCGGATGTTCAGGCAAGATCATGAAGATTTTGTGTAGGACTCTTAAGATCTTTCTTACTTTTCACAGTGTGTGAAGAAGCAAGGAAATATGAAAGTGTGTCCTAATGAGATATTTGATGATCTCAAATGGCTCTAGACTCGATCGTGCATTTTGGATTTTAGTGATCGGAGGCTGGAGAGGAGTGCCACCTTTTCAATATCAGTCTATTCGGAGTGAATAAACCAATAGATAACATGTTGATCTCCGTGTGATTAAAACAAATATCTTTTGAGAGATATTTGAGTTAGCTGGGAAGGGTTGTGCATTGCATCACTGGGTCTATGATGTCTTTCTTCAATATCGAGAATCATTAAAAATGATCTCAATAGCATATGAATTGACCCGGTTTCTACCTAAGGTTGTAAGGAGGGCTTCTTTCTTTACACCCTTTATCTTTACAATTCTTTTTCATTCTTCAACCCCTTCAATGCTTACCAATACGTCATCACTAGCACCTTGTTGTGATTGTTCCAGTTCTAACTTAAGTACTTGGTCGGCATTCAGCTACATTCACAATCTTTCTCCATCTTTCCTAAGGACTACTATTTCTAGCTATGGAATGTCCTTGGGAAGATTCCTCCGGTTCTAGAGGAATCATTGGACTTAAACCTATCCTACCATCCTTATGTCACCACAATCTTCATCGTCGTGAATAGAGATGTTTTGGTTAAGTGTATGTCACCATGAAATCCATTTTGAAGTGCAAATCCATTTTGCTCCCCCTTAACATATGCCACGATATCCGAAAACATTTCGCACATGTCTGGATGAGCTAGCACGTTAAGTCAGACCATTTGTGATTAATCATTTCCAATATTAAATCACATTTTCTCCCCCATATTAAAAATATTAACTCAATCAATGTTTTTAATATCAATTGATTTAATAGCGTTTTAAGAAAATTTGGAAAGAAAAATGCAAATCCAATTATCTTCATGAGTTACACAAGCTCCCCCTCAAATTAATGAGGGTGTACTTGAAACGTAAATTAAATACCTTTTAAACACAAGTGTAAGGTATTTATCACGTGCAAAGATCATATATGATGATGAATTAACAAGATTAGCAATTTACGAGGTTGGACCTGAATGATGGAGAACATCATATGAAAGAAGCACATGGTTCTTGTTCACGAATGTTGGTCTTCCTCGTAACTTCTGAAGTTATCTCTTGACTCCATGTGTATGATTGATATCGTTGTCTTAACACCAATATGTGAACTTGGCACTCTCGGCATCAAGGATTCTGAATGCTGGACAATTGCTCCCCCTCAATTGTTGACCCGTGTTCTATTGAAAGAGCTGTAGTCACCGTTTGAGTAGTCGCATCGTCGAGTATGTAGATATCAATTGTAAGTTGCTACGGTTGGTGGAGATGATAACTTCGGATTCTGAAGTCAAAGCTTTCCGGTGAAATGCTTGACTTCAAAGTGAAAAGCGGGTTACTATCGGAAATAATAGCAAACCATTTTGAGCATGTTTTAAAAGTTTGAACTTCTGCTCGAACTTTATTTACAACCCCGTGTCATTATTGAATGACATTTCTAGTATCGTAAATATTATCGATTCCAGAAGACATGCTCTTTTTATCAAAACATTTTTTTGAACACACAATTTTGAAAGATTTAGAAAACCTTTGTGAGAAATTCTCGAAAAATTGTGTTCAACATTTTGAAAACCAATTACTTGAGCTTAAGATGTTGAATATCTTACAAAACGAGCTCAAGTCCGAGAAGTTGTAAACTTCCCGTTGTTAAGGATAAGTTACCATCGGCGATAAACTTTCCTTTTAATTGAAGAACGAGTTCTAAGCTGACATTTACTTAGAAGTCGTTTTCATGAGCTTGAAAAACTTTGAATGTTTTAACGTAAAGCTCATGACCGAGAAAGGTGAATTTCTCGTTATGAGGAAAAGTTCTCTTATTTAAAAGATTCACTTTCCTTTCTGAGCTTAAAACCTGGAATGTTTTAATACAAGCTCATGACCGAGAAAATTTAATTTCCCGTTACGAGGATAAGCTATCTTTAAAGATAAGCTTTCCTAAATTTGAAGTCCGAGTTACAGTCTGATATTTAACTGTAAGTCATTGTGCATGAGCCTAAAAACTTCGAATGTTTTTAATATAAGCTCATGCCCGAGAAAAATTAATTTCTCGTTGTGAGGATACGTTTATCATCGGCGATAAACTTTCCTTAATTTGAAGATCGGGTCATCATCTGACATTTAATGATGAGCCTTATACACGAGCTTAAAACCTTTGAATGGTTTTAGGATAAGCTCGTGTTCGAGAAAACTTAACTTCTCGTTTTGAGGGTAAGTTATTGTTGCGTGGATAAACTTCTCTGTCTCTGAAGTCCGGGTCATCGTCTGTCATTTAACGAGGAGCCATAGTGCGTGAGCTTAAAAACTTGGAATGTTTTTGATATAAGCTCATGCCCGAGAAAAGTTAATTTCTCGTTGTTAGGATAAGTTTACCATCGGCGATAAACTTTCCTTTCTTTGAAGAGCGAGTTATAGTCTGTGATGTGACTATAAGTCCTTGTGCATGAGCTTAAAAACGTGGAATGTTTTTAACATAAGCTCATGCCCGAGAAAAATGAATTTCTCGTTTTTAGGATAAGTCATCATCGGAATGAACTTTCCTGTCTTTTGAGATCGAGTTACAGTCTGTTATGTGACTGTAAGTCCTGTGTAAGCTTTAACCATGAATCCCCTGAGATACTAGTTTCTCTGATATCTGCTTCTTCAGCAACCAAACTCTGAGAGTGTCTTTATTTGAACGATATACAATGATTGGACCGCTTCGTTCTTTTGGAACATCAAGTTTGGTACCTGCATTCTCATTAGGAGTTTGTATACTTTTGCATGGGTTAGAGATATCTATTTTAGAAGCACGTGGGGGTTCACGGTTTTCTTTTGTTGTGTCAGAGGTGGCCTGAGGGGATGATTCACTTGTCTTAGTTGGCAAACGTTTCCTTTTATAGAAAATCTTAAGTTCAGGCTTAAGTGATGTATCATCCTTTGCAATTTCCTCCCTAGTAGTCTTTGTAGAATCAGAGACTATCCTAGTTAAAGGGCACACGTTTCCTACAAGAGTGAAAGTTCTACCAGTGGGGCGCCACATTTTGCCAACGGGTTTGATTTTAGCAACCCACTGGGATTTAAGTCTAGCACGGGAGTTCACCTCATTAAGCAATTTTTTGATACAGGAGTCATGATTTGCCGTAAAGACACATTTTCTACATGTTTTACAAGTAGCATATTTAATGTCCGAGTAGTTCCTAGATGATTGATCGATGCTTCTAGGAGACGTCATGCTACGGTTAGCAGTGTTGGGTAATCTAGAAGGCATCTGACTAGGTTGGACATTGCTATCTCTTACATGTGTCTTTTGAATAGCTTCCCTTTGACCAAAATCATGGCGCACATCAGTTGAACGAGTTCTAGACGTGTTCATTGAACTATTCTTAGAGAAACTAGGGGCAATCATGTGATGAGGTCTTGCTAAAACTGATTTAGTCACATTAGGCCTAGTTGGTGGAGTGACTGTTCTAGAAATATGACCCAAATCAACTTGGGAGGCAAACCGCGGTCTCGAGGATAGTGATCGCTCGGATCTAAATGCAGTAGGTTGTCTGACAATCGGTTGTCTGACGAACTGATTTGTAGGCGGTTTCCCCAAGATTGATGGTTTTTCAAGCTTAGTGTCCACACTAGGTCCTTTACTTTTCCTTAACTTGTTTTTCAACGCAGCTATAGCAAAAACCTTTTCCTGTACTTGGGCCTTTAAAGTCTCATTCTCTTTGAGCAAGTTATCTTGGGATGCCAACCTAGATTCAAGCAGTTGAATTTGTTTCAAAAGATTATCCTTTTCAGCTTTAGAATCTAACACTTTTTGATCCAATTTTCTTTCAAGAACAACATTTGATTTTTCAAGTTTTTCAAAATATGTTTCAAATTTGTCCGTTTTCTTAGAAAATTCAAGTTTGGTATCCTCAAGATCTTTTGATTGCCGAGCTACGATCGTTTCGAGCTCTTTAATCTTGGAATCAGAATCAGTTAACGAGGCAGTTATAAAGCATTTATCATGATGTACTATAGCATTTTGAACACTTTCTCCCCCATTATGACTCACATCGGATGAATCAGAAGTGGTATTTCTATCACTCTTTTCCATCCCATGTTTGTCATAATTAGGTTCAGAATGCTCAATATGCGGCATGTCATCAGCATATACACCATAAACAACATTATATTGTACCATGTTTACAGGCTCTTCGTCATAAACGGGTACGGTGTCAGCAAAAGAGATCTCGTGAACAGTTCCTGACGTGCCACTGGTATCATGTTGTCCTCCTGATTCCGTGCTCTTGGCATTGATAGGCTCCAAGTTTTCAACCGTATGACCAGTTTCCTCATGCATCGAAGAGTCTTGCACTCCATTATCATACCCTTGCTGAAGTCGAGATCTTTCATAAATCGAAGACGAGACTGATGTCATGAGTTTCAAAATTGTATCACGGAAGACTCGAAGCTCGGTATGTGTATCTCGAAGAAATGATTGGCAAATCACTGAACTTTCAGGCTTGATGATATTGAATTGGAGGAAAGGCGTGAGTTGTGTCACAAGAGCCTTATATGCAAGTGCCGATGCAGAATGATTAAAGTTTCCATGGTTGAGTTGCTCGGCGAGTTGGGTCAAAGTGGTGAAGATAGAGTCGAAGAATATATGACGATCTTGACCAAAGATTGTCATAAATTCGCTCCCTCCTTGAAGCCGTGAAAGATTAACTAGATGATACTGAAGCATTCGAAATGAAGTTATGCCACTTTCCCTAGTGTTGGCTTGCACTTGATGCGATTCTCCCTCTTGAAACGTTGAATTCAAAGACTCCATTTAATTATGATGAAAAATGATCGTGATTGTAGTTGTTTTCGGAATTTACCAAGTCGTGAAGGAACTTCGAAGGATCCGTAAATAACTTTTAAAAATCACCGATGGATGATATAAATCTTTTCTCGGTTCAAAAAAAATGTTGTCGGCTCAAGCGATGAAAAAAGAAACCGGAGATCAAAGCAAAGTCGGCTCACTTCAAAAATAAAACCCGTCAACAAATAAAACCAAGCTACGATAAATATAATAATCGGGCCATCAAATATTTTACCACTTTAGTTTTTTCGGAATACCCGCCTCAATACGATGTACCAAAAATTTACTAGACTAAAAAACAAAAATGACAAATATTAATTGACAAGCATACTAAATTAACTAAATTAAAAAATTAATCTTAAAATTAGAAAATAAAAATAAAAATAAAAGAAATAAAACAAATAAAAAAAATCGGATATATTATTTGAAGGAGACAATATCTGATTAAAATCAAAGTTGCCAAAAAAATCGGATATATTTTATGTATGTTGACTTCGTCCCAAAAATCGGATATATTAAAAAGTTAATCTCAATACGTGTCCCAAAAATCACAGTTGCCAAAAATTGGCAAACTTTGTATCCTCCGTCACACGTGGCCACTTAAAACAAAAAAACTTTGGTAACTCCGTCCCACTTTTCTTTTGCCTCGTTGTATCCGCCCAAATTAAATAAACACACCACACTTTGACTTCTCCTCCCAAAACAAGAACCTATCTCTCTCTCTCTCTCCAATCCTCCGTCTTCTCTCCAATCCTCCCAAAAATCCAAATAACAATTTCTATCAATTAAGGTTAAATCATCAAAACCCACAATCAATTAATATAACCAAACGAGAATCGTGTCTTATGAAAACAAGGCGTGAGCACTCTCAAATCTTCAAGATCCGAAAAGGGGTCTCGGGTAGGATTTCTAATTTAAGTTTTAATTGTAGTCTCTCTCATCTGTAGTGTCTTTCTTGTCAGTCTTGGATAGAGTTTGTAGATCGATGAAGGTTTGTTTAGACTGAGATCTTGAATATTGGGTGGGTTTGAGTGAAGTCGAGTCGTGGGTAAAAAGGCTGTGTGTTCGAGTGTGTTTGTGGTGACACGAGAGGGTCAGTTTGTGAGAGACTGATTGAATATGGGTGAGGGAGTGTTGAGTCTGATTGAATGTGAGAGTCTGATTGAATGTGTTTGTCGTGTGTTGAGTGAATCTTGTGTCACGAAAAGATTCTGAGGATGGGTGTCGAGTTGTTTGTTAAGTGAGATGAGGGAGGGTCGAGAGGTGAGGGTGAGGGTGAGGGTGTAACGAGAGGTGAAAATGGTTTGTTTGAAAGTTTGAGTCAGTCAAGACTTTGTGAGTCGAGAGATGTGTAAAGAGTGTTTATTTCAGTGAGTTTGTGTAAAACATTGATTTTTTTGTGTAAAGATTTGTGTGGATCTGTTGGTAGTGTGTGAGTGTGTGTCAGTTTAGATGTCGAGGGTGAGGTTGAGACGAGGGTCGTGTTGGAGTCAGACGTGATGTGTTGTTATCGAGAGTCTGAGTGGTGATGTGAGGGTGGGTTTGTGAGAATGTTCCAAGGTTGAGGGTTGTCAGTCGAGAGTGAGAGTGGGTGTAATTTTGATCGAGTCTGTTGGTTGTTTCAGTCGAGTCTAGACTGTTATGTTTGAAATGGTTCATTCGGAAGATTTCTTCATTCAGAAGATTTCATTCGGAAGTTTCGTTCATCCGGAACTTTTCGTTCATCCGGAACTTTTCGTTCACCCGGAACCTTTCGTTCACCCGGAACTTTTCGTTCACTCGGAAGTTTCGTTCACCCGGAACTTTTTTGTTCGTCCGGAACTTTTTTCGTCCGGAAGTTTGTTCGTCCGGAACTTTGTTCGTCCGGAACTTTGATGTTGAAAAATGGATGGGACAGAAACAAAGGAATAACCAAGAAACTTTTGACTCGACGAAAGACACCTGGACAGAAATGTGAGACAAAACTCGAGACCCAATTGAATAAAAAATAAAGAAAAATATCTATAAATTGGACAGATCTCGAAACCCAGGATAAAAAAAGAAAAAATGATATATGAAAACTGGTAAAAAAAATTTAAAATGATTATAAAAAACTGATTATAAAAAAAAAAACTTAACAGAAAAACTAATAATAACAAATTAAAATAGAAACTGATTATAAAAAAAAACTGATTTTTGAATAAAAAATTTGTGATTTTTATATAAAATAAGTAAATCAACGATTTAATTATGATTTAAAACATAAAAACACAAACTTTATATGAAATATACAAACTTTTTAATATAAAAGCTTGATTAAATCAAAACCCACCAAAATCAATAAAAAATAAAAGCAAGAATAAACCAATCAAACCTTGGCTCTTGATACCAATTGACGGTCTACGTGATCATTGGCCTATTCTAGATGATGGATTTGATGGATTAAGTTGGTTGATTAAAGGATAAATATAAGAAAGATGAGAAGGAGGGAGATGATGGAGTAGAGAGAGAAAGGAGAGAAGGGAGAAAAGTAGAGAGAGAAAGTAAAGATTAATTAGTGAAAATGTGAAAATGAACAACCAACAACCCCTCCTAACATGCTAGGAGGGGATATATATAGCCCACCCTACATGTGGGCTATATGGACTATACATTAACTAAATGGATCACGAGCCCATTACATAATTATCGTTGGAGCGACCGATCCTTCATAAATACGTAAAACGTATTTCCAACAATCTCCCCCTAAGGGAGGTCGCTCCAAGAGACAAAGTTCTAAATAATCTATATCTCGTGATCTATGCTAACTAAGATGTGACCGAGACTTTATTGGGAAAAACGTATTTCCAACAGGAAAATATCCTTGCTGAGGAGTATAGCCCAATGGAGAAGTGTTGGCTTGTGATGGTGATGTTTGATATGATGGTTGCTGTTGAAAAGATTGTTGATGAACACTTTGTTGATATTCTTGCTGTGGCATTATTGGTGGTTGATAAGATGGTTGCTGTGGTTACTGATAGATGTGTGGTGGTGGCTGCTGCAAGTATGATGGTTGTTGATAAGTATAAGCCATGTTTTGTTGAGAAGCATACATTGCAAGTGGATCATGAACTTGAGGTGCAGACAACCGAGCCTCGATCACATGGCATTCGTGTTGTTGAAGAAAAGCTTGAAGTTGATCCACATTGGTGTTATGAAAGTCCTTAGCCAATTTAACATCCGTCACGTATTTTTTCCATTCTGGAGGAAGAGTGTTCAAATACTTGGTGTTCAATTGAAAGGTAGGAATTGCCATGCCATAGATATTGAGCTCATTCAACAATAGGGTAAATCTCAGATAGTAGTCATTGAGAGTCTCCCCTGGCACATAGGCAAACTTATCAAAAGTATCATAAAGCTTACACTCTCGTTCTTGTTTAGTTAACGAGGTGCCTTGCATGAGAACACGAATTCTATCCCATAACTCTTTGGCAACTTTATGTTTGCTGACGAGTTTGTAGACATCTGGAGGAAGGGCTTGGAGAATGATGTTTGTAGCATACTTATCACATTTATCTTGAATCTTCATATCTCCAGTCAACTCACCCGTTGGGCGAGGACGAGTAGTCGTACCTTCCGTCACTGTACCATAATCTGATGGTCCATTGAGCACCGATGCCCAAATTAGATGTCCATTCTCCTTGTTCAACATATAAAGTTCCATTTGGGAAGCCCATTCCTCATACATAGTCTTCACCAACATTGGTGGACGATTATCCGTACCCGAGAGGATGGACTTATCCGAAAGAGATGTGTACTCCATTTTAATAAGTTAAGATTTACAAAGTTGATCGAACAATGAAATAAGGTTAAGTGTTTTTGTGTTGAAGTCAAGAAACAATGTTAAAATCCCCTAAAATATGTTCTCGATAAACCAAAAATTCCAAGATAAAATTACACACGATCGGAATGTCTAGATCGGAATGCCAGATCGGAATGTCAGATCGGAATGTCCAGATCGCAAAGCAAGGCTGTCGAAATGTTCAGATCGCAAAGTCCTATCGGAATGCTCAGATCGCAAAGTCCTATCGGAATGTTCAGATCGCAGAGCAAAGCTGTCGAAATGTTCAGATCGCAAAGTCATATCGGAATGCTCAGATCGCAATGTGCTGTCGGAATGATTCAGATCGGAATGAAGCTGATAAAATTTGGGCAGAGTAACGACTTAAAACTTCCTTATAACTGTCGGAATCCCAGATCGCAATGAACGATCGGAATGTCCAGATCGGAATAAGTAATGAAATCCTCAGTATCGCAATGTAGAACCAAACCCTTTCCGATGGTGATGGTTATTGCGATGGAAGCCCCTTTTACTTGTACTTTCCGATGGATATGTTTGCTTGAATTTCGGAAAGAAGAACACAATACCTTTTTGCACTTTTGATCCAAGAAAGAATGTGTTTTAACCAAAATCAAGACACCAAAAACACTACAATACTACTGAATACGTTATGCTTCTTGAAATCACGATCAAACACAAATTTTTTTTGATGATTCGGCAATATGAACTCAAAAAGCCACGAAATGCTTATAAGAACATACGAAACACTAAAACAAACCTATATTTCATCCCAAGCTCTTGATACCATTTGTAGAAATGTAAATCTTTGCTTATGGTTTAGAGAGAGAAAGAGATAGAGAGATGGTGGATTTCACACAAAGCTAGAGAGAGAAAATAAGAAGAACTATGTGTAAATTATGAAACCACACACCCTCTCCATCTAATGAGAGGGTTTGTACACCCACGCCCATGAGATGGGCTTGGGTTTACATTAGGCCGCCGACCCATACACTTCATGGGCTCGGTTTTGGGCTTTGTTAAATAAATGTAAATAACTAAACTACGAGCTATGACATAGACTATTGTTGGAGTGACCGATCCTTTCTAATACGTAAAACGTATTTCTAACAATTATAACTTTACAAATAATGTTGATAGGTCTAAATTGAAATAACTTTAAGTAATAATAAATCACTTCATATAAAAATAGTATTACCAAATTCTGATGACTGATCGTGAAATGTATTTGTTAATGTGTGTAACACTCCTAATATTCTATAACGTGTAAAAAAATCTTCTTGGTTTATATATTTACACATTTACATATATTATAAAAACCTTAAAATCTTTCTATTTTAATATGTATGATTTAATCGAATTAATTAAGAAAATAATTAGTATATCACTAAATTTGTACTAAAATACATACATAGACGTATATATTTTAAATATGAAAATTTATAAAAAAATGAATGGTTCAAAAATCAAACACATATTTGATATTAAACTTACATTAGTGAACAATATAAATAATTGTATGTAAAAAATTATAGTTTATAAAAATGGTATTTGGCGGAACCATCTTAAGTTCGTGTACCTTTTTGGTACCGAGCCCCCCACCCAACAAGGTAGGCATATCCTAGTAAATTACATAGACAACACTGGCTGACCAAATTAGGGCTCGGATTCAAATCCCGCCCTTCCGATTGACTTGGTCAACTGCGTGCTTTTGCGGTAGTTGGTGGCCAACTGCAAAAAAATTAAAATTAAAATTATAGTTCATAGTAATAATCATTTGTACATGTTGCATATTAATTTGTATTCTGTAAAACCCGCATACAAATGCCATGAACAGTACACTACGTAAACATATGAACCAATTAAAACTTTCCATTTATGTCATGTACACGTGTCACAAACATTAAATTCAGAAACTACGTACGTGTTAGTGCACGATAATTATTAAGTACGTGATAATACACGATAATTATTAAGTATAATAATTATAATCACGAACATATGATCACGAACATTTACGAACATGATAATTATTACGTATAATAATTATAACACGACTATTAGAACACGATATATGTACGTAGTATATATAACACGAACGTTAAACACGAACTAGAACGAATTATAAACACGAGGATACACGAGTAGTATTTAGACATAAGAATTGTATGGTTTTGGCCTTGTGGGCCATGTTATCCACGGACAAGGAGCAAAGAGGGGGCCCAGGCCAATTAAAATTTGACTAAAGGAAAAGTAAAAACAAAGACTTCTCATAATACATGATTTTTAAGAAAAACTAAAAATTCTAGCCTCTCTCCTCCCTTGTTGCCGCCGGCATATATCACATCAAAGGGGTGTTTGGTTGATTTTGATATTTGATTTTGGGATAATCGTGTTCGTGTTCTTAGTTCTTTTCCAATCACGCATTCGGTATCACCATAACCTTCATCTTTTTATTTTTTTATTTTCTTTTAATTATGTTCATGTGTTTTGAAAATAAAAACATAATTAAACATATTAGATTAATACAAGAAACATGGAAAAAGGGTTTGGTTTGGTGGGTTTTGTTCGTCCGACACACGAACCGAGAGCCAAGAGGCTCTCGGTGGTCTTTTAACACCAACAGCCGAGACCCCCATGGTCTCGGTGTGGTTTTGGTCTTCGGCCGCAAGGACAAGGGATCCCGACGCGAGTCGGGGTGACGTTTGGTTTGGGTGTGGGTCTCGGCGCAGCAGCAAGCACCGTCAGCTTAAGCCGGTGGCTGTTTTGTTCGGTCAGTGGGAAACGCAACCAAGCAGGGGGGAACCACCGGCTTCAGCCGGTGGTGTGTTTGGTTCGACAGTGGCAAGCTGAGCCACGCCATTGGCAACCGGCTAGACCGGGTTAGCCACTGCCGGGGCGGTTTGGTTCGGTTCATGTTTCGGCTTATATTAAAACACGGGATTGGGCACGGTATTATTTTTACAAGTTATATTTTTATAAGAAGAATTAAATTAATTAACATGCTAATAATAATTAATTTAATTTAATCATGACTTAGGTTTTATTATTTATTAAATAATACATGTTTTAACCTAAGTATTTTACCATTTAATTTAGACTATAGTTATTAATTAATTATTAAAATATGGACTATAATTAATTAATAAAACATGACTTAGGTTATAATTATTAAATATAATAATTCATGATTAACCTAAGTATTTTATTTAGACTAATTTAATTAAATCATGCTTTATTTAATTAAATCATATAACATATAGTTTATTAAATTACCATGAGTTTTATTTAATAAACTATACTATTAATTTCATGACTTATGACTTTTAACCAATAAGCTTAAACTTATATTATTGGCTTATTAATCCAGCTTATTTCTAAATATAGAAACTTTGTATTTAGGAAACTTACTATTTTTAGAAACTTTCTATTTTTAGAAACTGATCTATTTTTGGAAACTTTCTATTTTTGGAAAGATTCTATTTTTGGAACTTTCTATTTTTGGAAACCTGCTATTTTTAGAAAGTTACTTATTATTACACAACAAGTATAATAATACAAGAATACAAGATAATACATAATCAGAATACATGAAATACATGGTTAATACAGTATATCATTTAAAACAGTAAATAAGACAAGAACATATAAAACAAGCTAAGAACATGCTAGAACCAGTAATATACACAGTAATCAGAAGACTTATACATGTCCCTTATTTATGTAGCATTAGTGAGGTCGGAGTAGGACTATTCATCCTTTCATCTTTCCTCGTTCACTGGACACAAGGTACGGATTTTCCGTCCTTTAGTATGGACATTCTTTCCTTATTAGGATTCCCCGTTTACAGCCAACTGTTTTCCCAAGTATATGTTTTATATGTTTTGATTACTTATGTTTAGATTTAAATGCCTAAGCCATATACATGCATGACCAGTGTCACCTAGTTATGGACGTACCATAACCATAACACTGGAGGCACCAACGTTATGACTTCCCCACGGCGGAGTGATTGCTCGTGGCGTCCCTTTTCAGTTTTGGCCTTATATTTATATTATCATGTGGGGCGTATGGGTGCATCCTTGTTACATGTTTTACAGGATTTTCATGGTGAATGCGTTGTGTGCCTTGCATCCTTCACAGGAGTTGATCCCTCATACCCAGACTAATTAATTAGAGGCAACCCCTCTAATTGCATGATGAGGTCTCCCCTCCAAGTATTCATGCACGATGGAACCTCATGACCTATATGGGCTATTGGCTAATTAATACAGTTTTCATATAAAAACATAAGTCTTTTTAAACTATAAAACCAGTTTTATGAACATGTTCCAGGTTATCTAGGACTTATACGTTTCCGCGGCTATTAGTCTTTTATGCTTATGTCATTTCATGCTATACTTGTATATCCGTTCACTGGGCGTTATGCTCAGCCGTTTTCCTTTCATGTTCCCAAACGGTAGGTACTCAAGGACGCTCGTAGACTTTGAGAGTATGTGCATACGAATGGAAGCTATCTAGCCTTCATTACTTTATGCATTTCTATACATTACGTTACTCTATTCCTTTGGACATTTTTTAGTCCTTTTCCATTTTAGTACTTATATTCATGTGTGTGAGCTTATACTTGGACTACCGATGTTTGTTTCCGTTATTTCCATTCATGGTCATTTGATGTTTTTGGACATACCTTGCATGCTTTAATTACACGCCATATTATCTGTGATATTCCATTTACCAAAATGAGGTGTTATATATTCACTTTAACATTTAATGTGTACTGATCCTCAATTACTATAAAAATAAATTTATGAAGTTTTTATGTTGTAAAGGTGTGTATCAAAAGCTTATAAGGGTGTTACTTTAAATTTTGGAAATAGAGTGCAATCTCTTTTATAAGTAGTACATATTTATATGTCGTTAAAAATAGTACATATATATATGTAATGGGGTTATTTTTATAGATTTCGACGGGGCCTATCCGGTTCATATTCTGACGGCTTTTTTGCTAGCCGAACCGATTGTGACTCTTGTTCTCAATTGAACCCGTTGGTCCAGTTCGATTTTCAAAACTATGCATACCAGCATTTTATGTAGACAAAATATGTACAATTTTATAGATTTATGCTTTTAATTGTTGTACAATATGCATACAAATTGTATTTTTAAGTTATGTCATTGTGTTGTATTAATTAGTATTAGTTATTTTTATTTTCAAGTGTGTATTAATTAGTTTTAATATGAGTATTAAATTATATTTTTATGTTTTAATTGATTTCTAATTTTGTTTATAAAGTTGTACATTATGCATTAATACATGTAAGTTGATTTTTCAACAGTTCTATTAATAGTAGTGGTTTTCTTTTAATAAGTAGTATAGATAAAATTGAAGTTTATACACTAAATTATATGTTACTTAAACACGACTTAGAAAAAACAAACAGTTCTATAGAAGAGGGGGGGGGGGGGGGGGGTGAATAGTTTTTCTGATTAAATTTATGTTGGTCATTATGTGTAACTATTATTTAAAAACTTGTTTCATAATAGTTAGACCAATTTCCAATGTTTTAAAAACATTTGCTATATCAAAAGATCATGATAATGGATGACTAAAGAAAAAATAAACAGTTCTATAGAAGAGGGGGGGGGGGGGTGAATAGTTTTTCTAATTAAAATTATGTTGGTCATTATGTGTGACTATTATTTAAAAACTTGTTTCATAATAGTTAGACCAATTTCCAATGTTTTAAAAACATTTGCTATATCAAAAGATCATGATAATGGATGACTAAAGATAAAGGCAAATATAAGTAAAGAATAAGGAAAGAAAAAATCTAAAGGAAGACACCAAAGATTTATAGTGGTTCGGAAACGAAGCTTTCTCTTTGTTCCTACTCCACTCCCCGAGTACACCTTACTCGAGATTTTCACTATATCCACAAACTCCCTTCTTGGCAGAGAAAACCATACATCGTCGCTTACACTAAGCTAAATGTTGAGGTCTAATCCTAGCTAGAACCAATCTACTCTCGTCGCCCATCTTCTTTATCGACATAAGGCTAGATGTCGAGTTCTAAACGTAGATAGAACCAATCTACACTCGTCACCCATCTTCTTTACCGACATAAGACTAGATGTCGAGTTCTAATCTTAGCTACAACTAATCTACACTCATCTCTCACACTCATATAACTTTCAAGTTAAGTGAGAACTAACACACTAATAAATTTAGCTAATATATTTAGTAACAAAAATATAAATTAGATTTAGGATATTTGACCCATTGAAAAACCCGACAAATGACGTGACCGATAGCAAAAACGTTCAATGTTGTTAAATATGTCCCAAATTAGTGACTACACTTTTATTAAACGGTAATTCTTCACAAATGTTAAAATTATCGATTTCATTAATAACTCAAGCATATACTAGGATGAAAATCCGTACGTTTATTTTATAATACACATTTAGTAAAGTACGTGTTATTGACATAGGTTGCGGATAGTGTTGTTTCATAATAGTTAGACCAATTTCTAACTTTTCAAAAACATTTGCTATATCAAAAGATCATGATAATGGATGAGTAAAGATAAAGGCAAATATAAGTAAAGAATAAGGGAAGAAACAACCTAAAGGAAGACACCAAAGATTTATATTGGTTCGACAACGAAAGTCTATCTTCGTTCCTACTCCACTCCTCGAGTACACCTTACTCGAGATTTTCACTATGTAAAACCCGCTTTAAAATCCCTAAGATCAATAAATGCATGAAATTATAGTTAAATTAAAACTTTCAGTTAATTAATACACGACATGAAACATGAACATTTAATACGAACGTTACGTATAATAATTAAATTATTATAAATATTACGTATATTAATATGATTATTAATACACGATAAGTATTTACGTATAATACTTAAAACCTTCAAGAAATAAAACACGACATTAAAAACGAAAACACACGATAAATAATTAGACACAAAAAATAAAACGAACTTGAGTATGTGTGTATGTGTGTGTTGGGTGGCGTCTAAAACAAGAAGGAAGGGAGGGCCCATGGCCTAACCCATTACAAATCCATATTGTATACAAAATACACTCCCGGGGTTTATTAAATTACTTTTCAAGAAAATAAAACCCTAAAACCTTCTTGCTGCTCCTTCTTTGGCCGCGGCATCACACACACACACACCACAAGGACGATTTTTGTTTTTGATCTTTGATCATTATTGGTAAAGTGTTCGTGTTTAAAACCTTTTTAATCACACTCATATGGTATCCTCGAATCCTTTTTCTTTTTAATTAATTATGCTATGGATATAGATCTTTAAAAACAATTAAGAAAACATGAAATCATTAAGGATAAACAAGATTAAGGGTTCGGGTGTGGGTTTGTTTCGGATCGCACGCAAACCGAGACCTATAGTGGTGATGTTTTCCCACCAGCCGCAACCCTATAAGGGGCGGTGGTGGTTTTGGTTTGCTCAAGAAGTGGGGTGCGCCGGCTTAGTAGTGGGAACCGAGACCTATAAGGTCTCGATGGGTCAAGTGTGAACAGCAGGGGGGCAGCGTGATGCGTCCGTCGTGTGATGGATTTGTAGAACAAGTTTTAAATTTATAACACGAATTACCGGATTGACTAAAAACGCACGGGCAATTTGTGTATAGCTTTTATGTGGTAATACCGAGATCGTTCACGGGGATTTAGAAAACCTATGATCATTCAAAAATAAAACTATAACCGTTGATTGTAGCAATTGTTGACAAACAAGTAACAAGTAAATGATGAGATTAATAATAGGATTAAAGGCAACACTTGGTAAAGACTAGTTTAGGCATCCGTAGTGGTATGATTGTGATGACACGTTTAACAAATATGATTATGATAATTAGATTGATAATCCAATCTATTGTTTTCAAAAGCTTCAATCTTCGTCAAGACCTTGGTTAAAGAAAACAAGCATTAGACTCAGTCACTCAGTTCAAGACTTAATCCAATTTCAACACATTCGATTCACGGTCGTTTCACGAATTTGCTAACACTTATAATTATGTTTCTTGATAATCAAAACTTCTTAAGAAATGATCAATACAAAAGATAGCCAATCATAGAAAAACCGGCTATGACTTGTTGATAGAAAATAACCCTTTAGACCTATGAAATCTTTACCAACAAATTAAGTTTTGATAACAATTGTCACATGAAACATAAGTACTAATGGTTCATAGGAAAGCTTGACATTGAAATAAACATAAATCACAATCACAACCACTACTTCATACCACAAACATCATCCTACCAAGTGTAGAATGAGAATTAGCTACTCATAACAGATGATGAAATAAACTCTGAAATAATAGTCTTATAAGTCATAATCAAGAGTCTTACAAAGTGGAAATATGTTGCTAATGATTAGGGTAATGATCCCTAAGAGTTTCGTGATGTTAACTTTGCTTTTTGACTCCAAAAGTGACTTTTCTTGCACCACCTTGCTCAAATCCAGGAATGGAGGTTTGGACAAGGTTGAGAGAGTTATTTATGAGATGATATGAAGAGATATTGAAAAGTATATGATTACATGACCCCAAGGGTCTTATTTATAGGCAAAGTTGATGGCATGGAGTGAATGCATGGCTTGGAGCCAAAGACAAATACTTGGAGCCAAAGAGAAATGCTTGGAGCCAAAGCAAGTCTAGAAGCTTCTTGTATGATCTTGCATGTATGTAGACACAATTTCTGCCTACACAAAAGTTGGTGGATTTTTCATCATGTTGGTGGATTCTTTAATGATTATTGCAAGTGGCAACTTGATGGTGTTGGTGGCATCTTCATGCTGATTGACTTGTATGCTCCTTGGAAATAGTTGTTCTTGCACCCGAACTTTTTTTTTTTGGGTAAAGGGGAATGTGACCCCGGTAAAATATATAAAGCCCAAAACTCTAATAAGTACAATGGAATGTGGCAGAAGTACCACATTAACCTCAAGCAACGCTTGAAAAACAATTAACCGGTTGACACGCCAACACGGATATATCTACAACACCAATAAGGAAAACCATCTAAAAGTACCAGTGCAAAACATAGCACTTAACATAAGACACTTTCAGAAATTTGCCAATCGCGCACAAGAGCCAAGCTGTCTCTTGACCTTTTGAAACGACATGAAAGAAGCTTTAGCCGAACCGAAGCTTTAATGCATGAAACAATCTGATCCACACTCCGCTTAACCTTTCTAAACAGCCGCCAGTTACGCTCTTGCCATAGGAAATAAGCTGATGCCGCGACAACAAGCTTAGCACTAATACTTCTTGACGAGCGCCTTTTAGCAAAAGGAATAATAGAAGTAACAATCACATCAATAGATGGGCTTATGTTAGGCAAACCAGCCAGTTCTCTAAGTTTAAACCAAACCTGTTTAGAGAAATCACACTCGAAGAAAAGATGAGTATGCGAGTCCATTTGATTATCACACAGCGCACAAGTCGAAGGCAGATCCCTCGAAATATCCCAATGACGCAGCAAGTCTTGAGTTTTAAGTCTCCGTTTCATAATAAGCCATAAGTTAACGGCATGTTTAGGAATGGAACACGAAAACCAAACAATCTTAACCCATGGCAGAACGATGTCTCTATGACGAGTACTCTCCCATACTTCATGAGCCGAGAATGGCTTAAACACACCCAATGTGGAACGCCAACATAACTGATCACAAGAACTACGATAAAGAGGCGCATCGATGCTAACAACATTAGGGTATCTAACAATAAACTCTTGTGGCCACACGACCGAATCATCTACCATAATATCACTTACCATGGATCTGGATGAGAGCCCACCACGAGCCATGTCCCTACTCGACACCGCATCAGCAATGGGACTAGCCCAACACCACAAATCAAACCAGACCGAGATATGCGTCCCGGTTCCCACTTTGTGCCAAAAAAACTCTCGGATAGCAGGCCGTAACTGGAGAATTTTCCGCCAACTTGAAGTCATGTTGCCTGTGATTGGGAGGTCCCAAAAGTTACGGTTCCGAATTTTGTAAATATGGATCCAACGAACCCACAAAGATTCTTTCAACGTTAGAATCCTCCAAATATGAGATGCCATAAGCGCCCTATTGAAGTCTTCAAGCCGTTTTATCCCAAGGCCTCCCTCATCTTTTGGCAAGCAAACAATATCCCATGCGACTTTGGCCTTACCCCGACGCATTGGCCCTTGACACCAAAGGAACCCTCGCATAATTTGCTCAATATCAAGCAAGACACGAGTAGGAATGATGAACGCTGACGCCCAATAAACATGCATAGATGCAATAACATAATTAAGTAATTGGAGCCTTCCCGCTATAGACAAGGCTTTATGCTTCCAATCATTAATCCGGAGCTCCACCTTTTCAATGAGCTCTTTACAATCCCTAAAAACAAGCCGAGAAGATACTAAAGGCACACCAAGGTACTTGACAGGTAACCGACCTTCTTCGAATGGAAGAATTTGTAGAATATCCTGCTTCGTGTGATTCACAACATTACAAAAAAAAGCAGTGCTTTTTGGGAGACTTGGAACCAGACCAGAAGCCCTCTTGAACTCTTCCAATGCTGTCATAATCACCCTTGCTGAATAAGTATCACCATGAATAAACAAGAACAGGTCATCCGCAAAGCACAAGTTAACGAGCTCCATCTTAGAACAATATCGATGATAAACAAACCGATCTGAATGTTGAACTCTTCGTTTAATAATGAGAGTTAAGATCTCCATGACAATCGTGAAAAGATAGGGAGATAACGGGTCGCCTTGCCTAAGACCCCGCATACCCTTAAAGTGCCCATGGATAGAACCATTGACACTAATAGAGAACGAAGTTGTCGTAACACATTCCATTATCCAACCAATCATCCTTTCATGAAAACCAAAACCAACAAGGGCAGTCTTTAAAAAATGCCAATCCACCGTGTCATAAGCTTTCTGAATGTCGACTTTAAAAGCACATCTAGCAACACCACGATCCAAGTGATAATTATGCATTAACTCTTGCGTTAAAAGTATATTATTCAAAATACTCCGACCAGGAACAAACGCCGATTGGTTCGCGCTGATAATAACTTTAAGGCTCTCTTTAATCCTATTAGCAAGAATTTTGCTAATACATTTAAATAGCACATTACAACACGAAATCGGCCTATAATCAGTCACCTTGACGGGATTCTGAATTTTAGGGATAAGAGCTACAATAGTGTGATTTAGCGCTTTGAGAAGCTTCCCATTAGTGAAAAATTAACGGACAACCCGAATAATATCCACACCGACAATGTCCCATGCTTCCTTGAAAAAAGCCTTGATCTTCAAAGGCTTGTAACTTGTACACGGGTCTTGAACTTGACTAGGATTCTTCGTACTCGTACTAATCTTCACATTTGTGTTGTTTTACCCTTCATTCCTGCAATTGGCTACACAAATACTTGCAAACACAATTAGGCACAAATATACACAAAAGTATCATAGATATAACCAATATACATGTACAAAAGTACGGATAACGCTCCCAAAAACATGTTGGATTTGGGCGTTATCAAATCCCCTCACACTTAAGTTTTGCTTGCCCTCAAGCAAGAAGAAAAGAAAATTAAATCCAAAGGTACATGTATTTTATAAAAATTCTATGCAAGGCTACCAAGTACAAGTACAAGATAAAACTCATCGTCTTAAGTTTTTAAGGTTGAAAAATTGAGATATAAAGTAAATACCCATAAAAATCTAGAAAGTCTTTTATTTTTAACTATACTAATAACATATGAATTGAAGCAACATGTATCACGACTTAGCACATTGGCTAATCGATACCTTTTATTTCTTCTTCTTTCTTCAACTTCATAACATTATAGCTCATTGGTTATTTATTTGTCTTTTTGAGTTTTTCTTTCTTTTTCTCTTTTTTTTATTTTATATATTTTTTCTTGGCTAAAACTCCTAGCCATGGATCAACATACTTACAAAGTTCATGTTGTATTGACAAACATGGAACTTGCAACTTTCTCCTTTTTTTGGATTTTTCTTCTACTATTATATGAGACTTTGACTTGGGTAAGTTTGACACAAAAATACATCTCAAATTTTCAAAAATTACCGATTGGATAATTTCCTAATTATTTATATACATTTGCTTGAAACTTTTTTATTTACAAGGGCAAAACAGAACAAAATTTTAAAATAGCCCCAAAATATGGCAATTAAGCATCTTTTTTTTTTCTCGATTTCCCTACAACCCCCTCACACTTAAGTTTAGCATTGTCCTCAATGTGATGAAACTGAACAAAAACATAGGGAATGAGAGAAAAACCAGAATCACGGACATATCATGCATCATACAAGAGTCTTGTCTTCGCCTTCAACTTGCGGTACCTACAAAAAAGATAAAACACACAAAAATACGAAAACACTCTATTTTTGGTTTTTATAAAAGCAACACATGCTACACCCCCTCACACTTAAGAAAAACATTGGTTAAAAGTTGTGGGGTGTAAGCATGAATTTATTTTATAAAGGAAAATCACACTTAATTTTTTTTAACGGGTTGCCTCACGAGAAGTGCTTACTTTATTATAGAGTCATCAGCCGGACTCGTACTTCTTTTTATTTTTCTTTATTTTTATCGAATGGAAAGTGTTCACTCCACTCCTCATGATATAGTTTAACACGGTGTCCATTAACAATGAAGCTTCCTCCATTCTTATCATACAATTCAACATAACCGGACGGGTATCCATGTTTTACTATAAAAGGACCGTACCACTTTTGTTTAAGATTTGGAGATTTGAATTTATATCGCATATTAAACAAGAGAACTTTGTCTCCCTTCTTGAATTCTTTTCGGATTCGAAGTTTCTTGTCATGATAAGCTTTGGTACGTGCTTTGTATAATTTGGAATTCTCATAAGCTTGGAGTCTTAATTCATCGAGTTCATGCAATTGCAAGAATCGGTTTTCTCCAGCGATTTTGAGATCAGGATTACAACTTCTCAATGACCAATAAGCACGGTGCTCAATTTCAAAGGGCAAGTGACACGTTTTACCGTACAATAAACGATAAGGTGTTGTGCCAATTGGTGTCTTATAAGCTGTTCGGAATGCCCACAGAGCGTCGTCAAGTTTCCTTGACCAAATGGAAGGATTGTCCTTAACCTTTTTTTCAAGTATTCGTTTTAAGGCTCTGTTGGTATTCTCAACTTGTCCACTCGTTTGTGGATGATATGTGGTGGCAAGGCGATGGGTGACTCCATAACGCTTTAAGATTTTCTCCATTTGTTTGTTACAAAAATGGGAACCTCGATCGCTAATTAAAGCTTTCGGCATTCCATAACGAGAGAAAAGCTTTTTCAGAAAATTGATTACGGTTCGTGAATCGTTCGTGGGTAAAGCTTCGGCTTCAGCCCATTTGGACACATAATCAATAGCGACTAAGATATATTCGAACTTATGGGATTTAGGAAAGGGTCCCATGAAATCAATTCCCCATACGTCAAATATTTCGCTAACTTGGATGCTGTTTTGAGGCATCTCATCTCTTCGTGAGAGGCTACCAGTACGTTGGCAAGCATCACAATTTTCAACTAGAGTATAGGCCTCTTTAAAAATTGTTGGCCAATAGAAACCAGCATCAAACACTTTTTTCGCGGTGGTGGAAGGACCATAATGTCCCCCAGTAGGGCCATGATGACATTCATCAAGGATCTTCCTTGTTTCCGCACCACAAACACATCTCCTAATCATGCCATCGGGGCATACCTTGAAAAGGTAGGGATCTTCCCAGAAATAGTATTTTAGGTCGGAAAAGAATTTACATCGTTGGTGATAGGTTAAAACTTTTCTTAGAATTCTTCCAACGAGGTAATTTGCAAAATCCGCAAACCATGGAGATTCATCCGTAGATATTTTCATAAGAGTTTCATCAGGAAAATAGTCATCGATATCTTCGTCCCTTAACTCTTCCATGTTTGGATTTTCAAGTCGCGACAAATGATCGGCTGCGACGTTTTCGGCTCCTTTCTTATTCTGAATTTCGATGTCAAATTCTTGGAGGAGTAAAATCCATCTAATAAGACGCAGTTTAGCATATTGTTTAAAGAATAGATATTTCAACGCGGAGTGATCGGTGAATACAATCGTTTTTGACAACACGAGATAGGATCAAATTTTGTCAAAAGCAAAAACTACGGCAAGTAGTTCTTTCTCGGTGATCGTGTAGTTGAGCTGCGCGCTATTTAGAGTTTTGCTCGCAAAATGTATAGGACGAAAATGTTTTCCTTCGCGTTGTCCTAATACGGCTCCTATAGCGAAATCGCTTGCATCACACATAAGTTCAAACGATCGCGACCAATCCGGTGAAACCATAATCGGTGCATTCGTTAACTTGTCTTTAAGCTTTTCAAATGCCTTTATGCATTCTTCGTTGAAATCAAAGACTATGTCTTTTTCAAGGAGTTTGGTCATCGGTCTAGCGATTTTGGAAAAGTCTTTTATGAATCGGCGGTAGAATCCCGCATGACCTAGAAAACTTCTATCGACTTTAAGGTTAGTGGGTGGTGGTAGTTTGGATATCACTTCGATCTTGGCTTTTTCTACTTCCAATCCGACTCCGGAGACTTTGTATCCAAGCACAATTCCTTTAGTCACCATAAAGTGAAATTTCTCCCAATTGAGCACGAGATGAGCTTGTTTGCATCGGATGAGCATGTGCTCTAGATTAAAAAGGCAAGACTCGAATGAGTTTCCGAAGACTGAGAAATCATCCATGAAAACTTCCATGGATACTTCAATCATGTCTTGAAAGATCGCGATCATACACCTTTGAAAAGTCGCAGGTGCATTGCAGAGACCAAAAGGCATACGCCTATAAGCAAACGTTCCAAAAGGACACGTAAAAGTGGTCTTGTCTTGATCGGATGGTTCGATAGGTATTTGGAAATATCCGGAAAAGCCATCGAGAAAACAAAAGAATTTGTTCCCCGCTAGTCTTTCCAACATTTGGTCCATGAATGGTAGAGGAAAATGATCTTTTCGTGTGGCATCATTTAATTTGCGGTAATCAATACACACACGCCAACCGGTAACGATTCTTGTAGGAACAAGTTCGTTATGTTCGTTGGTCACAACAGTCATTCCTCCTTTCTTAGGAACGTAGTGAATAGGACTAACCCAAGGACTATCTTCTATGGCAAAGATGATTCCTGCTACAAGGAGTTTGATTACTTCGGATTTACAATCTCCTTCATGTTTGGTTTAAGTCGACGTTGCCTCTCAATAACGGGTTTGGCATCATCTTCAAGATTGATCTTGTGTTTGGAAAATTACGAATCAATTCCCGGTATATCAGATGTTTTCCATGCAAACGCTTCTTTGTGGTTTTTGAGCATAGAAACAAGACGTTTCTTTTGATCTTCCTCGAGTGAGGCTGAGATAATCACCTGAAGGAGTGAATTCTTCTCTAGATAAGCGTACTCGAGATGTTTGGGAAGAGGTTTCAATTCAAGATCCGTCGGTGGATCATGAATAGATTAGTGAACTATAAAGTTCGACTTCGAAGGCAAAACTTCAAAGGGTTTGTTTTCCTCTTCTTCGAGAGTTTCTTCGGAATCAATGGCCATGAATTCTTCGAAGTCACGATCACGATCGGTATCGCTAATCTTTTCCGAAGTTGTTTGGAATGGTGCGTTGTCATCAAGCAATGCATCCAACTCTTCTTCTGTTACTTCGTCGATAACATCCATGCGGAAGCATGTGTCATCATTGGAGTGAGAATGTTGCATAGCTTTATCTACTAAGAATGTGACTCGATCGTCTCCAACTCCAAGGTTGAGTTCTTTATTCTTCACACGAATGATAGCATCGGCGGTGTGCAAGAATGGTCGTCCTAAAATGAGAGGGACGTGATGGTCTTCCTCCATTTCAAGGATTACAAAGTCGGCGGGAATAATGAACTTGCCAACTTGAACAAGCATGTTCTCGGTTATCCCAATGGGATATTGGTAGGTGTGGTTAGCCAAACGTATACTCATACTTGTAGGTTTCAAACTATTGTTTGAAATATTCTTGTATAATGAGTATGGCATAAGATTGATACTCGCGCCTAGAACGGCCAAGGCGTGACATACAAAATTGTTGGCTAGAGTACATGCTATGAGAAAGCTTCCCGGATCTCCGAGCTTTGGTGGAAGTTTGCTTTGCAAGGCTGCAGAACATTCTTCATTCAGAAACGCAGCAGAGATTTGCTTCGTCTTACTATGGTTGCTCACAAGATCTTTGAGGAATTTCCCATAGTTGGGCATGTCGGTTAAGATATCAACAAGGGGAACGTTGATCTTAACTTCTTTGATCATCTTAAGGAATTTGTCATTACGAGCCTCCATCTTTTCCTTTCGTAGGCATTGAGGATATGGAATTTTGGGTGTATACGCCTTTGGTGTTGGTGTTGGAATGTTGTTTGTTTTGGTTTGGTTTTGGACAGAGGAACGGTTTCTTCCTTCTCGGGCTCATCGGCTTCATCTTCACTTTCATCGGCGAAAGTGCGAGCATTGGTGTTTGGGTTTTGTGGTGGATCATAACTCAACCCACTCCTTGTGAATACGGCATTCACATGTTCATTACGGGAGGAGGGTGGGCGGTATGGTTTATCCGTAGATGGTTTTGGGTTTGTTTGAGTGTTGCTTGGCAACGAACCACTTGGTCGATTGGCCAATTGGTCATTGATTCGACCGATCTTGGTTTCGAGATCACTAATAGTGGCGGTGTGGTGTCTTTGTCCTCTTTCAACGTTGGCTTTGAGATCGAAGAATTGGTTCTTAATGAACGTGTTTGTTGATTTTTGAGATTCTATGAAAGCTAACAACGTTTTCTCTAAGTTCAATCCTTCAGGTTTCTTCTCGTTTGATGGAACATAATTATTGTTCTCACGAGGTTGTGAGTTACGAATTCGTTTTTGGGGTACTCACGCCAAATTTCGGGGTTTCTACCGTAGTAGTTACCTCGATAACCACCTACTCGGTATCCTTTGGCGTAGTTTGCTTCTTGTGGTGGTTCTCTTATTGGTGTGTCATCACACTCCATAGATGGGTGTGGTCCTCCACAAAGAGTACATTCACCTCGCATTTCTTTCATTTCGTCTTTGATTGTTTTGAATTACGAGTCGAATTTAGATGTGAGAGCGTCCATCTTTTCCATGAGTTTAGAATTTTTGCTACTTTCAACGAAAGCAACGGTTTTCTTGAAAGGTTTGGAACGGTTATCTTTGGACCAATCGAGTTTTAAGAGAACTCAGTCCTCGAGCAATTGATATGCTTCGTTGGGAGTCTTATAGAGAAAGAGTCAACCAGCGTCAAGGATTGCTTGCGTCGGTTCATTGAGACCATGATAAAAGATTTGGATGATGGTTCCTTTTAATAAACCATGTCCATGACAACTACGAAGTATGTCTTTCATTCGGTTCCACGCATGAATCAGTGTTTCTTGTGGAAGTTGGGCGAAACCTCGGATTTCTCCCATGAGTCTTTCGTACATGGCGGGTGGAAAGATTCGGCTAACAAAAGCGGTTATCATTTGTTCCCATGTTTCAATGGTACCGGGCGTCAACTCATTATATCAAACTCTTGCATATCCGGATAGAGATGATGGGAAGAGTTTGAGTTTTATAGCGTCTCCATCGACGTCGGCTCCATATCGGAACATGCAACATATTTCTATAAATTTGGATATGTGATTATGCGGATCGGTCCGCGTACGGTCGTCAAATTGACGGCCTTTGATCATTGAAAGGTGATGACCTTTCACGGTGAATTTTTCTCCAAGCTCAACTTGAACAATAGCAGCCTCGGGGGTAGGTGCTACTACTCAGTTGGCTGCCCACATGGATTGATCGTCGACCATTGGGAATGGTAGATCGTTAAATGGGTTATAGATGACAAATGCGTCCAAGAGATTATCAAATGGTGGGTTTTTGGTTTTTGGAATTCGGTTTTCAAAAGAAACAAATGGTTGTTTCTTGCGGTTTTTCTTTCGATATAATGTTCGGGATCGGTGTATGGACTAAGCAATTCTTGACCGGAAGAACGTGTGTTCATTCAAGTCTTGAAGAACTTTTGAAAAAAAGACTACAAGTAACAAAAATAAAAACAAACAAAATATAACTAATAGGAAAATAAGTAAATAAGAAATTAAATAAACTAAACAAAATAAAAACATAATTTTTTTTAGAGAAGCCGGTCGGCTCATGGCGGACTGTTTGGCAGAAGCCGGTCGGCTTCTACACGTGCCGGTCGGCACGTTGCGGACTGTTTTGGGGAAGCCGGCGGCAAGTGGAGATGCCGGTCGGCAAAGGTGATTTTGCTGAATTTTTATTTTTTTTACTTTTTTGATTTTTGGGCTTTTTGGCAACAAGAACGCTACAATGGGTTTTATTATTGGATGATTTTGGAACTAAGAACACAATCAAATCCCCGGCAGCGGCGCCAAAAATTTGATGCGTCAGTCGTGTGATGGATTTGTAGAACAAGTTTTAAATTTATAACACGAATTACTGGATTGACTAAAAACGTACGGGTAAGTATAACCCTTTCGTTTGTGTATAGCTTTTATGTGGTAATACCGAGGTCGTTCACGGGGATTTGGAAAACCTATGATCATTAAAAAATAAAACTATAATCGTTGATTGTAGCAATTGTTGACAAACAAGTAACAAGTAAAATGATGAGATTAATAATAGGATTAAAGGCAACACTTGGTAGCGACTAGTTTAAGCATCCGTAGTGGTATGATTGTGATGACACGTTTAACAAATATGATTATGATAATTAGATGGATAATCCAATCTATTGTTTTCAAAATCTTCAATCTTCGTCAAGACCTTGGTTAAAGAAAACAAGCATTAGACTCAATCACTCAATTCAAGACTTAATCCAATTTTAACACATTCGATTCACGGTCGTTTCACGAATTTGCTAACACTTATAATTATGTTTCTTGATAATCAAAACTTCTTAAGAATGATCCATACAAAAGATAGCCAATCATAGACAAACCGGCTATGACTTGTTGATAGAAAATAACCCTTTCGACCTATGAAATCTTTACCAACAAATTAAGTTTTGATAACAATTGTCACATGAAACATAAGTACTAATGGTTCATAGGAAAGCTTGACATTGAAATAAACATAAATCACAATCACAACTACTACTTCATACCACAAACATCATCCTACCAAGTGTAGAATGAGAATTAGCTACTCATAACAAATGATGAAATAAACTCTGAAATAATAGTCTTACAAGTCATAATCAAGAGTCTTACAAACTGGAAATATGTTGCTAATGATTAGGGTAATGATCTCTAAGAGTTTCGTGATGTTAACTTTGCTTTTCGGACTTCAAAAGTAACTTTTCTTGCACCACCTTACTCAAATCCGGGAATGGAGGTTTGGACAAGGTTGAGAGAGTTATTTATGAGATGATATGAAGAGATATTGAAAAGTATATGATTAGATGACCCCAAGGATCTTATTTATAGGCAAAGTTGATGGCATGGAGTGAATGCATGGCTTGGAGCCAAAGACAAATACTTGGAGCCAAAGAGAAGTGCTTGGAGCCAAAGCAAGTGTAGAAGCTTCTTGTATGATCTTGCATGTATGTAGACACAATTTATGCCTACACAAAAGTTGGTGGCTTCTTCATCATGTTGGTGGCTTCTTTGATGATTATTGCAAGTGGCAACTTGATGGTGTTGGTGGCATCTTCATGCTGATTGACTTGTATGCTCCTTGGAAATAGTTGTTCTTGCACCCGAACTTGATCTTCAAAGGCTTGTAACTTGTACACGGGTCTTGAACTTGACTAGGATTCTTCGTACTCGTACTAATCTTCACATTTGTGTTGTTTTACACTTCATTCCTGCAATTGGCTACACAAAGACTTGCAAACACAATTGGGCACAAATATGCACAAAAGTATCATAGATATAACCAATATACATGTACAAAAGTACGGATAACGTTCCCAAAAACATTGTAGAAACTAGAAGGGGGGGGGGTTGAATAGTTTCTAGTTCATTTTCTTAGGACATTTCACTTAATTCACTGTGCGCGGTTCTTTAAACATACCCGCGGTTCCTTATCACTAATGAACCGCGTGTCCCTTTAAGGAACCGTCGACAGTGGACGATGCCATTTGTTACTTGTTAAACTTTAACAATCCTTTGTATCAAATTCTCGATCAAGCTTGACTAGATATGAGATGTGTTTGATTGAAAGATAAATACTACAAGTAAGTAAACACACAAACACATCAAATCAAGAGTACATCAAGCAATAGTCTAAACATTAAGCACACACGTACTAAGCATAAGCTTTTCCGCAACTAGGATGTTTAGACTAAGTGATGTACACTTGACCATAATCTAAACATGAAGCACACACGTACTAGGCCTTAGCTTTTCCACAACTTAGATGTTTAGATTATGAGATGCACACAACACACAACAACAATCATGCAACTATAAATACATCTAAAGAGGTAAAGACATAAATATCAATGAAAGTACCGACGCGATGATTTATAGTGGTTCGGTCACGAAGCTCCTCTTCGCCCTACTCCACTCCTCGAGTACACCTTACTCGAGAGTTACTTCACTAGTCAACAAAACTCCTTTCAAGGCGGAGAAAACCATACACGTCGCTTACATAATTTCTGATGTGATCGTGATAGTGTATAGTGATAATTAGATTACGTTATAGGGTAAATTAGAAAATTACCTTTAGGAAAAAGTAATAGTCTAATAATACCAATGACGAATTCAATTAAACACGTGAGTGAGTCGAGTTCGTTGTACACGAAGATCTTATGAATTTGAGACGTTTTGCTTTGATTTGGACAATCGATTTGAATTTGTTTTTGGTTTTTAAACTACGATTAAATCTACCAATTTTAAATCCTAAATGCATAAATCGTTTCCTATTATAAATCCTAAAGACAATTATTTAAACAATATAAAATTTAACTATTTAAAAGTTGAACTATTTAAAATCAATTAATCTACTTAAAAAAAATATTTTTACACTATTTAAAATCTATTAAAACAACTCTTTTAAAACTATTAAAGATTATATTCTAATTTGGTCTATTTTTAAAAACTAACTTTAACTTTTAAATGACAAATTCTATTTAAAACTAACTTTATTTTAAATCAATTTATTAAAACTAATTTTAATTTAAAACTACTTTTACAATCAATTTAAATTTCTAGAATATATTTATTAATTTAACACTTTATAAAATCCATTTAAAACAAATAACCTAATTTTACTTATTGAAAACTTTAATTAAAAGCTAACAGATCAAAAACTAACAACCTATATTAAATTTTAAAACAATATTAAAACAAAAACAACAGGTTAGCATAGTTGGTTAGCACGCAGGGCAAGTGAGGAGAGGGTCACGAGTTCGAGCCCAGTGAGTGACAAGTTTTTGAGATTGATTTTTTATACTTTTGGAAAGAGCACGCTAAACGCATACTGAACCAATATTACTAATAGCAATAAGTAATAAAAATAAAACATGTAGCAACACATCAAAACGTCACAAATAAACAGAAAATATCAATCCAAATAAGGCAACTAATAAAATTACCAAATTCAACAGAAAACGTCTATGACTTTAAGTCAAATAAGCAAAAACTATATAAACAGAAAGGCAAATAAGGCAACTATCAATCCAAAGTCAACATAAAATATTAGTTACCAAATTCAGCAATTAATAAAATTTGACCCAAAGTCATCAATCACAGCAATGGAAAATGACTTTAGCAACAGTCTAAAAAATGCAGGCAAGTAAATAAATCCTAAACAATTTAAACACAACATTGCCTAGCTACAAAACACATTATCAGCAGACTTATAAAACTTAGAGGCCTACATACTAAAAATAAAAGAGACATAATAAGCAGACTATAGTCTAATATCATTCCAGATTCAAAATTCTAACTCTCAAATACAAATCACCTAAGCAGATTCTAACTCCTAAATAAAAGCAGATCTAACAGAAATTCTACAGTATTTTGAAACGCAGCAGCTATACTCTTCTATAATAACGAAACAGCAATACAAGTACACGAACAACATATAAGAACACTGCAGATCAGTTAACTTCAAACTTCTAACTCAGCAATACCAAACCTCCCTATTTATTCCTATTACGAGCAACTAACTAGGGTGTTTTAAGCAAACAAATCGAGTCAAAATCAATATCTCAGCAAGGAAAAGAAACGAACAGGATCGAAAACTTATGGCCGTATCATCAAGCATACAGTCAATACAAACTCAGCGAAAACAGATTTGAACAACAAACATCAACAGATCTAAAATCTCTACTCAAAAACCCAATTACTTGATAAACCAAATCGCAAGATAAATGTTCCTAAACTCTACTGGGGTGCGTCTTGTACCACCGATATCAGTACACACTAAACTAATCAACACATCACAAATCATTAATGTATAATAATCTAAATCGAACAAATAACAGTCTAAAACCAAATATCATATATCAATTATAAAACATAATTCATAAACAGATGTATACCAAACAAATCAAAGCAAATCATAAACTTATTTATTAAACAGATTAAACTAAACATTTTAGAAATGATAAATTAGAGCTTAACCCTTTAAATTGAAGAAACCGTTGAGAAGAAGGAATGGCGCTGAGCCACCTTATTCGAACTCGACGCCAATTAAACTTCCCCAACAGCTTCTAGATACCGTAACTTAATCCGAAAACTTACTATTGAACCAGAAACTCGAACCACATATATAATCACGAACCAGCATACCAATTTAATACTCATTCAGTGGGAATGAATTTATTTCCCTTAATCTATCCAAACATTCAAATAAGCTAACATATAAGCTTACCCAAATATTACTCAGTTATAAAAAGAGGTTTCAGATTAGCAAGAATTTAAACAAAATACTCACGAGATTTAAAAGATTTATCAAAACTGAAAAACGAATTTCATTAACTCAAAGATTTATTACAATTCTAATTAAAAGAAAAATACAAGTCTAAATTAAAACTACCATTATAACTAGGAAAGAAAAAGGGATCCATATTACAATAATGAGGTGGGTTTTTATAGCTCAACCGAGAGGTGTTGGTGGGAAGAATATCGGATCTTCAAAGGAATATACCTCTTCAATCAAAGCCCTTAGATCTTCATTTTTTCTTTCTCTTTCTTTTCTGTTTTGATCATACGGCTAAAACACGCCCTTGTTCACTCGGATCGCCACGGTGGACTGCTTTGTGCTTCTTTGGTGATGACTTGGCAGGTAATGATTGGCTCTTTGATGGAGATGATGTATCACTGCCAGTAATAAGCTGCCACGTCTCATTACTCTTCCACTCCAACCTTCCGAAATCTTTGGGGAATTAATTCCTCTCTCGTGTGCATTCACACGAGTGAATTGAACAAAAGCCCCAATATTTATTTGTCTTTTGGGTAATTGGTGAATAGTGATTAGGGTTAAAAGGGAATAGTAGATTTACAGGGTTATTTGAGATGGGAGAAAGATGAAGCATAGAAAGTAACGAACCGTGTGAGTTAATGTGAATTGACTTTTGACTGACTAAATAAATTCATTTTTCAGTTTGTGACTTTTTAGAAGTGAATTGGGCTTTGGCTAACTTCAGACCATTACAAAATTGGGCTTTTGTTGGGCTTCTAAACTTGTAATTCCATCCGTATATCTTTAATTCCTTAAGCTTATTGGGCTTTGACCCAATAGTTAATTAACTATCCTCTTAAATGGGCTTTCAGGCCCATTTAACTCAAATGGGACCCACTAAGGCCCAATAATCTTTCATCGAAAATCGACTTGTCTTTTGGCTTCTTGATATTCCTTCAAATCCCGTGTCGGTTTTGCCGGTTTTCGCAAACTTGGGTACCTACACACATGAAACAAGAAATATACAAACAAAAGGCATATTTGATACATTTAATGCAATATTTCATTGTTTTAAGCTACTATTGATATGAGTAAAATCACTCATATCAAATTCCTCCATGCTAAGCAATTGCTGTGTCCTCACGCAATGATAAAATAAAACTATAGCTACACCATTATTCAACTTTTGACATTTTATTTTGCGAAGACATAATGTATTGCTTTCATTATTTGAAAAATAACTTTCGGATCATAAAACTCAAATAGATTCATCGTCCCCGACTTTTCACTTTTCCATGCCAAGTGCAAAAACAAGATCATTGTTATTATAAGTTGGTAGACTAACACGAACTCATGTGGGCTAATTATTCACTTAGACTCCCTTATTCCTAGGTGTATCTCTTATATTTTATTGTTGTCTTGAATGATCACGAGGATGCATTGTTGACTTATTTCGATAATTTATTAGGCCGAAAATAAAGTGAACGATTTAATCAATAGTTAGCTAAAGGACAAAATCTTTTAACACTGCTTCTCGGGCTCTCATAAAGTTCATATCTTAGCATAACTTGCTTCGCGATTTGAGACCTTTCTCGGATCGATATTTGGCAATGACTTTATACCTCCAACCTTGAGAGACGTTCACGAAATAATGGTCTTCTCTTCATAATATTTTCTTCACTTGAAGTTTAGAGAGATTCATACTTGGACCACGACTTCTTCATTTTTCTCCAATCTTTATTTGGGATTTTGATTTACAACGATCCGCCTCCTTTTTGGACTTGGCTTCATTTATCCTCATACCTTATTTTGGTCTTTTTGGATAGACTTCTCCATGACTTTTTGGGAGTATTTTGCTTTTCGTCGTGTGTCTCGATCCTTCATATTGATTTTTGATAAATGAGTCTTCACATCACTTGAGATCTTTAGCAATAAAACATAGCCCTCATGTCTTGTTAGGACCTTTTTGGACTCGCCAATCTTCACATCCCGCTTCAATAAGTTATGCCTTGGCTATGAACTCTAATCCATACCGAGCAACTTCTAAACGATCTTGGGCTAGAAGCTAAGTAACTTTTCAAATCGTTCAACCTTATTTATTGCAATTAAATTTATTAACAAGTGATGGGAGAATAGTCTTATAATTAACTCACATAAATTCCCGAAAGAATACCCAACTTATAATTGGCTCTATCATTTCTTGTTCTCCATAAATGGATACTTAGCCTATTAAATCAAAGTTTTGGGTTTTCAAGTCATCTATAGGATCTTGCAACTTCTTATACTTTTGCAAGTTTTAGAATTTGCGTTTTAAAGTTCCCTTGATAAACGACTTTCTAGGATCAATTATAGGAGCTTGCGAAAAGTTCTTGTTCTTAACTCGTATAAATTAAGACTTTCGCGTTTTAAAGCTCCCTATATAAAAGCCTAGCAAAACTTAATTCAAATACGTTAAGGAAAAGCTAAGGTTAAAAACCGAGTCAAGTCAAAAACTATTCTTATTAAAAGCCTACATTTGTGTCAAAAACACTTATTTTATTTATTAAAACTTAAAAATAACACAAAAAATTTAAAATTTTATTGAAAAATGAGAAAAACAATACGTTTGGACACGACAAAAGCAATTGTAAGCGATTATATCGATTGACTCCCCCATGCTAAAACCAAACATTGTCCTCAATGTTTCTTAGCTCAAGAGTAACACCCCCTTGCTAAGATACGAAGAGTCTAATGCAAACTCCTAGCATGGAAAGAGCACGCAAATCTATAAGCCGTTTATTAATTATGTCTCAAGATAAAACGTTAGTCAATAATAATCAAGGGATAGAAAGTGTGCCCCTTTTTGGCATTCAATGAATGGAAGATCAAGTGGACCGGCAAAAACCGAACACGAGAGTCTTCAAATATAAGGGTCATACCTAAGATCACAACACAACAAAAACACGAACACGAGCTTGAAAGATCAAGCCTTATTAGGTGTTAGAAAATAGAAAGAAGATTGAATATATGGGACTCCCCCACAAGGCACCTCGTTTTTGTTCACCGAGTCATGAGCTCGACTCGATCCCCGCATTCATTGGTCCTTAGGGAAAGTGGTGAAAACCGGCATATTGGAATAGAATCCATGATAAAGCACGATGCCGGGGTCAAAGATTTCATCCTCGTTGTCCGATGACAAGCGAAAGGATAAAACTCCAACACGAATCTCTAAAAAGAGATAGAAGTCACAAACAATGGTATGGATGTAGCATGCTCCACGAGATAAACTCGCACCAATATGATCGAAAAATCTTTCAATTATTACATCGGTGAAAGGCCGAGATTTCCCTAAATCAATGATTCCGGGATCGAATACCTCGTCCTCGGTGGAGAAAGGAAAGGACAACACGGTGTCGTCCCCCCATGCTAATCCATGATCATATAAAGCACATGATAATGGTGGGACAAAAGTCTCATCCATAGTAGAATCAACAATCTTTTCTTTAACGACCATTTCACCCTTAGAAATGTGATCAATGGGGTCATGGTACTCAATATGAGACACATGAAAAACCCGCACATTAAGGTCAAAGTGGGTGGGAGGAGGACTTGGGACGAAATCATCATCAAGTAAATTCTCTAAAAAGAGAGCGTCCCCCTCCGGGTCGATATCATCAACACCCGGTGGTATCGAATCACTAGAAGCAAGAAAAGTGTCAATCTCCTCCATAAGCGGATCACTATCCTCAACGGGAATAGGAGATGGAGAGAAAGACTTGGGAATAGGCTTAGAATTCAAAGCCTCGATCCTAGAAATAAGAAGATAGACATTGGATAATTTCTCACGAAGAACCACGTCTTCCACATCTAAATGAGTAAGTTCATCGGCGAACTTCTCAAGGATCGGAATAGTCAAATCAACCTCATTTCCCGGTGGAAATGGGTGAAGAAGAGTAGGTTCATCGGCAAACCCCACAAAATTCGAGTCGTGAATATCATCTTTATAAGAAAGTTCATCGGAGAACTCCTCATTAGAAAATTCACTAGAAGTAGAATCATCCTCAAAATCTTCATTTCCATCACAATTTTCATCATTAGAATTAGAAAAAATATCAAAGTGAATGGAAGAAGTCGAGTCATCACAATGTGGCAAATCACACATCTCATTGGAAATACCGTCAAATTCTCTTGGGTTTTGGACAAGAATAGTGCTAATATGCTCGTCCCCCTTGCTTAGAGAATTTTCGGGTTCCACGGTGGAAGAATTATGAATAGGAGTGGTGATGTCATGAGAGATTTCCTCATCATCTAGGATGGGAGAATCCTCGGGCTCAATATCCGGCAAGATACGAATAGGACACACGATAGCACTAGACGAAGGATGAAGAGCAATAAGATCTCGCAAAGAAATAGTACTATCCTCGTCATCATCCAAAAGAAGAGAACGATTGATTTCACGATTAGCAAGATATCTTTCTTCCTCTTGAATTTTTTCTTTCTTTCGAATCTTAATGCTTAAACCATTATAATCTTGCGAAAGTTGTCGAATCTTAAGTTCACAATCTCGTCTAAATCCCTCAACAATTATTTCTCCATGAAATCGTCGACTTCCTAATTCATTTGTAATGTCATTAATCTCTTGATTAATTTGTCTCTTTTCAAGCAACAAGTCTTCAATACTTTTTTTCAACAACTTCAACATTTCGTTCAATTTCGAAAGAATATTGTGGAGATTGGTCAAAACCGGAAGGAATCGAATTATAGCAAGGATTAGGCTCATAAAAACTTTGATTTCTCGGTTGACAACAAAAGCTCTCGTGAGGACCTCCACAATACTCACAACAAAGATATTGTTGTGATAAACTCGGTAAATCTTGTGGATAACAATTATCATTAAAGTTTTGATTGTAGCTCGGTTCTTGCTCGTTATTAAGCGAGAATCGATGCGAACAATCATCACCAAAATGAGAATCATTTCCACAAAACTCACTCGAGGGTGTCTCATATGTAGGGTGTGGAGGTGGATTGAAATCGAGAGAATTATTCGAAGAATTCGGATTTCCATATGAAGTAATCTCATTACAATAAGGACAAAATCCAACACGTATATCGTGACGTAAGTCATTTCCACAACGCTCACACGTGCACCACCGACATGGTAAAAAACCATATAACGGTTCTCCACACCCAACACAATTGACGAAAGAAGAATTAAAATTTAGAGGGTGAGGAGAAAAAGAATTAAACATGATAGAGGATTTAAGAAGATTATTTTTGGTATTTTTCATAAAAACGATACATACTAATAATAAGAAAATAACAAAACTTTCCGAGGACGGAAAGGGTCTTCAAATCAACGATCAACAAATCTCCACAAAAGCGAATCGTACACAAGATCCCCGGCAGTGGCGCCAAAATTTTTGATGTGATCGTGATAGTGTATAGTGATAATTAGATTACGTTATAGGGTAAATTAGAAAATTACCTTTAGGAAAAAGTAATAGTCTAATAATACCAATGACGAATTCAATTAAACACGTGAGTGAGTCGAGTTCGTTGTACACGAAGATCTTATGAATTTGAGACGTTTTGCTTTGATTTGGACAATCGATTTGAATTTGTTTTTGGTTTTTAAACTACGATTAAATCTACCAATTTTAAATCCTAAATGCATAAATCGTTTCCTATTAAAAATTCTAAAGACAATTATTTAAACAATATAAAATTTAACTATTTAAAAGTTGAACTATTTAAAATAAATTAATCTACTTAAAAAAAATATTTTTACACTATTTAAAATCTATTAAAACAACTCTTTTAAAACTATTAAAGATTATATTCTAATTTGGTCTATTTTTAAAAACTAACTTTAACTTTTAAATGACAAATTCTATTTAAAACTAACTTTATTTTAAATCAATTTAATTAAAACTAATTTTAATTTAAAACTACTTTTACAATCAATTTAAATTTCTAGAATATATTTATTAATTTAACACTTTATAAAATCCATTTAAAACAAATAACCTAATTTTACTTATTGAAAACTTTAATTAAAAGCTGACAGATCAAAAACTAACAACCTATATTAAATTTTAAAACAATATTAAAACAAAAACAACAGGTTAGCATAGTTGGTTAGCACGCAGGGCAAGTGAGGGGAGGGTCACGAGTTCGAGCCCATTGAGTGACAAGTTTTTGAGATTGATTTTTTATACTTTTGGAAAGAGCACGCTAAACGCATACTGAACCAATATTACTAATAGCAATAAGTAATAAAAATAAAACATGTAGCAACACATCAAAACGTCACAAATAAACAGAAAATATCAATCCAAATAAGGCAACTAATAAAATTACCAAATTCAACAGAAAACGTCTATGACTTTAAGTCAAATAAGCAAAAACTATATAAACAGAAAGGCAAATAAGGCAACTATCAATCCAAAGTCAACATAAAATATTAGTTACCAAATTCAGCAATTAATAAAATTTGACCCAAAGTCATCAATCACAGCAATGGAAAATGACTTTAGCAACAGTCTAAAAAATGCAGGCAAGTAAATAAATCCTAAACAATTTAAACACAACATTGCCTAGCTACAAAACACATTATCAGCAGACTTATAAAACTTAGAGGCCTACATACTAAAAATAAAAGAGACATAATAAGCAGACTATAGTCTAATATCATTCCAGATTCAAAATTCTAACTCTCAAATACAAATCACCTAAGCAGATTCTAACTCCTAAATAAAAGCAGATCTAACAGAAATTCTACAGTATTTTGAAACGCAGCAGCTATACTCTTCTATAATAACGAAACAGCAATACAAGTACACGAACAACATATAAGAACACTGCAGATCAGTTAACTTCAAACTTCTAACTCAGCAATACCAAACCTCCCTATTTATTCCTATTACGAGCAACTAACTAGGGTGTTTTAAGCAAACAAATCGAGTCAAAATCAATATCTCAGCAAGGAAAAGAAACGAACAGGATCGAAAACTTATGGCCGTATCATCAAGCATACAGTCAATACAAACTCAGCGAAAACAGATTTGAACAACAAACATCAACAGATCTAAAATCTCTACTCAAAAACCCAATTACTTGATAAACCAAATCGCAAGATAAATGTTCCTAAACTCTACTGGGGTGCGTCTTGTACCACCGATATCAGTACACACTAAACTAATCAACACATCACAAATCATTAATGTATAATAATCTAAATCGAACAAATAACAGTCTAAAACCAAATATCATATATCAATTATAAAACATAATTCATAAACAGATGTATACCAAACAAATCAAAGCAAATCATAAACTTATTTATCAAACAGATTAAACTAAACATTTTAGAAATGATAAATTAGAGCTTAACCCTTTAAATTGAAGAAACCGTTGAGAAGAAGGAATGGCGCTGAGCCACCTTATTCGAACTCGACGCCAATTAAACTTCCCCAACAGCTTCTAGATACCGTAACTTAATCCGAAAACTTACTATTGAACCAGAAACTCGAACCACATATATAATCACGAACCAGCATACCAATTTAATACTAATTCAGTGGGAATGAATTTATTTCCCTTAATCTATCCAAACATTCAAATAAGCTAACATATAAGCTTACCCAAATATTACTCAGTTATAAAAAGAGGTTTCAGATTAGCAAGAATTTAAACAAAATACTCACGAGATTTAAAAGATTTATCAAAACTAAAAAACAAATTTCATTAACTCAAAGATTTATTACAATTCTAATTAAAAGAAAAATACAAGTCTAAATTAAAACTACCATTATAACTAGGAAAGAAAAAGGGATCCATATTACAATAATGAGGTGGGTTTTTATAGCTCAACCAAGAGGTGTTGGTGGGAAGAATATCGGATCTTCAAAGGAATATACCTCTTCAGTCAAAGCCCTTAGATCTTCATTTTTTCTTTCTCTTTCTTTTCTGTTTTGATCATACGGCTAAAACACGCCCTTGTTCACTCGGATCGCCACGGTGGACTGCTTTGTGTTTCTTTGGTGATGACTTGGCAGGTAATGATTGGCTCTTTGATGGAGATGATGTATCACTGCCAGTAATAAGCTGCCACGTCTCATTACTCTTCCACTCCAACCTTCCAAAATCTTTGGGGAATTAATTCCTCTCTCATGTGCATTCACACGAGTGAATTGAACAAAAGCCCCAATATTTATTTGTCTTTTGGGTAATTGGTGAATAGTGATTAGGGTTAAAAGGGAATAGTAGATTTACAGGGTTATTTGAGATGGGAGAAAGATGAAGCATAGAAAGTAACGAACCGTGTGAGTTAATGTGAATTGACTTTTGACTGACTAAATAAATTCATTTTTCAGTTTGTGACTTTTTAGAAGTGAATTGGGCTTTGGCTAACTTCAGACCATTACAAAATTGGGCTTTTGTTGGGCTTCTAAACTTGTAATTCCATCCGTATATCTTTAATTCCTTAAGCTTATTGGGCTTTGACCCAATAGTTAATTAACTATCCTCTTAAATGGGCTTTCAGGCCCATTTAACTCAAATGGGACCACTAAGGCCCAATAATCTTTCATCAAAAATCGACTTGTCTTTTGGCTTCTTGATATTCCTTCAAATCCCGTGTCGGTTTTGCCGGTTTTCGCAAACTTGGGTACCTACACACATGAAACAAGAAATATACAAACAAAAGGCATATTTGATACATTTAATGCAATATTTCATTGTTTTAAGCTACTATTGATATGAGTAAAATCACTCCTATCAATTTCCGACACTAAGCTAGATGTCGAGTCCTAATCTTAGGTAGGACCAATCTACACAACGTTGCCCACTTCACCATTTAACGACACAAGGCTAGATGTCGAGTTCTAATCGAAAGGTAGAACCAATCTTCACAACAGTGCCTACTTCACCATTTTACGACACAAGGCTAGATGTCGAGTTCTAATCGAAAGGTAGAACCAATCTTCACGACTTTTCACGTTGAAGCTAAGTGAGAACTTCACTAGACACAACTACATCACTTTATAGTTTAGTGAGAACTCACAAGACACAACACATCACTTTATAGTTTAGTGAGAACTCACAACTCTTACCTATTACAATTCAATAAAACACATATCCATGTGTACACATGTAACTTGGATAAACACAACATAAATCCAAGTATACACATATACAATGGATTTACACAAGACTTAATCCAAGTATTCACAAATACACTGGATTAACACAACTAATCCAAGTATTCACAAATACATTGGATCTACACAATATTGATCCAAGTATACCCATATACATTGGATCTACACAAGATTGATCCAAGTATACACATATACATTGGATCTACACAAGACACAAATAAAAATGATGAACATGATGATCTTCATCAAGACTTCATCTTTAATCACATCACAAATGTGTGAGTGATCTTATCTTTGCACATAAGAGGATGAGGAGATTGAAGGAGAAAATCACATCTTAAACAAGATTAATCTAAACTAACTAATCAAGGGTTTAAAGATGTTTTTGAAGAAACTGTGCAAAAAGGGTTGAAAGAAAATCTGGAAATGATCCACTATTTATAGGGCAACATTGCAACGGTAAAAAACACCCGCGGTTCCTTATCTCTACACGCGGTTCCTTATCAATAAGGAACCGTGGGTTCCTTTAAGGAACCTCCGCGTTGGAGTCCGTGTAAATTTGTCCTTTAGTGGGGATATGCCATCTAGGGTAGTTTATACCCTCAAAGGATATTCCTTTGGTATATGGAATATGCCAAATTCAAATTTCCATTTTATTTTTAATAAAACATCTTAAAAATAAAGTTAATTAAAATCTTTTGTCACATTTGATTAAATGTGAGTTTTAAGTAAATATTAATCCTTGATCACTTAGTTGGGTTAATGACATGTTTGTACATACCTTGAGTGATTCATGCCGAATGCGATCTTGGAGGTGTCGAGAGAAGTATACAAATGTATTCTTGAGTGATTACGAGTACCTTAACATTTTACATAATGTATTTCGAATTATACGTTTGTCATCAACAAAACATAAAGAGATTATATCGACAAAGCATCGTAATGTTTGCACTAACAATCTTCCCCTTTTTGACGATGACAAACAAGTAAACCGCAACACATATTAAAATGCATAAGTTACTCTTTTACACTTACTTCTCCCCCTTTTGTCGAATCAAAAAGGTAGTCAACGTCTAGAAGAAGAGAAGAAGCAATGTCGAGAGAGAACACGTCTAAAGAGGTAGTCATCGAAAGCACGTCATTTGAAGAAGAAAAGAATTGACGTCACACGAGCTTGCATCCGAAATGTAGTCTTCATTTGTAGAAGAGGAGGATCGACTTCGAGAGAACATGCATCCAAAAATCTAATCATCCATTGTGGTTGTCATTTGAGAGGCGAGAATCCAAACCATAAACCCATCATACAAAAATATTGAGCTTGCGTCATCCTAGTGAAGTCTTCAATCACCATAGGTTAACCAACTCCAAGCATAATAATATGCTTATCTACGAGTGTCCAAAATGCATTACTTGCAAGATGTTCGATGAATGCAATTTGAGTGAGTCAACGATCACAAATGTAGTGACTTGAGCTCTTGCAAATGCTCCCCCTTGATATGAGCTCTCCCTTGATTGAGGCACCAACAAAGCAAGAATAGTGACGAGCTACAAAATTGGGTTAAAAGTGTCCTACAAAACAAATTTAGTGGACAAGAGCATATGCATAATGAGATGTCGCCCAAACGGAGTTAGCTTTAAACAACTTGAGTAAAAAAAAGAGGGACTCGAGAGAAAGCTAAAACAATCTAAACTTTTAGAAGTGTAAAAAAATATGACAAGTTAAGAAAAATAAGAGGGCTATTAGAAAGAAAATAGAACCCAACTTATTTTGGTGACACCAAAAAAATATATAAAGAGGACTAAGAGAGAAAAGATATGTCCAATTTAAAAGAAAAATATTGTCGAGAGAACATACTCCACTTTTAATATTTTGGCAAGAAATATCAAATCAAAGAGAGTATGACAATGACAAAAAAAAATAAGATCCCATATAGTCGAAAAAAGAGGAAGAATGACTATCATGAAAAAAGAAAACGAGGATGATAAACAAGTCGTTTGCACAAACAATGACAAGCATTGGAGAAATAAGTGTGCACGCGATGCTATCAATCCAAAAAAAACAAAGGAGAGGATCTTGGTAAAAAGCTTAGAATTTTTGGAATCACCCAAGAAAATTCAAGATTTAACCATCAACTCTCAAAAAAACAAGGAGAGGATTTTGAGGAAATCAATTCAAAATTGTTGGAATAGAGGTAGAAAAGAAACATCCAAGAATTTGAAGATATCATCTCAAGGGGTTAAAAACTTAGAATTGATGGAATCACCCATACTAATTGTAAATTTTAACCGCAATCAACTCTCAACAAAGAAGAACAAAAATATCTCAACCTAGAGACATTTTTGAACAAAAAAAAAAGAAAACCAAAAGCGGATAAATCGACGCTTTAAAAAAATATTCTGGATATAAGACATTATAGGCAAGGATGCTTATGAATGTCGACACCAAATGGTGTTTAGCATACGATAAACTACATGCTCAAAGTTTCGTAGCTCTTCTCAATCATTATGAATGTTCAAAGAACAATTACATGATGAGGAAAGGGTGAGGCTCGACTCAACTTAGTTTAGAAAGAATAGAAGAAAGTGACTCGACTTAGAAGAGCATGATTAAAATGAATTGAGAGAGACTCAACAAAGAAGTTAAGGATAACTTCACGAAACAAGAGAAGAAACTCAAAAGAGAAGAAAAGAGGGAATCTTCAAGAAAACTCGTCAAAAGAGAAAAAGACCAAAACGAACAAGGGACTCAATGGCCGCGGTTCGTTAAATAGGTCTGTGGTTCATTATCAATAATGAGACCCAAGGTTATTTGAGGAACCGTGGACATTGGGTGTCCAAAAACGATTATCGACTCAAAGGAAAATCACTTGGTCAAACAATTTAACATAAGATGCTAAAAGGCTTGAAAGTCAATGCTTCGGATATGACTTTTAACAATTTCAATTGCAAGTTAAAATTGCTTGAATATTTCAAAAGAAATATTTTAAGTTGTCAATCTTACTAGGAGACGAATTAGATATAAATCTAACCTTCCTTGACAACCGAGTGAGAAAATAAAGAAGAAAAGAAAGATTACGAGAATAACGAGATCCAAGACCCAAATACAAATCATGTTGAAAAACATGAAAGGAAATACATGAGAGTAAAGATCATACAAAAATGTATAAAACACAAGCCTAAAACTTAAGCATAATTTTAATCCTAGTTACACTAGAAATCTAATATTTTCTTAAATTGGGTGTCTTATTAATAAGCAATGCACATGCTTAATTATAAGACAAGGTGATGGGTGATGTGGGTGGTGGAGGATGTGGTATGTTCTCCAAAGGTGAGATGGGTGGAGTGGGTGAATTTAGTGGGGTAAAAGGTGAAGTCACCAAGTGTGACACCCTAGAATCGAGGTCATTAACGATACCCTAAATTACGCTAATTTTTGAAATTTTTATTTAATTATAATTTCTATACTTATAAGTATTTTGGTTAAAGCCGATGTTCGAGGTTATAATTTTTACGGTTGACGTTTTAAGAAGGACGATGACGATTACGATCCCGAGGGATGCCCAATTTTATATAATTTTTGACGATTTGTCGATAATGTAATTTTTCGAGAATTTTATTTACGGTTCGTGTTAAGTTGAGTCGGGTGAGTTTTATAGCCTTCCGAGTACATTTAAAGTATCCCAAAAATATTTTGGAGCGTTCGGGAAGATTTCCAACTCCCGTGAAATTTTTCAAAATTGACAAATGAGTCAAACCCGCAAAGTTTTGAGGTAGTTTTCTATTTAAGGACAAAAGAAGCCCAAAATTGCATTTAGGTCCCTCCTAACCCCTCAAAAGGGCCAAAATGAACAAACACACAAACACATACAAAATTTACAAAAAAAAATCAAACACTCTCCCTCTCTTCTCTCTCAAACCCACGGCACACCCCAAGAACACAAAAATCCACCAAAAACCATTTTCCACTTGATTTTTCAAAAATCTAAGGTTAGACCACACTTAGTTTGGTCATTCCCCACATATTCATGTACAAAAATCCAACATGCATTGATAAAAATTTTTCAAGATTTTTCATATGATCCAAATTTATTTTTGAGGCTAAAAGAGCTAATGCATGTTGATAATTTAGTGTTATGGAAGTATAAACACCATGAAAACCCACCAAAATTAATTTGGTTGTGGTGATTGGGTCACCCAAACCCCACGGCAAAGGGGGTGTTTGGGGAGCCATGGTGGTTGTTGATTTTGCATGTTGTTGTTATGTTTGGTTTGTTGTTTTAGGATGATTCATATAGGTTTTATTACTTGCATGTTTATTTTCTTTGATTCTTGATATTGAGATTGGTTGATCAATAGGGGTAGGATGGAAGTTTGATGTTAGGATATGTTTGGGAAGGCTTAGGATGATGTTTAGTGTTGGTTAGAAGTCTTGGAATCGAGTCTAAGCATGTTTTTGGTATGGTCATTTTTAGGCAGAAACATTTGGTCTATTTTATAAAAATGATTTTTGTTCCAGGTCTTGAAAACTAAATGTAGTGATAGAGGGTTTTTCTAGCTTTAATTTGGTATAAGGTAGAGCCCGTGACTCAAAACGAGCTAAAAGTTATGACATTTTAAAGATCGGGTACCGGGAGACGAGGACTTTCACAATCCGGATTTGTGCAAAGTTTTAGTCAAATCCCGAGGGTCACAAGTATAATTTGGTAAATGGTCAAGGGTCAAAAATTGGTCCCTAACCTGTACAAATGGGTCTATATGTTGACTTATGAGTCAAGGAAGTCAAAGGTATTTTTCATATAGGTCAAAGTGGTCAAAATTGGTCGAAGCGCAATTTCAGCCCGTAAAATGTAGTCGTGGAAATGAGTTGCGTAACGGGTCGTAAAAGTGAAAACTTTTGTTGGGCTTAAAAACATGTTATCTACAGGTCATATAGGATTTTTGGAAATTTTGTCGAATTTTATAAGCACGGTTTAATAAGTCAAAACAGCCCGTACTTTAGTCAAGTACCGGCGAGAATGTGTAAAAATGGATAACGTAGGCTATAAGAACGAATGGAGTAAAATGAATGATACTTGTTGTTTTTGTTTTTGGCGTGAGTTATATTTGTCTTAAGTGACTTGTATATATGTATTTTATACAGTACCGTAAGTATTTAAATGAGATTACTCATTACGCGTTATTTGTGATAGGTGTTGATTTACCCGGGCATCCGTAACATCGTCAGTGATCACTCCTCGAACTACCGACTACTTAATATCTAAGGTGTGAATTTATAGCCTCGCTTATATTATTTCAAATTGTTTTACCCGCGAGGGAAATGCATGCTAGTTTTTAAAAAGGAACGTATATCATGAATGATTGTTAGACCCGAAAGTTGCCTTAGAAATTGTGTTGAGTACCAAAGTTGCAAAAGTCCCTAAATTCATGAACTATTAACTATTGTCTTGCCCTCGAGTAGGGGGAAATAGCCGCTTATGCAATTTGTAGTACTACGGGGTTAACGACCCAATGCTAGCCGAGAAGCTGTACTTATAGTAAGTTCTGCGGTAGATTATTTTGTATGAGAAATAAGGTATAATTGCAACTGATGCCTTTAGAAGGGGCACTGGTTTCATCTGAATCATGCCGGTATATTTACGCGGGTGATTGAGTTAACGGATTAGTGTCATGAGCTTAAACACAATTGTCAGTATCCTGATTATAGTTTGTTTGATCGACAAGACTATAAATGATCACGAATGGTTTTTATTATATATACGTTCAAATGGATTGAAAAACCTATGAATTCCACTCAACGTTTTCGTTGACCAAATTTTTGGCATGTGTTTCAGGTAACCGCTGAGCAGTAGGATGGAGCATGCATGGGATGGATGTTGTGTGTATACGGCTTGGAGTCCGCTTGTTTTTCCCTCCTTTTCTACTTAAACAATTTTTATGTTTAATGTCATGTGGTTGTAAACTGAAGTTTTTGGGGTTGAGATTCATGGGGACCGAAAACGCTAAACTCTGTGCACTATTTGGGGTTGGAAAAACTGTGGACATGTATTATCTAACAATTTTAAATGTCGAATTTTTAAGTCGACGTCTTTTTAGCGTCGTTTGATATATCTTGTGTGCAATGAATACTGTGTAGCACCCATTGTTGTAGTTCCGCTGCGCATAACAAAATGTGGGGGTGTTACAGATTGGTAATCAGAGCCACGAGTTATAGAGAACTAGGTCGTTTTTGAAAATCCTAAACTATAACTTTTGGTGTCGTAAGAAAAGGGTCCAAGCACACACAACTATCCTGCATGGCTCCGGTAAGATTTATTGTTGTATTTATGGCATTTGACGTATACTTTTGAGTAAAGTATATATGTGGGTAATTATTATATAAGTATGGAATTACTATATGTAGACGTTGAATTTTTTTTTTTTACGTGAAATATCCGACATCGTAATTTTCATATTAATCATGCATGAGCATCATATTATTACATTTCGGGCATATGTACCACCTTTGCATTGCATTTGCATGCATATATTTATAATTATCGTATAATTACTTATGTACCTTCCGAAATTCGCTGTTATTGCAGGAATGGCCGAGGTACCGCCCAACGATAACGGTAACGAGGTACGAGCCCAGGACCCCGACTCAAGGAGAACTACTTGTCCCACGCCTATGCGTACTTCCCATCTGGTTGGTGTACCAGATATCCCCAGAAGAGCCGAAGGTGCAATGAGCGCAAATTCCCTTCATCAAGGCATCCCAAGAATTTGCTGTCCCGGACCGAGGATTTATCATGACGTACGACGGACTGTGAGAGGTTTGGAAGGATCGATGTGCATGAGGTATGTAGTGGAATCAAGGGTGGTCAGTAGGTTCGACGAGAATGATAAGGCGGATGAAAGACTGTTGGAAAGGACTTCAAGAATTGCGTATGATGGGATGATGAACACAAGTGCCATCAACAGTTTGAAATCAATGGTTGCGAATTTAAGTGCTAGTCTTGACCGTGTGAGGGAAGATCAGATGAGGTTGTCGAGGATGCAGAGTTGGGAGCATCGTGTGAGGGATTCATTGCCCCCGGATTGGAGATTCGTGGACGATGTGGAGATGGAGGCGAATGACTTCATGGTTCAGCCGCCTACTGGAGGTACTTGTATTACGATGGGAGGTCAGGTAGCAATTGAGTGTGGATCCACATCAGGGACGAGAAAGGAAACAGAATGTGGGCCGGATAAGAAAGGAAAAGGAAAAGTGGATGATGTGGATGAGGACGTGAGTGATGAGGAAACCGAGGAAGACGACGACGAGCCGCCATCCAAGAGGCAGTGTGGATCACCACATGCCTAGTTACTTGTTTTGTATTTTTCTTTGATCATTGTAATAGAACTATTTTAGACCTTTGTATGATGGTATTATGACGAGAAACTCAAGTACTTGATGTTTTGTGGTGAATGATTGTAGTGGCATTACTTGTCACGATTTTGGTTAACTATCAATACAATCTATGTTACCTTTCATGATCTGTGATATGTCTTAAATTTGATCTATTGTGGTGTGAATTGATGAATATTAGTAACTCCGTAGTGATGTGTCGTTGTATGTATTTTATGTCTGGGAAACTTGATATGAATACTTACATTGTTTTTCTATTTTTTTCTTTGTCTTGCAGAAAGAGATATTCGATAAAACAATGCCTCCAAAGTTGACTGCCGATCGTGTTAACAACATGATTCAGGAAGCAATAGCTAATGCGTTGCAAGCGGACCGAGCTGGGAGAAATCAGGATCCAGGAAGGAACGCAGGGAGACAACCAGCCCCGAGAGTGTGTACCTATTCTAGCTTTATGAAGTGCGGTCCCACGCAGTTCCGTGGATCGGGTGGAGCCTTAGAACTTAGGCGATGGTTGGAAAAAGTTGAGAGTACGTTTGAAATCAGTGGTTGTGCAGAGGCGGATAAAGTGAAGTTTGCAGCAGCTACGTTTCTGGATGATGCGTTAAGCTGGTGGAATACCCAGGTAGCTACGGTGGGATTGGCTGTAGCAAATGCAAGAACGTGGAATGCAACCAAAGCTTTGTTGACCAAGAAGTTTTGCCCAGAGGAGGAATTGGGGCAATTGGAGGACGAATTGAGACATTTGACCTTAAAGAACAACGATATAGCTGCTTACACCAGGAGATTCAATGAGTTAAGTCTTTTGTGTCCGGACATATTTGCCAATGATGCCAAGAAAATGAAGCAGTATATAAAGGGTTTATCTAGCAACATCAAAGGTGAAACAACTTCGTCGAAACCTGGAACGTTTGACGAAGCGGTTCAAATGGCACACGCTTTGATGGACGTTAAGCTTCAGGACAAGCAGAACTACATTGCTGAGGGCAACAAAAGAAAATGGGAGGCAGCACAAGGCAATCAATCCCAAGGCCAGAACCGAGGTGGAAATCAAAACAACCAAGGGCCGAACCGTAATCAGCAGTTTAATCAGAGAAGGAACGAAGGGATGAGGGCAGTGACGAACCCTAGAGGTGTGAAAGTGAATCCCCATTGTGGAAAGTGCAATTTGTATCATGTTGGAAATTGCCCGCCGGCATGCGGCAAGTGTGGAAAGGCAGGTCATAGGACTGCTAGTTGTCGAACGGGAGGAGTAGCCACTGGGGCTAATGCCATCAGGATGAGAGGATGTTATAGCTGTGGAGAAAGAGGGCATGTGCAAGCAAATTGCCCAAAGGCAGGGAACAGACGGGGAGGAAATAATGCGGCAGCTGTGTATCAAGTGGGAACTGCTGATAAACCACAAGGTCCAAATGTGGTTACCGGTACGTTTTTGCTAGACGCTTGTTATGCTAGTATTTTATTTGATTCTGGCTCCGACAAGAGTTTTGTAGACGTTAGATTTAGTCGTAATATCGATAGAGAACCGGTGTTGTTAACGACTAGTTATAATGTTGAATTGGCCGATGGAAAAATTGTTAGTACGAATTCTATACTGAAAGGGTGTACCTTGAAGTTAGGAAACTACGCTTTTAAAATCGACTTGATGCCTATAGAGCTAGGATCGTTTGATGTGATTGTGGGAATGGATTGGCTAATGGCGCATAGTGCTACGATCGTCTGTGGTGAGAGATTGGTGCAGATTCCGCTGAGGAATAGGGTTTTAACGGTAAAGGGAGACGAATGCACTTCTCGTTTGAAGGTGATTTCGTGTTTGAAAATGATGAAGTACGTAGAGAGCGGATGCGATGTGTTTTTGGCACAAGTTTCGAGCGATGGTGATGTAGAGGCGAGGATCGAAGAGGTACCAGTTATTCGCGAGTATCCGGACGTTTTTCCAGACGAGTTGCCAGGTTTACCGCCTATCCGTGAGGTCGAGTTTCGAATTGATTTAGTGCCAGGAGCTGCGCCGGTTGCACGAGCACCTTATCGCTTAGCACCATCTGAGTTAAAGGAGTTAGCGGATCAATTGAAGGAATTGATGGACAAAGGATTTATTAGGCCGAGCTCATCACCTTGGGGAGCGCCAGTGTTGTTCGTAAAGAAGAAGGATGGTTCGTTTAGGATGTGTATCGACTATAGAGAACTCAATAAGCTGACGGTTAAGAATCGGTACCCATTACCGAGGATTGATGATTTGTTCGATCAATTACAAGGTTCCAGTGTATACTCAAAGATCGATTTAAGATCAGGGTATCATCAACTGCGTGTAAGAGAGGAGGATATTCCTGTAACTGCCTTTCGTACGCGGTATGGACACTTTGAATTTCGAGTGATGCCGTTTGGGTTGACAAACGCGCCTGCTGTATTCATGGATCTTATGAATCGCGTGTGCAAGCCGTATCTAGATAAGTTTGTTATCGTTTTCGTCGACGACATACTTATTTACTCTAAGAGTAAGGAGGAGCACGAGAAGCACCTGAGAAAGATTTTGGAGTTGTTAAGGAAGGAGAAGCTGTATGCAAAATTCTCTAAGTGTGAGTTTTGGTTGGAATCAGTGCAGTTTCTAGGTCATGTGATTGATAGTGAGGGAGTTCGTGTAGATCCTGCTAAGATCGTAGCGATCAGGGAATGGTCAGCACCGACGACGCCGACTGAAGTTCGACAATTTTTTGGGTTTAGCTGGGTACTATAGAAGGTTTATTGAAGGATTTTCGTTGATTGCGAAACCATTAACGCGGCTTACCGAGAAGAATAGGGTGTATGAATGGGGAATTGAGGAAGAGCTTGCTTTCGAAACGCTTAAGGATAAGTTATGTTCCGCGCCGATTTTATCATTGCCTGAAGGAACCGAAGATTTCGTAGTGTATTGTGATGCGTCTCGTAAGGGTTACGGAGCAGTGTTAATGCAACGTGAAAAGGTGATAGCTTACGCGTCGAGGCAATTAAGGAAGAACGAGGAGAACTACACGACGCACGATTTGGAATTAGGAGCGGTAGTTTTTGCGTTAAAGTTGTGGAGACACTATCTGTATGGGACAAAGTGTGTTGTATTCACTGATCACAAGAGTTTGCAGCACATTTTAGATCAAAAGGAGTTGAATATGCGACAAAGACGATGGGTTGAACTATTGAGTGATTATGACTGTGAAATTCGCTATCACCCTGGGAAGGCGAATGTTGTAGCGGATGCTTTGAGTAGGAAAGAACGGGAGAAACCTTTGAGGGTTAGAGCTTTAGTGATGAGTGAGAGCGTTGACTTAACCGAAACTATACTGAAGGCTCAGGAGAGAGGTTTAATGAAAGGGAATGTTGAAGCCGAGAACTTGGGACGAATGTTGAAACCTATTTTCGTGATTAGGTCCGACGGACTGAGATATTTTGAGAATCGGATTTGGTTACCATTGTGTTCATCTGAGGAAGGAAAGCCTGGAGTTCGAGAGTTGGTTATGAATGAGTCGCATAAGTCGAAGTACTCGATACATCCTAGATCGGATAAGATGTACCACGACCTGAAGAAAGTTTATTGGTGGCCGAATATGAAGGCAGATATTGCTCGTTACGTCAGTAAGTGTTTGACTTGCGCGAAGGTTCAGGCAGAACATAAGAAACCATCTGGATTGTTGGTACAACCGGAAATCCCAGAATGGAAATGGGAGAAGATCGCAATGGATTTTGTGACGGGTTTACCTAGGACTCCTAGTGGAAGCGATATGATATGGGTAATTGTGAACAGGTTGACGAAATCTGCTCATTTCTTACCTATGAAGAAGACGGACAGCATGGAAAGACTCGCCAGCGTGTACGTGAAAGAGATCGTCTGTAGACATGGAGTGCCGTTATCGATCATTTCGGATCGCGACAGTAGATTTACGTCGGAATTTTGGAAATCGCTTCAACGTGCGATGGGCACTGAACTGAGTTTAAGCACGGCTTATCACCCGGAAACTGACGGCCAGAGTGAACGAACGATTCAAACGATGGAGGACATGCTCCGAGCGTGCGTGATTGATTTTGGAGGAAGTTGGGAACGCCACTTGCCTCTAGTGGAATTTTCGTACAATAATAGTTATCATGCGAGCATCAAAGCGGCACCGTTCGAAGCATTGTATGGAAGGAAGTGTAGATCGCCCGTGTGTTGGAGTGAAGTAGGGGAAAGTCAATTGACTGGACCCGAAATGGTTTTAGAAACGACAGAGAAGATCGTGCAGATCAAGAACCGACTACTTGCTGCGAGAAGCCGACAGAAGAGTTATGCCGATAACCGAAGGAAACCGTTGGAGTTTGAAATTGGGGATATGGTTATGCTCAAGGTATCGCCGTGGAAGGGTGTAATTCGTTTTGGGAAGAAAGGAAAGTTGAGTCCGAGGTATATTGGACCGTTTAAGATCGTTGAACGAATTGGACCAGTAGCGTACAAGTTAGAGTTGCCGACCGAGCTTAGTGCTATTCATGACACGTTTCACGTATCGAACCTGAAGAAGAGTTTGGCGGACAAGGAATTGGTGATTCCTTTGGACGAGATTCGACTAGACGACAAAATGCACTTTGTGGAAGAACCTGTGGAAATAATGGACCGGGAGGTCAAGCGGTTGAAGCATAGTAGGATTCCTATTGTGAAGGTCCGATGGAATTCTAAGCGTGGACCGGAATACACCTGGGAACGTGAGGACTTTTTCAAGGAAAGGTATCCTCATCTGTTCCAGTAAGACGAAATGTGAGTCCAAGAAGAGGCGAGCGCCGGGACGTCGCTCTCTTTAAGGAGGGGTGGATGTGACACCCTAGAATCGAGGTCATTAACGATACCCTAAATTACGCTAATTTTTGAAATTTTTATTTAATTATAATTTCTATACTTATAAGTATTTTGGTTAAAGCCGATGTTCGAGGTTATAATTTTTACGGTTGACGTTTTAAGAAGGACGATGACGATTACGATCCCGAGGGATGCCCAATTTTATATAATTTTTGACGATTTGTCGATAATGTAATTTTTCGAGAATTTTATTTACGGTTCGTGTTAAGTTGAGTCGGGTGAGTTTTATAGCCTTCCGAGTACATTTAAAGTATCCCAAAAATATTTTGGAGCGTTCGGGAAGATTTCCAACTCCCGTGAAATTTTTCAAAATTGACAAATGAGTCAAACCCGCAAAGTTTTGAGGTAGTTTTCTATTTAAGGACAAAAGAAGCCCAAAATTGCATTTAGGTCCCTCCTAACCCCTCAAAAGGGCCAAAATGAACAAACACACAAACACATACAAAATTTACAAAAAAAAATCAAACACTCTCCCTCTCTTCTCTCTCAAACCCACGGCACACCCCAAGAACACAAAAATCCACCAAAAACCATTTTCCACTTAATTTTTCAAAAATCTAAGGTTAGACCACACTTAGTTTGGTCATTCCCCACATATTCATGTACAAAAATCCAACATGCATTGATAAAAATTTTTCAAGATTTTTCATATGATCCAAATTTATTTTTGAGGCTAAAAGAGCTAATGCATGTTGATAATTTAGTGTTATGGAAGTATAAACACCATGAAAACCCACCAAAATTAATTTGGTTGTGGTGATTGGGTCACCCAAACCCCACGGCAAAGGGGGTGTTTGGGGAGCCATGGTGGTTGTTGATTTTGCATGTTGTTGTTATGTTTGGTTTGTTGTTTTAGGATGATTCATATAGGTTTTATTACTTGCATGTTTATTTTCTTTGATTCTTGATATTGAGATTGGTTGATCAATAGGGGTAGGATGGAAGTTTGATGTTAGGATATGTTTGGGAAGGCTTAGGATGATGTTTAGTGTTGGTTAGAAGTCTTGGAATCGAGTCTAAGCATGTTTTTGGTATGGTCATTTTTAGGCAGAAACATTTGGTCTATTTTATAAAAATGATTTTTGTTCCAGGTCTTGAAAACTAAATGTAGTGATAGAGGGTTTTTCTAGCTTTAATTTGGTATAAGGTAGAGCCCGTGACTCAAAACGAGCTAAAAGTTATGACATTTTAAAGATCGGGTACCGGGAGACGAGGACTTTCACAATCCGGATTTGTGCAAAGTTTTAGTCAAATCCCGAGGGTCACAAGTATAATTTGGTAAATGGTCAAGGGTCAAAAATTGGTCCCTAACCTGTACAAATGGGTCTATATGTTGACTTATGAGTCAAGGAAGTCAAAGGTATTTTTCATATAGGTCAAAGTGGTCAAAATTGGTCGAAGCGCAATTTCAGCCCGTAAAATGTAGTCGTGGAAATGAGTTGCGTAACGGGTCGTAAAAGTGAAAACTTTTGTTGGGCTTAAAAACATGTTATCTACAGGTCATATAGGATTTTTGGAAATTTTGTCGAATTTTATAAGCACGGTTTAATAAGTCAAAACAGCCCGTACTTTAGTCAAGTACCGGCGAGAATGTGTAAAAATGGATAACGTAGGCTATAAGAACGAATGGAGTAAAATGAATGATACTTGTTGTTTTTGTTTTTGGCGTGAGTTATATTTGTCTTAAGTGACTTGTATATATGTATTTTATACAGTACCGTAAGTATTTAAATGAGATTACTCATTACGCGTTATTTGTGATAGGTGTTGATTTACCCGGGCATCCGTAACATCGTCAGTGATCACTCCTCGAACTACCGACTACTTAATATCTAAGGTGTGAATTTATAGCCTCGCTTATATTATTTCAAATTGTTTTACCCGCGAGGGAAATGCATGCTAGTTTTTAAAAAGGAACGTATATCATGAATGATTGTTAGACCCGAAAGTTGCCTTAGAAATTGTGTTGAGTACCAAAGTTGCAAAAGTCCCTAAATTCATGAACTATTAACTATTGTCTTGCCCTCGAGTAGGGGGAAATAGCCGCTTATGCAATTTGTAGTACTACGAGGTTAACGACCCAATGCTAGCCGAGAAGCTGTACTTATAGTAAGTTCTGCGGTAGATTATTTTGTATGAGAAATAAGGTATAATTGCAACTGATGCCTTTAGAAGGGGCACTGGTTTCATCTGAATCATGCCGGTATATTTACGCGGGTGATTGAGTTAACGGATTAGTGTCATGAGCTTAAACACAATTGTCAGTATCCTGATTATAGTTTGTTTGATCGACAAGACTATAAATGATCACGAATGGTTTTTATTATATATACGTTCAAATGGATTGAAAAACCTATGAATTCCACTCAACGTTTTCGTTGACCAAATTTTTGGCATGTGTTTCAGGTAACCGCTGAGCAGTAGGATGGAGCATGCATGGGATGGATGTTGTGTGTATACGGCTTGGAGTCCGCTTGTTTTTCCCTCCTTTTCTACTTAAACAATTTTTATGTTTAATGTCATGTGGTTGTAAACTGAAGTTTTTGGGGTTGAGATTCATGGGGACCGAAAACGCTAAACTCTGTGCACTATTTGGGGTTGGAAAAACTATGGACATGTATTATCTAACAATTTTAAATGTCGAATTTTTAAGTCGACGTCTTTTTAGCGTCGTTTGATATATCTTGTGTGCAATGAATACTGTGTAGCACCCATTGTTGTAGTTCCGCTGCGCATAACAAAATGTGGGGGTGTTACACCAAGGGTTTAACAAAGTCATTCTCAAAGGAAATGCTTTGGATATGTTGAGGTTGAGTAGTCACATCCAAGAGAGTACTAGGAGTGAAGGGTGAGGTTAACTCATTCAATCTAGATTGGAATGAAGAGGAGGTAGAACCATGTGAATGGTTGGTACCATGGGTTGAGGTAGTCTTACATGGTGCAAGAGGTGACGAGGGTGATGAAGAGATAAGAATGGGCACAATCTCATTCTTAGGTGTGGCAAAAGGTGAAGAGTTAAGTTTGGGCAACTTAATCTTGATTTTGAGGTTCCTCTTTGAAGAGGAGGTTTTGGGTGATTTTGAGGTTCTTGTAGAAACCATGGTTGTAATGAAGGGTAAATATGAGTGGTTTGAAGTGTGAAGAACATGGTTAACAAGGAGGGTTTAAAAGGATGAGGGGGTGATAAAAGTTTTGAAACAAAGATTCCAAAGGGTGTTGGAACAATTGGGAAGTTACAGAAAACCTGAATTTAAGAGCTTCTGCCCGCAGTTCTTTATCTCCATCGGCAGTTCCATATTGATATGGAGCCGCGGTCTATTTAAAGAACCGCCTATAGAGGCTTGGTTTAGGTGGTGAATGGAGGATTTTTCAATTCAGAAAATCCTAATGTTCTAGTATAACTTATCATAAAGTCATGCTTAAGAGCAATAAAAACTAGAACACACACAAAGGAAAAACAAATAGGTTCAATTAGCACGTAGGAAGAAAGTTAAGAAAAACCTAATGGCTACAAAAGAAAAAGATTCCTAATGACATACAAAGTTCATCGATGTAAGCTATCATTAGTCATAATTAGGAAAAGCCATTTAATCAATTTTGAGACTGAGTATGAGACTATCACTAGAGATGCTCAATTACGGCTAAGCATAACCATTTTTACGAGTTATACACCAATTCAACTTCTCACATGAAGTGATTTAACCATTAGGTCAAATGGAATTTCTAGTGCAATAGGTTCTCTAGTAGTCATTCTCATATTAGAAAAAAATGTAATTCCTACATTTGCCTAATGTAGTTTAACAAGGATGAAACTTGCATGACGATACAATGTACAACCTAATGAGGGTTAAGAATGCACCATTGCAAATCTTGTCAAACAAGTCTAGTTAAGGTTATTTACCTTAATAGAATTTGAGGCCAATAACTTTGAAGTATATAAACAATATTTACACAAAACAAAGGAACACTTTTGATTGGTCTTTCAGAAATGACACATTTACAAATTGCATTGCAATGTAAATTACTTGAGTATTTCGGATGAAACATCCAAGTTATCAAACCGACCCCATTGTACATTATAAGCAATTATTAAACAAAACATGTCTAATAATTTGAACAAGTAGATTCAATATACCATCGACAACACAAGTTTGAGTTATGATCCGATATTTATTATTAATAGTCCACATTCATATCTACACAAAAAAACATGTCAATTAGATTCGATAATGATATCAATCATAATTTGAATAATGAATTGATATATATTTGAAATCTTTCTTGATTCCCACTAACACTCCTTTCAGAGAAAATAGCTAAGATTTTTAAAGGATGTTTCATGTTTTATAGTGAGACATTAATCTACTTGAACTAATAAGACAATGATCGAGTAAGACGACCCACATCAAAAGATTTGACAAGCTCACAAAGCTTTCAAACCTAAGAGTGTTAATAAACATAACGAGGTGTACAAGATGTTTATATAACATATGTAAACCTAGAGATGTTGATCCTATATGCAATGCACAAATAATGTTGCAACTAAAATGCAAGAAATATAGCATACATCCTAATTAGGAAAAACTAGATACTAACAAATACCAAGCAAGGCACAAGAGACTAGACATATAAGTAATAATACTACAAATAGCAAGGAACACTTAATAATTTCTACATATAATAATAACACACAAGGAAACACACACAAACAATTAGCTTAACACATAAAAGCATTCGTCCATGTTTTGAGTATTAGATACAACAAAGTATTCATAGCTTGATTTTATTTGAAAATAGTCTTTGACCCATTTAAAAATTAATTAAGTTTAACACTTTGTAAATATATCAATTTTCAAAGATATATCACCAAGAGATGTCCAACTTAATAGAAAAGAGTAAAACACAAGTTTTACGACAAAACGACGCTCAATACTTTGGACAAAGTATGGAACTTAGAAACCATCCAAATTTTAAAGTTTGAATAAAGGTTTGGAAGCATTTTTAATTGAAATAAATTCAATTACGTTCGAAATGACGGGTGACACGACTTCTACGGACTTACGGTTGATTTTATATGATTTATCAAAGTTTTCAAAAATCTGTGTCGGACTGACCGCGGTTCCTTATTGAGAAGGAACCGTGGGAATAGATAAAGAACACCGTCCAGAGGACAAAAATGGGGTTTTTGGCCAAAATCATTTGGTAACATTTTGGAAGGACTTAGGACTCTAAAAAATTATTTTAGACACATAGAACTCGTATTTTAGAGTTAATTATGACACAAAAGATTTTTATACTTCCAAACATGAAAAGATTTAATTCAAGATATTATACAAAGTTTATTTGACACCAAAACTTGTACGAATGAAACAACAAAACACATTTCATAAGTAATCACTCTTCATGAATAATTTGATACAAAGATCGTCTCGATTTTTAAAAACCGTTTTCATTTTAAAAACCATTTGTTTTGAAAAAGAGAGCAAAGATCGATCCAAGCTTTAAAGTACAATATACTTCAAAGATCTTGAATAACCTCGCTCTGATACCAATTGTAGAAACTAGAAGGGGGGGGGGTTGAATAGTTTCTAGTTCATTTTCTTAGAACATTTCACATAATTCACTATGCGAGGTTCTTTAAACATACCCGCAGTTCCTTATCACTAATGAACCACGTGTCCCTTTAAGGAACCGTAGACAGTGGACGATGCCATTTGTTACTTGTTAAACTTTAACAATCCTTTGTATCAAATTCTCGATCAAGCTTGACTAGATATGAGATGTGTTTGATTGAAAGATAATTACTACAAGTAAGTAAACACACAAACACATCAAATCAAGAGTACATCAAGCAATAGTCTAAACATTAAGCACACACGTACTAAGCATAAGCTTTTTTGCAACTAGGATGTTTAGACTAAGTGATGTACACTTGACCATAATCTAAACATGAAGCACACACATACTAGGCCTTAGCTTTTCCGCAACTTAGATGCTTAGATTATGAGATGCACACAACACACAAAAACAATCATGCAACTATAAATACATCTAAAGAGGTAAATACATAAATATAAATGAAAGTACCGACGCGATGATTTATAGTGGTTCGGTCACGAAGCTCCTCTTCGCCCTACTGCACTCCTCGAGTACACCTTACTCGAGAGTTACTTCACTAGTCAACAAAACTCTTTTCAAGGCGGAGAAAACCATACACGTCGCTTACATAATTTCCGACACTAAGCTAGATGTCGAGTCCTAATCTTAGGTAGGAACAATCTACACAACGTTGCCCACTTCACCATTTAACGACACAAGGCTAGGTGTCGAGTTCTAATCGAAAGGTAGAACCAATCTTCACAACATTTCCTACTTCACCATTTTATGACACAAGGCTAGATGTCGAGTTCTAATCGAAAGGTAGAACCAATCTTCACGACTTTTCACTTTGAAGCTAAGTGAGAACTTCACTAGACACAACTACATCACTTTATAGTTTAGTGAGAACTTGTTGATCCCAAACTTAGATCGATTAAGCTTTGTGTATACGAGATTAGATCAAGTAATACACGTAGAGAAACCTTTGCTTATGAATAAAGTAACTAAGTGTTATGCGGAATTAACACTTAATCTAAAACACAAAGATGTTAAACAAACTTTCACTTGTATTAGAATGATCGAACTTGATTACAATGAAAGAGGTTTAACTTGTGAAAACTTATGAAAACTGATTATTAACTTTAACCTAAAAGATCTTCTTTTATAGATTAAGAAGTCTTGTACAATAAGCTACGAATCAACTATTCTAGGTAAAGATAATAATAGAAAATACAATGTCGAGCTTATCTTTACCATACACAAATAAAGAAACAAATAAACAAAAAGATTCATATGAAGATATATTCCATCAGTGTTAATCTTCAAGGCTGTCAGCGTTGACTTCTTCAAATGTCAACGCTTGGCTGTCAGCGTCCAATGTCATCTTATCAGCGCTTGAATTCTTCCTATCAGCGTCTAGTGAACTGACCCATAATTTATTCCCAACAATCCTCCCCTAAACTTGATATCTATTCCAATGATCAAGTTTCTGAATAAAAACTTAAGGCTTAGGAGGAATCTTACAAAAACTTCTTATGTTGGTGATAAACATATCTAATCAAGTCTTTGGTCACGTCACTAGTATAATCAATCTCCAAGGGTGTCTCCTTCATCTTCTCCAATACTTCTTTGGACAAGAAATAGTTAGTATCCACAAGTAGATACTCTGAAAACTTTGTAGAGCTCAAATGCAATACACCACAAGTAGAATAAAGCCTCCAATGAAGATTACTGAGATCATCTTCAAGATCCTTCCATATGGCAGGATCTGCTTCCCTTGGACCACACAAAGTCAAAAATGTGTGCCATAGTCTTATTCCATTTGCTGAAGTAGGTGCTTCAGCTGTATACTTGGCCTCTATCAATCTCCATAGATGCACCAAGTCTTCTCTGTCTATGCTTGCAAAGATAGAAATAATTGAAGTGAAAGTATGTACCTCCTTTCCAAACCTGCCAATCTTCCAAAATCCACACTCATCTTCATCAAAACTTATGATTGGATTTCTGTCATCTAGAGGTACTACATTAACCAAATCTGAAGCTTCCAATGGAGAAAGTTTGAGATGCTTCCTTATGACAGTTTCAGTTGGATAATACACATCCATATCTTTGGGAAATTGGAGAGAATCTCCTTTCTTCACTGGTCTTTGAGCAATCCTCATCTCCTTTTGAATCTGCATTTCCTCAGCAAGCTCTTGTTTCCTTTCTTCTGAAAGAAACTGTAAGACATTATTTTCTTGCACATTCCTCCAAATAGGATGTGCCCTATACTCTAGCTCCTCAAAAGATAAAGCCAGCAACTTCCTGTATGTCCATCTAGGTTGATGGCATCTAAGCAACTTGTAATACAACTGCCTTCTATCTCTTTTAAGCCAAGTCTTGACCTCTTGTGCATTAAACCTTAAAATCACCTTTATATCATCTTGTACCCTGAGAAGAACTTCCAACCCCCAAATTTGATCTGACAAACTCATCCCTGGGTTGTCCATTACCTTATCTTCCCAAGCATGGTACATTCTGGTGATTTCTGGAAGGTCCCAATCAATCTGATTCTTCAAATCACTCAATCTTTCTTTTGCCAACTCATCCCCATATTCAAGTCTTTCTGGATCTTCAATGATTTGAACACTTGAATCTGAGCTATCTCCTTCTTTTTCATCACCACTTTCTTCCTCACTCTCAGAAGTGGCAACAAATGGTGATCTACCACTCCTCTTCAAATCTCTTTCCAAAAGTTGTGCAGCCAACTGTTCATCAAATGCAATTTGTGCTGCATCTTTCTTTGGAACATCTTCTTCAACGATAATCCCCTTACCCTTGTCTTTTGGATCAATAATAGGTAAGGTAGAAGAAGAAACCTGTGTGGACACATCTTTGATGATTGCTGATGACTGGAATACATCAACACCACCTGCAACTTTGTCAGCGTTCAAGTTACCTTTATCAGCGCCCCGATTACCTTTGTCAGCGCTGGATGTGTCAGCGTTCAAACCTGTATCAGCGCCCATTGTTGCTGTGAAAGATCCTTCCAAGTTCAATGGAGTTACCTTGGATGTATCAATAATTGGGTGCTTCTTCAAGTTGGTGAGTGCTTCAGCAACATTTAAAGATTCACTAAATTGTGAACTCTTCTCACTGGCTGTATGAATCAGCTCATCCTCTTCATCCTCCCCTTTGGAAGATTCCTCCATTCGACTCCTGCTACTTGGATTCTCCAAAACAGTTACCCGCTCCCTCAATACTTGGAGTTCGCGGCCCTGATTATTGACAATTTGTACAAGGCTGACATTTTGCTTTTGCAAGCTAATGACAGCAGCCGTCAATTCATTCAATGTCATAGGTTCCAATCTGCCCTCAGCTAGAATGGGGATTTGACCTCCCAAAATAGAATCATAGGGCATGGATGAGGTCTTAATGATGTTGGGACTGTCTTGACCAGCTTCTAAGCCTGTGTCAATAGCCCCAGCCTCATCCATGTCACCAGCCACACTTGTGGAGGTGGTTCTCTCTACAACAAGGCTAGGACCACTAGAGGAGAACACTCCAGTAGTCCTTTGGCGTTTATTCAACCTAGATTGTAATGGGGTGGAAGATGAGGTAGATTGTGTGGGTGTTGGTTGGTTAAGGGGTGTTTGGGATTGTTCAGGGATGTCATCAGCGTTGGGATTGGCTGTGTCAGCGCCAACATTTTGAGTGTCAGCGTTGACATTGGGTTGGTCAACGTCCATGTGATCAGGCGAAGGTAATGGTTCAAGGATAGGCTCAAGTTGAGGTGCAGGGTCTGGTTGTGGTTGAGCAGCCTGAATGACTTCAAGCATGGCTTGGGTAAGAGGTATAGATCTGTTTGTGGAGCTCATTTTGTCAAAAATGGTTTTCTTTTGCTTAGGGATCTCATAAAAAATGTCATGATCCCTAGTACAATACTCTTGTAAATCAAACACCATTTGCAAAAATCTTGGGTAAGCCAAAGTCATTTTACTTCCCTTATTTTTACACATTCCTTCAAAAATCATTTTTGAAAAATTATACTTAAGCCCACGTGTTATACAAACCAAAGCACTTGCAATTGACCTGTTTATTTCATTAAAAGAAGTACATTTTGGACTTAAGCATTGGAGAAGGACATGTATCAAATATTTCCAGTCAGAGGGAAATTCCTGCTTATGATATTTATTTAAAGTGACATCAGCAGGAATAGGATAACCCAATTCCCTAAGACCTTGTTCTATTGTTGCAATGGCAAGGGTAGTCACACCATCAGCGTCATTAAGACGCAAAGCCTGGCGAACCAAGGCTTCAGTGACCACCCATGTTCTTCCATGAACAATAGATGTTAATGTGGTCACTCCATTAGCTGTTGTGGAACTAGCATTATTCCAAAACTGTCTAATGTGTGCGACAGGGACCAATGGTTCATGAGAAAGTGCATACCTTAAGGAGGATGCATTTAAAAATGCCACCATTTGTGAATACTGAGGGAACAAATCATTATCAGCGGCCAAGTAAGCTACCATATTATGTTGGCTCTTGAACTCCAATGTTAATTTCTTTGAGTTGAACTTTGGTGCCATGTTGAAAGCTGTTTAGATTATGTGATATGGGAAACATCTAGGAGAAAAATGTTAGACAAGAAAATATGAATACCCAGAACAAAAAGTTTAACCAAATTTATAGGAGAGATGCATGATTTGGATTGGTAAAAAATGAGGCAGTTATATTCAAAGAGTAATGATGAAAATATTGAATCAAATATAACTTATCTCATGCATTAATTAAAAGTAACAACTCCCCAAAATTACGGCCAAAGATTAGTCAAAAATAACAACTGGGTAGGGCCCACTAGGTGTCAACAGTCAAAAATAGCCCATCAACGCCCAACGGCTATATTTTCTTGTCAGCGTTTGCCTAAAGCCTTGTCAGCGTCACGATTGGACGTAACAGCGTTTGGAGAAAAACTTGTCAGCATCGAAAAATAAAAATTTTTAAAAAGAAAAAGACCTTAACAAAGTAATTTATCCTAAGGGAAATATCTTACAAGTTGATAATAATTACTGGGCGGCAAGCACTGTCCATTTATGCACACTTGCTTAAGCAAGATAGACACAAATGTCCTCAAGTGTCCCTTGCTAACCAAAATACTTACCAACAAAGTTATTTCATAAAATTCTTTGTAACTCCCAGGTAAGCCCATAACAAAACTATTCCCAAGTCTCCCATCAGACCACAACCAATTCTAGGCCAAAAATGTCTTGGCAGCATGCATAGTTTGTCAACTTTGCATGCTACAGTGCCTCATGGTTTAGTAAAACTAACCCATACTCACCTGTGGACACAATCTAGAATTGTGATGAGAGTATTATAAGAATACCCAAAAGTCCTAAAGGTTCCTTAAACCTCCCCTTAAACTATGATACATGAGTTTCTCAAAATATATATGAACATTAAAAATTTATGTCAAGATAGGAATATAAATATTCCAACCATCATCCATAAACAAAAACATGTCCAAATAGCTCTTCAAAGATCCATAAGCAACTCTGTATCCAATGGCATAAAGCTACCACCACCTACACATTTAGATTGAAAACCACAAAACTAACATTGTTGCTGACAGCGCCCCGACAACACTTATCAGCGTTGAAGGAACTCTTGTCAGCGTTAGACAATAATATTTCTAACAACGACAAAATAACACTTGTCAGCGTTACATTTACCTTTGTCAGTGTTAGAAAAATAAAGTGGAAAAATCTAAATCATCACAAAGACCAATAACAATGCATTATCCTGTACATACTTTTACAAAAAGGTTCCAAAACACATATTAAGTGAGATTAACCATTCCAATATTTGTTACCAAATATTGAAATCTTCCAGTATCAAAAGGTTTAGTTAATAAATCAGCCACATTATCTTCTGTGTCTACCCTATCTGGTTGAATTAAACCTTTTTCAAAGCAATCTCTTATAAATTGATGTCTAATTTCTATGTGTTTGGTTTTAGAATGATGTACAGGATTTTTAATAATGCATAAAGTACTGTTATTGTCTACAAAAATCTTGGTATGCATGAAATTATACCCATAATCCAACAGCTGGTTCTGAATCCACAAGACTTGACCACAACATGCTGCTGCAGCCACATATTCTGCTTCAGTTGTAGAATTAGCCACCACTGTTTGTTTCTTGCATTGCCAAGATATTAATCTGCTCCTAAGAAATTGACATCCACCAGTTGTGGATTTCCTATCAAACTTGTCACCACCATAGTCACTGTCTGAATATGCAATAAGCTCCAATGGAGAATCTTTTGGGTACCATAAGCCAAGATCTGGATAACATCTTAGGTACCTAAAAATTCTTTTCACAGCAAAAAGGTGACATTCTTTGGGAGTCACTTGATGGCGTGCACAAGCACACACAACAAACATGATCTCAGGTCTTGAGGCTGTAAGATACATCAATGAACCAATCATTGATCTATAGTGCCTAACATCCACATCCTTTCCAGCTCCAATTTTTCCCCAAGGGTGTTCCCTATCCATAGGAGCGGAAGCACTCTTTTCATGTGGAGAAAAACCATATTTCTTCAAGATTTCAGCTACATATTTGTCTTGGGAGATGAAGATACCATCTTCTTTCTGCTGAACTTGTAACCCTAGAAAGAAGTTCATCTCACCCATTACACTCATCTTGAATTTATCTGTCATAAGCTTGGAAAAGTCTTCACTCATCTTTGGATTGGTGGATCCAAAATTGATATCATCAACATAGACCTGGACAAGTAAGACATCCTTACCTTTCTTCTTTGTGAACAATGTCTGATCTATGGTGCCCCTTTTAAAACCATTTTCCACCAAGTAAGTGGACAATGTACCATACCATGCTCTTGGGGCCTGATGAAGTCCATACATAGCTTTCTTCACTCTATAAACCTTGTCTGGATTCTCAGGATCTTCAAAACCAGGAGGTTGCATAACATATACCTCCTCAACAATTGTTCCATAGAGGAAAGCACTCTTCACATCCATTTGATAAACAGTGAAATTCATACAAGAGGCATAAGCTAGGAAAATTCTTATAGCTTCAATTCTTGCAACAGGAGCAAAGACCTCTTCATAATCTATACCTTCCTCTTGTGTATATCCCTGAGCTACCAAACATGCCTTGTTTCTGACCACAATACCTCTTTCATCTTTCTTGTTCCTTAGAACCCATCTTGTCCCAATTGGTCTCATATATCTAGGACAATCAACCAGCTCCCAAATATCCTGTATAGCAAATTGGTGAAGCTCATCCTGCATTGCTTCCACCCAACTAGGTTCTTTGAGAGCATCAAAAATCTTCTTGGGTTCTTCTTGTGACAGAAAACATGCAAACCAACATGCTTGTACAAGAGGGGTATCAACCTTCTTGTGTATATTGGCAATAAAGCCACCAAGATTTTGATGGGATCTTCTTGTCTGAACTGGAGTCATAACATCACCAATGATCTGAGATGGAGGGTGATTCTTCATTGTGGAAGTGAGAACTCCTCCTTCAAAAAGTCTGGTGTCCTCAACTTCACGCTCCATGTTGCCAATATCTTCTTCATCAGACTCTCTTTGATCAACAGGAATCTCTTCATGGACATTGGAAGGTCCACCTTGTTTAAAATGGGAAGAGAAAAGATCTGCAAAGGTGTCATCAACGTCTGAACCTTGTTTGTCAGCGCTTGGGCTAACAGCGCTTGAACTGTTGTTGTCAGCGTCTGAGCCATCAGCGTCTGAATTGGTCTTGTCAGCGGTTGATTTCCCTTTGTCAGCGCCTGAAGAACCATGCATGTTTGTATTTGGTGGTATTTGGAAACCACCATTATATTTTCTAGCAGCAGCAGCAGCAGCATAATACTCATCTGTCCATATAGGAAGTGTGACATATTCTTGTGTGGGAGATGACTCAACTGCTGGTGGTCCATTCTTCTTAGCAACCTGTATACCTGAAACATTACCAATTCTCTTTTCCAAAACACTTGAAGTTACCTTCACAATGTCTGGATCAGTAACAGGCATATAATTTAAAGCTCTAGATAAAGGTTCCAAGTCAAACAACCAATTTGGACCACTCTCAGGATCACTAGGTTTACTCTCTAAAAACCTAACATGTACTTTTTCAAGTATACGTTTTTCCTTCTTAATGTAAACCCTATATCCTTTGCTCTGCACTGAATAACCCATGAAGTAGCCTTCATCACCTTTTGAATCAAATTTACCTAGGGCATCACTTGTTTCTAAAACAACTACATGACAACCAAAAGGCTTGAGAAAGCCAATATTTGGCTTCCTTCCCCAAAGTAACTCATAAGGTGTCTTATTATGTATTTTGTTGACCAATGCCCTATTTTGAACATAACAAGCTGTGTTAACAGCTTCAGCCCAAAAGGCTATAGGAAAGTGGGCATCAGCTAACATGGTTCTGGCTGCTTCAATTAGGGTTCTATTCTTCCTTTCAGCAACCCCATTTTGCTGTGGGCTTCTAGCTATGCTAAACTGCCTAGTAATCCCTTTCTTGGCACAAAAATCATCTAACAACTGATTTCTAAACTCACCCCCATTGTCACTTCTAAGAATTTTGACCTCATTACCATTCTTCTTCTCAATCTGGGTAATGAAATTAATCAAACTTTGGGCAGTTTCACTTTTCTTGGCTAAAAAGAAAGTCCATGTAAACCTGGAAAAATCATCAGTGATGACAAAACAATATGATTTACCCTTTAAACTTTCTATATTAGTTGGACCAAAGAGGTCCATATGCAATAAGTGAAGTGGTTTAGAACTAGAGTGCACCTGTTTAGACTTGAATGAGACCTTGTGCTGCTTGCCCTTAAGACATGCAACACAAGAGTGGTCATTGTGGAAAGCCTTTTCAGGCAAACCATCAACTAAACCAAGCCTCACAAGTCTATTGATATTCTTAAAGTCTATGTGCCCTAATCTCCTGTGCCAAAGATTACTTTCATCTACTGAGGCTTTAGCATAAAAACATGACATCATTTTATTATTTATCTTAATTCCATTAAGATTCACATTATATATGTCTTTATGCCTTGGTGTTCTAAATTCTATGTATTTCTCCTCAGGGAGCTTGTAATCTTTGCTTAACACCAAGCACTCAGTATCAGTGAAAAGAACCTTATTTTTGTTATCACACACTTGTGATACACTAAACAAATTATAATCCAGTTCTTTTACCAGGAAGACATTCTCAAACCGTAGATTGTTGGTGATAAGGGTTCCTTTTCCTGTGATGGTGCCATAGCCCCCTCCAAAGTATACCTTATCACCATCTTGAATAGGAGTGAAATTCGTCAGATAGTCTTCCTTTCCTGTCATGTGCCTTGAGCATCCACTATCCCAATATCCATAATCATTGATCTTCTTCTGAATGCCCTGCACATAAAGAAAACACATTAGTTTTCTTTGGGAACCCAAGCCTTGGAAGACTTGGATTCATCTGGTTGTTCAACAAGAACAGACTTGGTTCTCATAACAACCCCATTTTCATCCCTTTTTGGATGAAATGCCCAGTTAACCCCAATTGGTCTTGACATGACCTTTGAAATATAATGAAACCTGTTGCATGTCATAGAAAGACCAGTAGAATTAGGGTTTTGGTCTTGTTTTGGTCTCCATGTTAAGCTAGTAGAAGCTTTAGACCTATTTCCCTGTGGTTGCAAATACCTAGGTTTGGCAGTGTGCCTGTCAGCGCTGAAATTGTTCTTGTCAGCGCCCCGATTGCCTTTATCAGCGTTGAACCTAGGGTTTGCTACAGGAACCCATTGCCTATTGGACCAAGTGTTTGACTTTTGGAAAGGTCTTAGGCCTTGTGTGTTAGACCCTCTAGAAAAGAATGGGGCTGGTCTAACAACTTGTGAACTTTTGTTCACAAAGGTATTGGGTCTGACAGTGTTTGACCTATGTTGACTTTTGTCAGCGCTGAAATGGTTCCTATCAGCGTTGACATTGGAAGCGTTGACACATTTGTATGCCAAATGTGAAAAGCTACCACATGAGTAACAAGCTTTTCTAGACATAGTCTTAGGTCTAGAAGCAAAGAAGCCTGTTCCATGGTTACTAACTTGGCTTTTTGGTGACCTAGTATTCCTATACATCTCTGCATACTTAACACTAGGTTTTCTAACAGTTTGTGGGCCAAGGTCAACAGCTTTGCCAGTGAATGGGTGTGTGATTTTAATAGGTGTAGGATCATGGCTCGTGATTGGTGTGGGCTCATTTGGACTTTCACACAACAACCCTCCCTTAACAAACAAAGTGTGGTTAGCTTTCTTCCACTCATCTAGGTCAGTCAGTTTTTGTTTGTATTCTTCAACTGGGGAAGTCACTCTAGGTGGAGGAATGAATTCCTTCTCTTGGAGTTCTGGCAAGCCAGTCCAAGATAAGTCCTTTGATTGGACACCATAGAAATCCCCAGCTGGTGGTGGAACACCAGTATAATCTTTCATCCCAATCCCACTCATGTCCTTAGAGTCTCTTTGTTTACTAACACACTCTCCTAGGGATTGTGTGGCCTTATCAAATCTCTGGATTTTAAGACTCACATTATCTTTATTTTTGTTAGCCTCATCTAACTGAGCTATCAAATCAAGATTAACCCTGTTTGTGATATCCTGAATATCTTTACTTTGATGTAACTCATGTTTTAAGATATTTATTTTATCCTTTAAATCAAACTCCATTTTCTTATACTCAGCTACTGTCTTTTCTGTTTGGGTAAGAGCAATTTGATAATTAGATACTTTGCATCTTTCAGCACTTGCCTCATCTAATAATTTTACTATCTCTTGATTTAGTTTTTCAGTATTTAAACGACAACCCTTAGAACAGAAAGCATCATCATATACCTCATTATCTGATGAAGAGGAGGAGTGTGCCATGAGAGCATATTCAACATGCTCTTCTTTAACTTCAGCAACCAAAGCTCTGTCCTCTTCCTCATCCTTAGCCAATAAGTTCCAGCTCCAGTCCCATCCTCCAACACCATCAATTTGTTGAACAGCTACCATGGCCTTGGGATCTTGGCTCTTAACCATTTGGCTTGAAGGCTTACCAGCATCAGATCTTCTTGGAGATCTACATTCCCTCATAAAGTGCCCCGTCCGATGACAATTGTAGCACTCAACTTTGGATTTGTCAAATCCAGCAACATCCTTAGCATTAAAGGTCATCTTCTTCTTGAACCTTTTATTAAACCTGTTTGCTCTTAAACTTACAAGAGCCATAGTCCACTTGATGTCCATCTCTTCCAATTGTTCATCACTTATCTGCTCAAGATCTTCATATGTAATCCTTGAATCACTGGGCAAAGAAGCAATGAATGCACACACAGTATCTAGATCTAAACCAGCAGGTTTAATTCTATCAGCGCCAAAGTTGTGAGTGTCAGCGCTTGAGTATGAAGCGTTGACAGGATATGATCCAGCGCTGACAGACTGTGTTCCAACGCTGATAGGATGTGATCCAGCGTTGACACATTGAGATCCAGTGGTTGGATGTCCATAGAAGTTCATGGAATCAAATTGACCTTCACTTTGTGAGAAGAAGGCTATGTTGCTACTGGAAGATTTGTTATCACTCTCCAAAAGCCATTCATTCTCCAACAGTCTTAGTTTGTTGAAGATGTCATCAAACCTAGAAGTTTTGTGGGTGTTATTGACAAGAATGGATCTTGCCTCAATCTTCCATACATCACCAAGGCTTTTGAGAAAAGTAGCATTCAAGTCAGGGTCATCAATCTGTGTTCCCATGAAGGAAAGTTGACTTGTAATATCAAGCAGTCTACTTCTCACACTGCTGAGATTCTCATTGGGTTGAGCCTTAAAGACAGCATACTCATGCATGAGTTGCTTCTTCTTTTCTTCTTTTGTGTCAGCATTACCACCATGTGCTACTTCAAGAGCTTCCCAAAGCTCTTTTGCAGACTCAAAGCGTTTGTACTTGTGCTGATTCTCATGACCTAAGGCGTGTTTCATGATGTTCAAGATTTTCATGTCCACCCTTTTCTTGGCTATATCTTCAGCAGATACAGCTCTTCCATCTTCAGGTCTTTCCTTCTTATCAGCTTCAGGACAATTAGGAACAGCTACCCTTGCAGCAATAGCATTAGTAATCTTTTGAGCTTTGTTGAATGTGTTCCCATATTCAACAATCTCCCAAAAAGTGTAGTCATGGATGGCTACATATTGCTCAAAATTAGACTTCCAAAGCTCGAAGTTCCTGGCATCAAACATGGGAATTTTGATACTAGGATTTGTGGAGTTGTTTTGTAGCAAAGCAGGAGCAGCAGGTTGATCTGTGCCAGACATGATGTTTTTAGGGTTTTGAGAAATTTAGGGTTTTTAGGGTTCTTGCGTTACTTAAAGATCAAAAGTTTCTCAACAAGCTCTGATACCACTTGTTGATCCCAAACTTAGATCGATTAAGCTTTGTGTATACGAGATTAGATCAAGTAATACACGTAGAGAAACCTTTGCTTATGAATAAAGTAACTAAGTGTTATGCGGAATTAACACTTAATCTAAAACACAAAGATGTTAAACAAACTTTCACTTGTATTAGAATGATCGAACTTGATTACAATGAAAGAGGTTTAACTTGTGAAAACTTATGAAAACTGATTATTAACTTTAACCTAAAAGATCTTCTTTTATAGATTAAGAAGTCTTGTACAATAAGCTACGAATCAACTATTCTAGGTAAAGATAATAATAGAAAATACAATGTCGAGCTTATCTTTACCATACACAAATAAAGAAACAAATAAACAAAAAGATTCATATGAAGATATATTCCATCAGTGTTAATCTTCAAGGCTGTCAGCGTTGACTTCTTCAAATGTCAACGCTTGGCTGTCAGCGTCCAATGTCATCTTATCAGCGCTTGAATTCTTCCTATCAGCGTCTAGTGAACTGACCCATAATTTATTCCCAACAGAACTCACAAGACACAACACATCACTTTATAGTTTAGTGAGAACTCACAACTCTTACCTATTACAACTCAATAAAACACATATCCATGTGTACACATGTAACTTGGATCTACACAACATCAATCCAAGTATACACATATACAATGGATTTACACAAGACTTAATCCAAGTATTCACAAATACACAGGATTAACACAACTAATCCAAGTATTCACAAATACATTGAATCTATACAATATTGATCCAAGTATACCCATATACATTAGATCTACACAAGATTGATCCAAGTATACACATATACATTGGATCTACACAAGACACAAATAAAAATGATGAACATGATGATCTTCATCAAGACTTCATCTTTAATCACATCATAAATGTGTGAGTGATCTTCTCTTTGCACTTAAGAGGATGAGGAGATTGAAGGAGAGAATCAAATCTTAAACAAGATTAATCTAAACTAACTAATCAAGGGTTTAAAGATGTTTTTGAAGAAACTGTGCAAAAAGGGTTGAAAGAAAATCTGGAAATGATCCACTATTTATAGGGCAACATTGCAACGGTAAAAAACACACGTGGTTCCTTATCTCTACCCGCGGTTCCTTATCAATAAGGAACCGCGGGTTCCTTTAAGGAACCTCCGCGTTGAAGTCCGTGCAAATTTGTCCTTTAGTGGGGATATGCCATCTGGGGTAGTTTATACTCTCAAAGGATATTCCTTTGACATATGAATATGCCAAATTCAAATTTCCATTTTCTTTTTAATTAAACATTTTCTTAAAAATAAAGTTAATTAAAATCTTTTGTCACATTTGACTAAATGTGAGTTTTAAGAAAATATTAATCCTTGATCACTTAGTTGGGTTAATGACATGTTTGTACATACCTTGAGTGATTCATGCCGAATACGATCTTGGAGGTGTCGAGAGAAGTATACAAATGTATTCTTGAGTGATTACGAGTACCTTAACATTTTACATAATGTATTTCGAATTATACGTTTGTCATCAAAAAACATAAAGAGATTATATCGACAAAGCATCGTAATGTTTACACTAACAAACATGTTGGATTTGGGCGTTATCACAGCGCAGTCAGTAGTGGCAACCTGGCTAGGCTAGGGGCTGCGTTAGCTGCAGTAGTAGGCACCGACAACAATGTCGGTGGCTGCTGTGGTGGTCGGCCGCAAGCCACAGCCACTCGGCTGTGGTGTTGCGTTGTGTTCGAGCGACACCGAGACCTCCATGGTCTCGCTGGAGTTCTTTAGGGGCTCGGTTACAACCAAACACACAAGGGGGTGTTTGGCTAAATTTTTACAAAACATGTATTTTTAGTTTGTTAATTAATTTAGTTAATTAAAACATATGTAAATTAAACTAATTAATAATCATGACTTAGGTTATATCTATTTAAATAAAAACCATGGTTTATGTATGTCCATTTTATTTAAATAAAACAGGATAAGGTAATTATTATATAATTATTCATGTACATTTAATTAATTAAGAAAACTTAGCTTAATTAATTTATATCATTTTAAGTTAAAGTTTAATTATATTAATCATGCAATATTATTAATTAATAATAAATTATGATAACATTCAATATCATTATTTATTAAAAATTATAAGTTAAGACTAAGTATTTAATCATTATTAAAATTTACTATATAATTAAACATGACATATAATATGCTTATTAAAACCATATGTTATATCATTTTATTTATTTAATAAGCCTATTATTAATTATGGAAATACATTAAATATGGAAACATGTTATTTATGGAAATATATTAAATATGGAAACATACTAAATATGGTAACATGCTATTTTATGGAAACATACTAAATATGGAAACTTTCTATTTTTGGAAACTTACTAATATGGAAACTTTCTATTTTGGAAACTTAATATTTAAGAAAACTTGCTATTTATGGAAAGTTAATATATATGGAAACCTGCTATTTTTGGAAAGTTACTATATATAGAAACCTACTATTTTTAGAAAGTTACACATTATGTTATAACAACTAATATAACACTTAAAACATGATATACACTAATCTAAAACACATGAAACACTAAGAATTACATGATAAAACAAGAACAAATAAAACAAGTTAAGAACACGTCAAGTAAACTAATAACCAATATGTATAAGTAAAACATACACTTATTCATGTCCCTTTCATTTTGTAGCTATCATGAAGTCCGAGGGATCTTCCGCATTCGTTTTCGTCTTCATTTACTGGACATAAGGTACACATATTCCGTCCTTCAGTAAGGATACTCTCTTCCTATATTAGGATTTCCCCGTTTGCAGCCATTTGTTTTCCCCAGCAGTTTACGTGTCTTAAACACTTTCAATATATGCTATGTTTTATTTTAGATTTTGCCTGAGCTATATACATGCATGCCAGTTTCACCTATTTATGGGGGTACCATAACCATAACACTGGAGGCACTGGTGTTATGACTCTTCTGTGGTGAGAGTGATTGCTCGCAACGTCCCTTTTCAGTTATTTGGCCTATGTTATTATTATCATGTGGGGCGAATGGGTGCATCCTAGGACAAGTTTAACAAGATTACATGGTAACTGCGGTGTGTGCCTTGCATCCGTTACAGGAGCTGATCCCTCCACTAAGACTATTATAATTAGAGGCAACCCCTCTAATTTCATAATGAGGTCACCCCTCTAAGTATTCATGCACGTTGATACATCATGACCTATATGGGCTCCGGGCATATTTAAAATACAATTTTCAGTATAAAATAAACATAAGTCTTTTCAGAATATAAAACCAGTTTTAGAACTTAAACCAGGTTTTCCAGGACATACACTTATTCCACTGTACTTCATTTCATTTCATTACTTGCTTATGTTTATGCTTTACATTTATTTGTCATATATCTGCACACTGAGCGTATTGCTCAGCCGTATTTCTTTCTATGTCCCAATACGACATGTACTAAAGGGCAAAGCTAGGATTAAAGAGTACGTGCATGGGATGGAGGCGCCTAGTCTTCTTTCTCTTTTAATGCATTTACATACTTTTGCTTTGCTGAACGTTCTTTAGTCCTCTCCTTACGTTCTATACTTATGCATTTGTGTATGGAGCTTTTGTTGGAACCGATGTTTGTTTTTGGTTTCATTTAATGTTTTAGACATTTACCTTGCATGCTTTAATGACACACCATAATTACTACGTAACGGTCCATTTATCCAAATGGGGTGTTACAATTATTGTATCAGAGCCAAGGTTTCGACCTGTAGGCTCTTAAAATTGACCTGTGACTGGTAGGTAGTCACCAGTCTTCCTAAAACTGACAGTAAATTTCATTCATTTCATTCCATGCATCATTGTTTTATGTTAAGTTTTGACTAAGTAATGGTTGGTACAGGACTGGCCATATTTAGTCGCATGTTCTTTTCATTCGAATTTTTATTTTGTGAACCGACCCATATGCGTTCACCTTTGCTCATGTCAATCTTGTTTTGTGGACTGACCCATAGGTGTCCACCAATGCCAATGGCTGTTTTCGTTGGCTATGCCTTCATAAACTCTTCATGCATTTCTTATGTTTACCCTATGTTCTAACCAGCTTAATCATTTCATTTCCTCTTTTAAACTGTCAGATGGTCAACACATGCACCAATGAGGAACTTGCTGCAGCTGTCCAAGCAGCTCTGTAAGCTATGCTCCCACAGATCAGGAATCAGATCCGGGCTGAATACCAGAACATCATGAATTGGAACAACAATCCTCCTCCTCATCCACCTATTACTCTACAAACTTGGCTAGAGAGGTTTAATAAGCAAAAGCCTCGATCTTTTGAAAGGGCTGAGTTATCATTTGATGCGGAAAACTGGATTTAGCACATGGAGAAAATTTTCGATGCTGTGGGATGTGATGAAATTTACAAGGATATGTTGGCTTGCTATAAGTTCGAAGGTGATGCATTATCTTAGTGGAGGGCATACAAGTTGACAAATGGAGGTGATATATGGTTAGCTGCTTTGACTTGGGATCAATTCAAGACTCTATTCTACAATCTGTTCTTTTCGACAGTTGAGCAAGAGAGGCTTAAGAGGGACTATCATTCCATTCGTCAGAGAATTGGAGAGAACAACACTAAGTTTATGTAGAGGTTTCTCAGGTTGGCTGGATTTCTGGGCGCTGCTGCGGGTACTGCTGAGGAGCAAGCGAAGCACTTTCGTTGGGCTCTTCGCTTAACGACTGCAGATCGGCTACTTAGTGGCACTTTCACTAATGTGTCACAAGTGGCTGACGCAACACGTAGCTTGGAAATGCTGGATGAGAGAGATGACTACGAGGAGCCAACTCTTCCAGAGAAGAGGTATAAATTTCAGTCATTAAGCGTTATCATTTTATTACAATTTGTATGTTCATTTTATATCTTTTCCTATCCAATTGTATCTTTCAGACATAAGGGTGCAGACCAGTCCCAACCGGCCACTCAGCAGACAACCAACAAGGGGCACAGTTAATCTAATGACCGATACGGATCAGACAGGCGGAACGATAATGACAATTACTGTAACAATGCCAACCAGTCCAACAACAGGTCTTTAAATTCATAAACTCTTCTATGTTAAGTTGTTGTATGTCATACATACTAACATCTCAGCATCATAAACAGGAACTCTGCGAGTAGGCATGACCAGAATGCTAAGGCTCAACAGCCTAACAACTCGTCTTCATCTGGTAAATTCTCATTTAAACTTTAGTGTAGTCATGTTTATGCCCAAATAATCATGTCTCATGTATATCTTCTTAAACAGGCTCTCAGGTAGCCAGGGTACCTCCTGGAGGTTATATCTACCCTATCTGCACTACTTGTGGTCGTAGACATCTCGGACTATGCCATAAGGCTGCCGAAGTTTGCTTTAAGTGTGGACAGCCAGGACACATGTTGAAGGACTGCAAGAAGGGAGAGACTGCTAGTGCGTCTGGTACTGTTCCTCCTAAGCCACTAGCTTTAGGCCGTGTCTACACTACCACCAGAAATCAGGCGAATAAGTCATGAGGTACTATCACGGGCATCCTCTATATGAACGGACATGCTGCCTGCGTTTTACTCGATACTGGTGCAACTCATTCTGTCATATCCACCACGTATGCCACTAGTATTAATAAAATTCCTATGCCACTAGAGAACATATGAAGTATATCTAAGCTTATGCGAGACTCTGTGCGCATTACCCAGGTGTATAGAGATCTTCCCCTAGAATTCGATGATAAGATTCGCCCAGTAGACGCACTTCCTTTGGATATGTGCGAGTTTGATCAAATCTTAGGCATGGATTGGTTATCTAAACACCATGCCACCATTGATTTTCATACTTATCAAGTGATTTTCGACAATGTTCAAGATCCAGAGCACATTCATAATGGTTTCCTATCAGGAAAGTTTGTGCAAATCATTTTTGCCTTACAAGCCCGTGCTTTACTAGCTCATGGCTGCGAAAACTTCTTAGCTACAATTCAGGATATTACTGCCGAAGCTCCGTCGATCCAAGATCAACCAATTGTTTCTGAATTCCCTGATATATTTCCAGAAGAACTTCCGGGTATACCACCTATCCGGGAAGTAGAGTTTGGCATTGAGCTCATCCCAATAGCTCAACCCATCTCTATGGATCCTTATCGCATGGCTCCCATAGAGCTCAAGGAGTTAAAAGATCAGCTGCAGGAGTTACTGGAGCGAGGTTTCATCAGTCCGAGTGTATCACCATGGGGTGCATCGGTACTTTTCGTCAAGAAGAAGGATGGAAACATGCGTTTATGCATTGACTATCGTGAGCTGAATAAGATCACGATTAGGAACCGTTATCCATTACAGCGTATCGATGATCTGTTTGACCAACTACAAGGTGCCAAGCACTTCTCCAAGATTGATCTACGATCCAGTTATCATCAACTACGAGTGAAAGAGCAGGATATTCTTAAGACTGCTTTTCATACAAGATATGGCCACTATGAGTTCGTAGTCATGCCTTTCGGACTCACTAATGCTACAACGGTATTCATGGACTTAATGAACCGCGTCTTTCATGAGTTTCTGGATAAATTTGTCATCGTGTTCATCGACAACATCCTCATCTTCTCTAAATCCAAGGAAGAACAGGAATAACATCTTCGCACTGTGCTACAGATTCTTCGACAGAAGCAGTTGTATGCCAAATTTTCTAAGTGCGAATTTTGGTTAAGGTGGCATTTCTGGGCCACATTGTCTCCACAGAAGGGATTACTATGGATCCTGCGAAGGTTGAAGCTATCACTAAATGGCCGAGACTGACGTCTGCAACTCAGGTTCGTAGTTTTTTTGGCTTAGCTGGTTATTATCGCAGATTCGTGGAGAAATTTTCAAGACTAGCCTTACCTTTGACCAAGTTGATGCGTAAAGAGAGAAATTCTTCTGGACTGATGAGCAGGAGAAGAGCTTTGAAGAACTTAAGCAGCAGTTAGTATCTGCATCTATTCTTACTCTTCCATCTGGTACAGGTGGATTTCAGATCTACATCGATGCTTCGGGTAAAGGACTAGGCTGTGTACTCATGAAACATGGGAAAGTGATTGCATACGCGTCACATCAGCTAAAGCCTTATGAGGAAAATTATCCTACCCATGACCTGGAGCTAGCAGCAGTAGTCTTTGCACTTAAAATATGGAGACACTATTTATATGGTGAATCATGTGACATCTTCACTGATCACAAGAGTCTAAAGTACACATTCACTCAAAGAGAGCTTAATATGAGGCAGAGGAAATGGTTGGAACCACTCAAGGACTATAACATCAATCTTCAGTACCATCATGGTAAGGCGAATGTAGTGGCATATGCTCTCAGCAGGAAGTCAGGCATGATTAACAGCATCAAGATAAAAGAAGAAATCATACGTGATCTAGAGAGATTAGACATTGAGTTCTTAGTACGTGGACAACATGGGTACTGGGCTAATCAAAGAATTGATCTAGACTTAATTTCTCGTATTAAGGCAACTCAGAAGGATGATGATGAGATTTGGGCTATTATTCAAAATCTTGATCGACATACATAATTTCGTGTAGAAAAAGATGGCATCGTATGGCAGGGAACCAAGCTATGTGTTCTAGATGATCAGACACTCAGAGAAGCTTTATTGACTGAAGCTCACAACTCCCCATTTTCTATTCATCCAGGATCCACCAAAATGTACCATGATCTCAAACAACATTTCTGGTGGAGTGGCATGAAGCAGGATGTTGCTACTTTCGTTTCTAAATGTCTAACCTGCCAGCAGGTTAAGATTGAGCATCAGCGGGCTAGTGGTTTACTACAAACGTTAGAGATTCCCGAACGGAAGTGGGACAAAATCTCCATGGATTTCGTCACCGGACTTCCACAGACTCAGAGGAAGCATGATGCTATATGGGTCATAGTCGATCTTTTAACCAAGTCAGCTCATTTTCTTCTAATTCGCAAAGATTTCTTAGTTAGCAAATTGGCAGACATATTCCTCCAGGAGATTATGCGACTACATGGTAATCCATCAGATATCGTATCCGACAAAGATCCTCGATTCACGTCTAAATTCTGGAAAGGTTTGCAGAAAGCTTGGGGCACCAGACTTAAGCTTAGCACCGCCTTTCATCCTCAGACTGATGGTCAGTCAGAGCGTACCATTCAGACCTTAGAAGACATGCGGCGAGCTTGTGCATTGGAATGGACAGGGAGTTGGGAGGACCACATTTGTTTGGTTGAGTTTTCCTACAACAATAGTTGACACGCGAGTATTAAGTGTGCACCTTTCGAGATGCTTTATGGCAGAAAGTGTCGTGCTCCAATTTGCTGGGATCAAGTTGGAGAACGAATCCTTGAAGGACTTGAAATAATAGAGGTGACCAATGAAAAGGTTGCCATCACCAAGGCGATGCTACAGGAAGCTCGTGCCCGACAAAAGAGCTATACTGATAAACATCGTAGAGATCTAGAATTTAAGATCGGTGATCATGATTTCCTTAAGGTATCACCAGCACGTGGCGTCAAGCGTTTTGGACTCAAGGGAAAGCTCAGTCCTCGCTTCAACTGACCGTTTGAAATCCTTGAACGTGTCAGTTAAGTATCATATCGGCTAGAGTTACCTCCTCAGCTATCTCATTTGCATGATGTGTTCCACGTATCCTTACTCAGAGGTTACAATTACCATCCTTTGCATACACTTTCGTATCCATTAGAGCAGATTCAAGAGGATCTATCCTACATTCAGGAACCCGATAAAGTTCTCGACCGTCAGGATCGAGTCATGAGGAGAAAGACGATCCCATTCGTCAAAATCCTTTGGAGGGACCATTCTGAGCGGGAAGCCACTTGGGAAACGGAGGAGTCTATCCGGACTTCTTACCCTCATTTCTAGCTATGATTCGGGTATGTCATTTTTAGCTTATCGTATATCTAGTTCGAGGATTAATTATTCTTTTAGAGGGGAAGAGTTGTAAAACCCGCTTTAAAATCCCTAAGATCATTAATGCATGAAATTACGGTTAAATTAAAACTTTTTAGTTAATTAATATACGACATGAATCATGAACATTTAATACGAATGTTACGTATATTAATTAATTATTTAAATATTACGTATACTAATATGATTATTAATACACGATAAGTATTTACGTATAATACTTAAAACCTACAAGAAATAAAACACGACATTAAAAATGAACACACACGATAAATAATTAGACACGAAAAATGAAACGAACATGAGTGTGTGTGTGTGTTGGATGGCGTCCAAAACAAGAAGGAAGGGAGAGCCCATGGCCCAACCTATTACAAATCCATATTGTATACAAAATACACTACAGGGGTTTATTAAATCACTTTACAAGAAAATAAAACCCTAAAACCTTCTTCCTTCTCCTTCTTTGGCCACTACATCACACACACACCACAGAACCGATTTTTGCTTTTGATCTTTGATCATTATTGGTAAAGTGTTCGTTTTAAAAACCTTTTTAATCACACGCATACGGTATCCTCGAATCCTTTTTTCTTTTTAGTTAATTATGTTATGGATCTAGATCTTTAAAAACAATTAAGAAAAAATGAAATCATTAAGGATAAACAAGATTAAGGGTTCGGGTATGGGTTTCTTTCGGATTGCACGCAAATCGAGACCCTTATAGGTCTCGATGGTGATGTTTTCCCACTAGCCGCAACCCTATAAGGGGTGGTGGTGGTTCTGGTTTGCCAGCCGCAACCCCAACTGCTCAAGTAGTGGGTGTCCCAGCTTAGTAGTGGGAACCGAGACCTTATAGGTCTCAGTGGGTCAAGTGTGAACAGCAGGGGCAGCGCAGCCATCAGTGGCAACCTGGCTACGCCAGGGGATGCGTTGGCAGCAGCAGTGGCACCTACAACAATGTTGGTGGCTGCTGTGGTGGTCGGCCGCAAGCTACAGCCACTCGGCTGTGGTGTTACATTGTGTTTGAGGCGACACTGAGACCTCCATGGTCTCGGTGGAGTTCTTAAGGAGCTCGGTTACAACCAAACACACAAGGGGGTGTTTGGCTAAATCTTTACAAAACATGTATTTTTAGTTTATCAATTAATTTAGTTAATTAAAACATATGTAAATTAAACTAATTAATAATCATGACTTAGGTTATATTTATTTAAATAAAAACCATGGTTTATGTATGTCCATTTTATTTATAAAACTTAGGATAAAATAATTATTATATAATTATTCATGTACATTTAATTAATTAAGAAAACTTAGCTTAATTAATTTATATCATTTTAAGGTAAAGTTTAATTACATTAATCATGCAATATTAATAATTAATAATAACTTATTATAACATGTAATATCATTATTAATTAATAATTATAAGTTACGACTAAGTATTTAATCATTATTAAACTTTACTATATAATTAAACATGACATATAATATGCTTATTAAAACCATATGTTATATCATTTTATTTATTTACTAAGCCTATTATTAATTATAGAAATACATTAAATATGGAAACATGCTATTTATGGAAATATATTAAATATGGAAACATACTAGATATAGTAACATGCTATTTATGGAAACATACTAAATATACAAACTTTCTATTTTTGGAAACTTACTATTTATGGAAACTTTCAATTTTTGGAACTTACTATTTAAGGAAACTTGCTATTTTTGGAAAGTTACTATATATAGAAACTTGCTATTTTTGGAAGGTTACTATATATAGAAACCTACTAGTTTTAGAAAGTTACTCATTATGTTATAACAAGTACTATAACACTTAAAACATGAAATACACTAATCTAAAATACATGAAACACTAAGAATCACATGATAAAACAAGAACAAGTAAAACAAGTTAAGAACACGTAAACCTCCTGAAAAGGGAGGGCTTTACCTGGTTTGAGTCTGTGTGGTGGTGGGCTCAAACCCCGTGGATTAGTCGACCAATGAGTCGGAAATCACGGTTACCAAAAAAACACGTCAAGTAAACTGTTAGCCTCAAAATATTGAGTCAAACAAGAATGTTCGGTCATAGGTTTCTATTGTAATATTTATTAGAACGTTGTAATAGATAGTTAAATAGTCGTGGTTCACGGGCTTGGATTTAAGCTACTTAAAGCCCAAAAGACAAGCCCGGTCCAAACAATATACCCCATTATGGTTACATGTAAGCCCAGCTATATAAGGCCCTTCCTAGCATGTTAGGAAGGGTGGATGATCTTATAATTTCTCTTAATCTAATTTCACAAGTTAATCATCTCTCTCTACTTTCTCTCACTACTTTCTCTCTAAAATTCATATCTTTTCCATCTCATTTCTTTAATCTATCATCATATTATTGGGCACAACAATAGGTATCAATCGCCATGGGAGATTTGTGTTTAGTTTGTGGTTATCATTTTTGATTTCATGTGATATCATCTTAAAATCATCTCGTATCAAAAAATTTTGTGTTTTTGAGCTTAAAATCTTCATACAAATTGCCTACAAAGTTGTGGTAGGAATTTGTGTTCCTCATTTTGGTGATTTCCACGAAAAAATTGGAACTTTTGGCTTGATTTTTGGGTAAAAATTCGTCATTTTGGAGTTTTTGGCTACACAGTTCGGAATTTGAAGTTTTATAACTCGGGAAGCTAGGGTTTAGGTTTATTCCGAACTAGGTGAGCAAGTTAGACATTCCGAACTAGGTGGGAAATTCACATATTCCGATTTAGGTGAGAAGGTGTTATGCCGAACAAGGTTAGTGATCTCGATTCCGAATTAGGTGGGAATAAGGGGTATTCCGAACTAGGTGAGATATCGATTCCAAATTAAGTGACAAAGGGGGTATTCCGAACTAGGTGGAAAGAAGTTATTCCGAACTAGATCAGGATTCAACCATTCCGAATTAGTTCCGAATTCAACCATTCCGAATTACATCAGAATTTCACCATTCCGAATTACATCAGAATTTCACCATTCCGAATTACATCAGAATTCCACTATTCCGAATTACATCAGAATTTCACTATTCCGAATTACATCAGAATTTCACCATTCCGAATTACATCAGAGTTTCACCATTCCGAATTAGACCAGAATTCTACCGATTCCGAATTACGTCAGAACTTTCTTGATTCCGAACTAGGTTAACGTTTAACTCATTCCGAATTAGGTCAAGGTTTTTGGATTCCGAACTAGGTCCTTGTTTCGTTAAATTTTTGTTCGAGTATTTTTTAGACTTAGCCACCATCTAGACTAGTTTCGGAATATCGTTTACACGAAGATTAAAAAAAAAGAGTTAAAATTTTTCCGTCAAGTAAATTCAAATTTTTTCCATACTAGTTTTAGGATATTTCTAGCTCGATTTCAAAATTTGGCGATTATAAAATTTTTTGGTCTACCGTTTTGTCGGACTAGAGAATTTATTGTCGGACTGAAGAAAGATCGGAATTTTTTGAATTTAAACCACAATCTATTCACAACAACATCTACTTAAGATCCTATTCACTTAACTTCATTTTTGAGATGGATTCTACTACTGAATATCATGTTACTAATAACAACATAATGGTGACAGGTAACAAAGAGATACCACCAATGCTTGTGCCTGGTCGGTATGCTCAATGGCAATCACGTTTCATCCGATACCTTGATACAAGACCCAATGGTGATGCCTTGAGAAAATGTATTACTCATGGACCATATGTATTCAAGAAGATCTCAATTCCTCCAAGAACAGCCACAAATACTACTGATCCAATACCCGCAAGTGAACGTGATGAAACAAGAGCTGATCTTACACCTGAAAATTATGCTTGGCATGATGCGGAGAAGGAAGCCATCTATATGGTTTTAAGTGGGATTGGAGATGATATTTACTCCATGGTTGATGCATGCCCTACAACACATGAAATGTGGACTGCTATTGAACGCTTGCAACAAGGAGAATCACTCAACAAACAAGATGTCAAAACAAACTTGTTTTGGAATTTTGGCAAGTTTACTTCAAAGGATGGTGAATCAGTTGACTCATACTACTCCAGGTTTTATAAAATGATGAATGACATGACAAGAAATAATCTGCAAGTCTCCACCATGCAAGTCAATGTTCAATTTCTTCAACAACTTCAACCCGAGTGGATACGATTCGTCACTTTAGTGAAACAACAAGAAAAGTTAGACGAGGTCTTTTATCATCGACTCTTTGATATCTTGAAGCAATTTCAGAATGAAGCAAATGAGATTCGAGCTGAACGTGTTGCCAAGACGGCTAACCCACTTGCTTTAGTGACTACAACTCAACATGTTCAAGATCATCGCTCACGTGCTCCTATGCCATACTCCACTACATCATCCTCACCACGATATTCCACATCATCTAAGTCTTCATCATCCACAAGATCACGAGGCAAAGTGCCAAGAGAACCATCACCACCATCTGAGTCATCATCTGAAGAAGAGAGTGATGAAGACCAAGCTCAAAAGAATCGAGAGATGAAACAACAAATTGCTTTCATAATGAAGACTTACAAGAAAATCTACAAACCTACCAACAACAATCTTCGAACATCATCTAACACAAAGAACCAATATGTTGAGAGTCCTCCAAGGTATGACACACGTCGACGTGGTGAAAGTCCTTCTAGATATGATCGACATAATCCAACGCATGTTGAGGGTTCTGCAAGGTATGATCGACAAACTGCCAAGTATGATACTCAGAGGATTGCTGCTGCTACTGGGAATAGGGAAACTATTGGAAGTCAAGTGGTTCAACAAAGTGGGATTCAATGTTTTAACTGCCAAGGTTATGGGCATATGGCAAAGGAATGCAGGAAGCCAAAAAGGGTTAGAGACTCTGGTTATCACAAGGAAAAGATGTTGCTATGCAAGAAGATGGAAGTTGGGGTTAAATTGTCAGCTGAGGAAGGAGCAATGCTTGATGACACTGACGATGAAGAATCCGATCAAGAACTCGATGCACATTACTCGTATATGGCAAAGGTTGAAGAAGTTCTCAAAGTCACTGAAGATGACAACGGTCCTCTTTGACACTGAGCCAATCGATAAGGTACACACTACTGATGAATATAATAATGTATTTGGTGATATTCATGAGCATAGTGATCTACCCAATGCCATTAATGACACATGTATGATGGAAACGGTTGATAGTAATACCACACTTAATTCATCGGACATGTGCAATAATGAGTCTGAGGATGATCAACATGCAAATGAATATGATGAAGAGGAACGTATTGCGCTTGCTAATTTAATTGCCATTTTACAAAAAGATGTCACTGAAAATAAAATGTTTCAAAAGCAATTAAAGAAAGCAAACGCTACGCTCACTCAAAATTTTGAAGAATGCAAAGCTGATCTTATCAAATCGAGTGAGATAACTGAAAGCTATAGAGATGAGCTCCTTCAGAAAACCAAAGAGCTTGAGGGGTACAAGGGTAGTGCGTTAAAAAGTCAAAAGGACGATTTTGAAAACAAATATAATACAACTCTTGAGTTATTAGCCAAAGAGAAGCGTCAATATAATGTTTTCTTAATGGATGAACGTCAAAAAACGTACCTTGTCAATACCAAAGTTAAGGAACTTGAACAAAAGCTCTCTATGACCACTACCGATTCTGCTAAAATTCTTGAGGTTAAGAAACAAGAGGTAGATGCGTTAAAACAAGACTTCAAAAGTAGATATGATAAAGAAATCGAAAAAGTAACAAAACTAGAAGAACAAGTCGAATTTTTGAAGAAAGTTGTTTATAACACGCATGATTCTATTCAAACTGTAAAAATGATAGCACCCCCGTCGATGTTTAAGGGTCAAGCTAGCTTTGCAAGTCCTGAGTACCTTGCCAAAGCTCAAGCTGCGAACCCACGCCTTTATCTTGATGAGTCTGAAAGGACCGATCTTGATTGCATGCCTGTAAGTGCCGATAGTGAAGAGACTGCCCTTTGGGATGATGATAGTCGACCACTTGTCAGTAAGGAGTTTGTGAAACCATTTAATTATGCTTATGAGAATAGTCTTTATGGTTTGTTCAACAAACAAACTCAGAAATCTCGTGAGGAAGTGTTTTTAGAATGCAAACAAAAGAGAATTCAATGGAAAAAAGCATTTGCCCCTAAGAAATCTAATGTTTACAAATATATGAACTACCTTCCTCTAGATGAATCCAAAAGCAAGAGTAGGAAAACATTAGGTATTCTTAAACACCACATAGATAATGTTAAATCTATTGTTGAAAGAGATTGGGCAAAACGTGAAAATGCTGAGTGGTAACGCCCGATTCCTCAAGATATTACCTTGCTTGTGAAAGAACTCTTAATTTCAAATACGGCGTTGATTAAAGAAACTGTTCTTCAATTTGAGGAGTTAATTCGGACTGAAATGTTTGATGATTTAAAATATATTGAGTCTATTGAGAAAAACATTGATGATATTCAAATGGAGAAGTCTGATTTTTTAGATGAATATGATTTACTCTTGCAAGAATGCGTTTCTAAAGATGTTATGTGTGCTTATTTTACATCTTGTGCTGATATTGATGAATATTCTGATGTTGCATGAAAATATCTTGATCAAGTCAAAGAATGTCAACGTCTTGAAACTGAGCTATCGAAACGTAAAGAAAATGTTGATAAAAAGGCTTTTGAGTTACTTCAACACAAAACTGATTTCCTTCAAAAACATTGTCATTCTCTTGAACTTGCTTTGCAAAAAGACGTTGGTAGTTTTCCATATGATAATAACTTGCAAGAAAAACTTTCCAAAACGTTTCGAGAAATAAATTAACAGAATTTGGCAATAAAAGGGTTGAAAGCTCAGTTACAAGACAGGGAAAGAGCGATAGCAGAGTTGTAGAAAGTCGTTACTAAGATGGGTGGAAAAGTTGTGGAACCTAGCATTAAGAAACCTGTTGTTAGACAACCCAATGCCTCTAAAGTGAATAGATCCTCTATCTTGGGAAAACCATCTGCTTTATCAAATTCCTCGTATACAAAACCTATGTTTGCCCCCAAGATGGATGGAAAGGAAAGGTTACCACAGAATCAACCCATAAGGAATACTATAGCACCAAGCGTTAAGCACAATAATGTGATTAAACCAGGGATGTATAGAATGCCCACTAAGCCTACAAACAAAGTTACTCACTCGCCTCAGACTTCTAGAAACACTAATATTCGTGTGTTTTCTAATACAGGAATAGTCTCCACTACTAGTGTTAGCCGGCCTCAGCTTAAGCGCACTCAAGTGAATGATAAGGTCTGGAAACACTAGAGTCAAGAGAAGATGAAGGAAGTAGAAGAATACCCTAGGAATTTGAATGTTTTTAAGAATAAAAAGTCTGTAATCGCGTGTAATGACGATTTGAATATTTTGAATGATATGAATACTATGAATGTCAAATTCGTTTGTGTTAAATGTGGAAAATGTGCTAATGCTAATCATTCTATGTGTGCTATGAACATTGTGAAAGGCGTAGATACTAGAACTAAGACGCAAGTTGTGATGTGTCACACCCCACCATGGCGGAACATGGGGCGCGACGTATGGATATCATCACAACATGGCGTGTCTATAGAGATAACTATATGAAATAAGAAATGTCGTAAAAATGGTGACACGAAGGTCATGACAATATCTCAACAAATGCAAGGGGTCTAGGTAAGTAGGTAACAGTCCTACCTCTTACCCAAGACAATCAAATATCACAAACAAAACAAACATAAGAAACTAAGAAGGAACGGGGATCTCCTTCTATATGCAATCCTAAGGCATCCAAGTCTAGCCACTTCTATCCACAAGCTTAAACACATTCACACCTGAAAGAGACACTAAAACACGTCAACATAAAGTTGGTGAGAGTCATAGGTTTAGACTCCAACGCTAAATCAGTTACAAGCTGTGAATAACAACCATCAACACAATAACATATGGACATTGTGCTACAATCATGTACTAGCAACTAGCATTCAAGTTCAATCAATCATTACAATTCCAAGGCATCACGCCTTACCAACAATCACAATTTCCAAGGCATCACGCCTTACCAACAATCACAATTTCCAAGGCATCACGCCTTACCAACAATCACAATTTCCAAGGCATCACGCCTTACCAACAATCATAATTTCCAAGGCATCACGCCTTACCAACCATCACAATTTCTAATCCAGATCACACTCAAACAAGAATCACATAGCAGTTAATCACATAAATGTACACACAAGTCCATCTCAAACCTTAAAACATTCACAACATTAATTTAGAAAATAATTCAACATAGTGTCTCTTCCATCCCATCTGGAAGTCAAAAACAATAGTAAACATGGGACTATGAAACTCACCTGATTGAGCTTCTCCAAATGTCCTCGCACTAGCAAAAAGCTAACAAACCAAAAACACATAATCAAAACATGAACCAATCACTAAAACGGCTCATCAACCTATGATGGACATCTAGCCTCCTCCTATATAAATACCTCATTTATATGCTCTAAGCATCTCATTAACCCCTCTATAAAGCCCTTAACCCCTTTTACTTCATAACCCGTCCCGTTAACATTTTACCCAAAACAGTCCCGTTTTTCATACCTTAAACTATGGGTCGATCTCCCCCTTAAACATACCCATGATCTCTGTAAAAGGAATATTCACACTTTTATATATGTTAGTTAAAACCTCCCACTTGCCCTAACCTTAAAGCTTCTGTTAAGGCCCCGATATATGTGTATATATTGTTACCTATCCAGAATTCACTGATTTTAAACGTATGAAAAGTTTATTACCATTAGAGGGTCTTACCCTAAACCACAATCTTAGACCAAGTGCAGATCCTTACTACAATATATAAACCATCTCTCATGTTCGTGAGAAGATCCCAATGCAACCCTAAGTACCCCAAACAACCCAAAACTTAAAAAGAAAACAGGCTGATTACAAAACTGTTTTGACCTCCGACTATTGTAACCTGTTTTTGACCCACTTCCCAACCTCTAATTTAGTTCTCGTTTCTTGAATTGGAAAGCCACTTCAATTACCTTTTCAGGGATACTTGGATCGCATCTTGAATGTTCCTAGAACTCCCGATATGATCAAAACAATTGACTCAAAATTCTGCCCAGTTTTTAAAAACGGGTTTAACAAAATCAACCTCATTAATTAACCCTAATCTCTCTAATTACAAGCCCTAATTTATGTGATCATTATATAATGATTAATTCAACATTAATTTACTGTTTTTCAAATTAAACCCTAACCTAAATCCATCATAAGATGATTGAGAAAGAATTAAAACACTTTAATTAAAAAGGGTTATAAAGATTTACCTTTGATTTATGAAAAACCAAGATTTTTATGAAAACCCTAATTCCTCCCTTGTATATTTCGACTCCTTATTGATCTCCAGGGATTTTATGAAGTGTTTTGATAAATAAAAACCTTATATAATTAATCTTAACCAGTCCTAGCCCAAATACAAAAGCCCGGTTCCATTTTTCCCTTTTTCCCCCTTTTTTTTTCTTTTCACATAACCGACCTATACCAATTTAATTTCTTTTTTTTTCCTTTTTATTATTAATATTAGTATTAATAATATTACCTTAATTTTTCTTAATTTATTTCAGCTCCTAAAGCCTCCAAAACCTCAAAACCGTAAAACTAGTCAAATTTACGCGTTTTACCGTAAAAGACGTAAAATATACACTTTTAAAAAAATCTCAAATTTTGAAATAAACTTTATAACTAAGTCCTAAATTACTTAAAACCATCCCGAAAAATATCCATATGACCAATTACCTCATCTGGGACCTCTAAATGTTAAACCGTAAATCGTAAAAACACGATTTTCTATAATACATATACGTATACGTAAAACCACTAAATAACACCATTTCACTTCATAGTCACTACCATGTGAGCTCATGAACATGAAATCATCACAGATCGTTTCATTCACAAGGTACCCCGTACCGGAAACGATATCCAAACCACAATCTATACACACCAATAAGCACATAGACACGTAAAGACACGTAACTAGCACAAAATAAAACTAAGTGACGAACCTCAAAACCAGGGTTGTCACATCACTCCTTCCTAATAGAAATCTCGTCCCGAGATTTACTCCTTAGGATCAAACACACAAACAACAAATCACATGAGGATACTTATTCTAAATGAACTCCTCTCATTTCCACGTGAACTTTAGTTCAAGTCTCAAATTACCACATATACTAACCAACAATATCTAAATTCATTTCCAAACTCTTGACCTCACAGTCAATAAATCTCACAAATGACTCTTTGATAAAACAAAGACTCTTATTCACACAAGTCCTGAATAACCGAACATGCAAATATGCATTCTCAACAACATTTACCAATCTTAATACATGAAATATATCATGTATACCACTCAATTTCCCCCAGGTAATTCTATGCTCATAAGCTAATGGTCCGATCTTTCCAAAGATCATAAATGGACCTACAAAACTCTACATCAACTCTTCCATTTTACCGAAACGTATCACCCGTTACTATGGGTGAAACTTCATACACAACTTTGTCACTAACTCTAGTGGTTTCCTCCTTTTCTACATAGCATCCCTTGTTGCTCTCATCCTTTCCACAACATCATTACCACATTAGTAGCCTCTTTTACCAATTCTAGTCCACATTGGGGACAACTCACCCTATCCTTTCATATAGTGCCTTAGATAGCATTTATCGACTTCTAGTATGATAACGATCACTATATGAAAACTCAGCCATCGCTAATAAGTTTCATAACTCCCTACCATACATTACGATGTGATGCTTCCCCTTGTTTCTTCCCTCGTCAGAGTCCTTCATAAGGCACTCCATACATATTAGGCTAACCTTTACGCAAAACCCTTGATTCCCTCACATCCGTACGCAATTCTTCCAACTTCCCAACTACGTGACTTCTCATTCCTCTTGAAATAGGTGATGAATTAGTCAGTCTATCGACTATCACTCAACTCTCATCGTACTTAATCCTCCACTGCATTATGTATCCCTTCCACCAACTTCGTCCTTACATCGCCCCTTTCTAAGCTACTCCTATCTATGTAGGAAGTATAGTCTACATCCCTTTCTCCATATGATTGTCCAAGCCACGCAACATACATGTTGACGCGTTCTCTGCTTTAGACAACTCAACTCGTGCAACCTACATCTTTCATCCAAACCATCCTAATACGTCATCCATATAGTTCAAGTCCTTCTCAGCTTCACTTCATTCTTCTTATTCCATGTCTCATCAACAATGCTTGCCTTTCCCAGATGGTACTTGGCCTTGCAATTTTCTTTCATCACTTAACTCCACCCAACACCTTTGTCAAAAGTTCAATCAAGATGATTGAATATGTGTTGGAGACGTTCATGATCCGTATAGATCATTCTCCACGTCTCGTACACCAAATGCCTCTAGCATTCTAGGCAAATATAACAATCCAGCCCCACTAACTAAGTCCATCTAGTTCTTCCAAATCTTCAGTTCCTGCAACATATAAGCGATCGCCTTTCTTTGTCGTCCTCGTACGCGTCCAAATCCTTGCTCCACGTATCGTCATGCTTCGCGAATTCATCCGGTCCTTCCGATAATGCCAAGATCAGCTCATTATCCAATCCACCTCTTCAGCCTCCAAAACGCTTCCTCATCCTTCTTCACTTCGCCCTTGCTGGTTCCATGATATGCCACCATCTCTAACTGCTCATCATAGTAAACTTAATACTAAAACTCACACTCGAATATCTCACGTATAACTCCACTCCAAAACCAACACATAATTCGCCTCACTCTCCTTCTTAGATCTGAGTAGATCAAGATGTCGTCGATGCTCCTGATGACAACTCGTTTATATAAGTTCATGCACACTCGGTTCATTGATTCCATGAAAACCGCTAGTGCTTTGGCGAAGCCAAATGCATAACCATAAACCCAAAGAGTTCATACCACCTCCTTGGCAGTTTCAACTATGTCCTCCTTGCACCCTCTCTTAGCGGCAATACGAATAAATTTCTACCTCGTTCTACTTGCAAAATTCTACATGCATTTTAAAAGACCAATACTTCCTCTCATCAGACCACTCAACCGCTTTCCACATCCAATCTACTACTAAGCAACTCAATTTTTACCTTGCATCCGTTGCAATTTCCATCAACTCTTGTTCTTGGAATCATTCCATCTACAATTTCCTTGGAAAGGCACTAACTCCAACTCCTCTCACTTCTCCTCCTTGCTCTACTTATGGTTCTACCTCATAGTAATAGGCAAACCTACTAAATCTCAGGAAATTTTCGGAAAACTTACATGCCTTACGCACAATCATAAATACCTTTGAGATATTGTATCCCCTTCCAACACTCTCTATGGCGCGTTACTTGTGCTAGTATCCCACAAATCTCTATTCATCTCCTTGGTACTCCTAAGAGACCTCATGACCACATTAGTTCGTCTACGAACTTCTTTCCTCCCCACTAAGGGTATTCCGACCGTTCTCTCATGGTCACCTACTTACGCGTGTAGGCGCTACCAAGTCTTCATATGACTACCTCAAAGCTCTCGAACAATACGAAACCAAAACTACATCCTGAATCCATCAGATACGATCAATGAATCAACCCACGGATAACTAACGACATTTCACGTGCACCAGTTAAAACAAGTCAAAAACCACGAGACTCAAAAGAAAACTCAAACCCAAAACGTGTATCATTTCAAAATGACCCATGACAACGAAAAATAATCCAAGAAACACCCAATGGCAACCAAAATATATTACGCCCCGCGACATATTATTTAAACCGTGCAAAAGATCGACATTTTTCCAAAAGAATATATATCTCTTTTTTTTATTATTATTACCTCCCACATCTATGTGACTCAAACAATCTACAAACAACCCTCTTGATGAACTCAAAACTCAACTCAAAAACTAGGTATCCCGTGCATCCCAAATCATAAAAATAAACTACCATTCAAACTCAACCTTTAACCCGACACTTGTACAAAAATTTCGGCCAAGATACTGACCTCCCATGACTTTACATTCTGAATATTTGAAATCCGAGGACATAAGTTTTGGCTTTTGAATCACTCAAAAAGCTCTAAAAACGAACATGTTATGACCAAATCAGTTTTATACTAGTTGTTTTAAAAAAACTAAAGAATAGACTTAGTGATTAATATACCTCTTTTAAATGACAGATATAATTGTATGTGTAACCTTCATAAACTCAATTTAACCTCGTATTAATAATTATAAATGACGTGAATCGGTTAAACCCAATTATATAAACTATGTAAGTAGAAAGAAATTTTACTTCGCTCTATTTTAAAGAAAGTCTTTTAGAATTTGAAATAAATAAGTGTTGATTAAAAAGAAATCTTATGTTGCACCTTGTTTCAAACACGACTCCAACACCTTACCCTTATTTTAACGAATACAACCAACTATCTAACCCTATAATAGATTTCCAAGTCCCCCTTTTTCTCAATATATACCGACCAAAAGAAATGTAAGACCCAACACAAAAGATTTCATTATCTCAAAAGAAACCCAAGTTATTTCAATAGACTTGAAACCAAAAACACTATTTTAAAACGTACAAGTGAAATACGAAACTCAAAGAATACGCTACAAGACACACTTCAAAAGATTCAAAACGTTGTTGGAACTCCAACAAACTCCAGCACCATAAAACACGAACAAACACAAGGTACGTTCAAGTTATAATAACTAGTGAACGACCATATACCATAACCTAACACGTAGTAGTATATATACATCCGCATATATATACCTATTAAATCTCCCAAAACATACTCGTTATCATACATATCAAGTCGATCGCGTCATACACTCGTTTTTCCATACGAGTAATCACCTTTTCACCATCTCACCATGCCACAACAAGGCACAAAACCCATATATTATAAATATACCCAAAATCCACATCTCATCATATACAAGCATGTACTAACCCTCTTTCATGCAATCATACTTAGGAACCCATTGAAGTTGTGGTACTTGTATAACTATGTTGGCCACCATACTTATGCAATTACCCTTTCCCCAATGCACTCCCTCCTATGATGACACTTATAAAAATCAATACAACACATAACACATAAATCCATCTACTCACATAAGCTCATAACCACATAACAAAGGGTCAAAACTCCAACTATTAAAATAACATAGTCAAACTCTCGGAATACAGAAATCCATAGTCTAGCTAAAACAGCCTAGACTAAATCCAAAACGAAAACATAATCAGTTATAAGTCATGTCGCCCGTAAGAGTGGAAACGGCTTAAAACCCTTCCTATCCACCTACTCCTAGTAACTCGAACCACCACACGGTTCTTAGGGAACATGACTTAAACATCAAAAGAAAAATAACATACCTCAGGTATGTAGAATAACTCGATAAAAGATAAAAACTACCTTGTACTAAATTATGTACTATAATGTACCATTTAAGCAAAATACAACCGTGACTAGCGTGTACGATTATGGTTCAACCCGCACTAGTCACAAACCCGAAAAGAAAATAACAGGTGACTAAGTATGAACATACTACGGTTCAATTCATACTAGTCAAAACATCGCAATAAATAACATCCAAACACATCAATTAATATAAAATGCACACATACTCCTATGACGCCTATATGCAGGGACCCTTAAGCTATAGACTAGGCTACGCGACTAGGCAACCTAATTCTCTATAACCATTGGCTCTGATACCATTCTGTCACACCCCACCATGGCGGAACATGGGGCGCGACGTATGGATATCATCACAACATGGTGTGTCTATAAAGATAACTATATGAAATAAGAAATGTCGTAAAAATGGTGACACGAAGGTCATGACAATATCTTAACAAATGCAAGGGGTCTAGGTAAGTAGGTAAAAGTCCTACCTCTTACCCAAGACAATCAAATATCACAAACAAAACAAACATAAGAAACTAAGAAGGAACGGGGATCTCCTTCTATATGCAATCCTAAGGCATCCAAGTCTAGCCACTTCTATCCACAAACTTAAACACATTCACACCTGAAAGAGACACTAAAACACGTCAACATAAAGTTGATGAGAGTCATAGGTTTAGACTCCAACGCTAAATCAGTTACAAGCTGTGAATAACAACCATCAACACAATAACATATGGACAATGTGCTACAATCATGTACTAACAACTAGCATTCAAGTTGTAACACCCCCACAAAATGCTATGCGCAGCAGAACTACAACATATGGGTGCTACGTAGTTATCATCACACATAAGCTATATTAAACGACTCAAGAGACGTAAAAGTTCAAACATAAAATTTAACATTATTAAAAACATACAAGTCTACAGTTTTCCAATCCCAAGAATTATATAAAACAGAGTTGCGTTTAGGTCCCCACTGAATCTCAACCCAAAAATACATTTTCATTCACATGACATAGTATAAAATTTTTAAGTGCAAAAAAAGGGAGGAAAACAAAGTAGACCGCCAAGCCACCACAACTTCCATCCTCGCATGTTCCACTGCTATCAATCTTGGTTACCTGAAACACATGCTTAAAATCGTCAACACAAAGGTTGAGCGAATCTATAGGTTTATCAAAACATCAGTTGAACATAAGTATTAAAAACTAATCATGATCATTCAATAGCATTGTCGTACTCACAATCTATTACTCAAGGATATGACAATTGTGTTTAAGCTCATGACACTAATCCGTTAACTCAATCACCCGCGTAATAATTACCGGCGTGATTCAGATGAAACCAGTGCCCCTTCTAAAGGCATCAGTTGCAATTATATCTTATCTCTCATACAAGATAATCTACCGCAGAACTTACTCAACGTACAGCTTCTCGGCTAGCATTGGGTCGTTAGCCCCGTAGTACTACAAATTGTATAAGCGGCTATTTCCCCCTACTCGAGGGCAGGACAATAGTTAATAGTTCATGAATTTAGGGACTTTTGCAACTAGGTACTCAACACAATTTCGAGGAAACATTCGGGTCCAACAATCAATCAAGACTTATGTTCATTTTCATTTAAATTAGCATGTATCCCCCTCGCGGGTTAAAAACATTTGAATAAAGTAAAGAGCGAGGCTATAGACTCACCTGGCGTAGTAGTAGTAGTTCTAGCGAAGACGTAACGAAAAATGTCACCGACGACGTGGATGCCCGGGAAAATCAAACACTTGACCTAAAAATCAAGGTACGTAGACCAAATCAATACTCCGCGTACATAATTGTACTAAACACACGCAAATGCAAACACACTCAATACTTATGAAAACTCACGCCAAAGTCAAACAAGTAGTTGTTACTAGACTTATACCATGTATCAATGTTATTAAAGTTACTATCCATTTTACGGTTTCGCCGATACTTACCAAAAGTATGGGCTGTTTTACTATACTTAACCATTTTTATAAAATTTGACAAAATTCTCAAAAATACTATAAGACCTGTAGAAAACACATATTTAATCCCAATAAAAGTTTTGACTTCTACGACACATTACTCAACACGTTTTCCAAAAACTACGTTTTTCGGACTGAAATTGTACTTCGACCAACTTGGACCTCTTTGACCTATATGAAATGCACCTTTGACTTCTTTGACTCCTAAGTCCAATTATAGACTCAATTACACAGGTTTGTGACCAAAATTTGACCCTTGACCATTTACCAATTCATACTTGTGGTCCTCGGGATTTGACTAAAACTATACATAAATTCGGATTATGAAAGTTCTCGTCTCCCGGTACTCGATCTTTAAAACCTCATAACTTTTAGCTCGTTTTGAGTCACGGGCTCTACCTTATACCAAATTAAAGCTAAGAAGACCCTCTATGACTACATTTAGTTATCTAGACCTGTAGGAAAAAATTATTTTTACGAAAAGGTCTCAAAGTTTCTGCCTAAATTTATCCATATCAAAATCACACTTAAGCTCGATTCCAAACCTATCAATCACTACTAGGTTTCATCCTAAGCATTCCCAAACATATCCAAACACAAATTTCAGTCCTAAACCCCTATTGATCATCAACCTCATAAAACCAAAATCATAAAACAAACATGCAATGTGTTTAACCCATTCAAACACACCCAAAACACCCTTATAAACACAAACCCATGACATTTCATCAAACACCTTGAACACACCCAAAACCCCAAAAATTTCGTGGCTTTTAGGGGCTGTGGAAGACATAAATCATAACCCCCATCTTGTTTTATAGGTGAATTAACATTATATACACATGAATTAAACATGTGTATGGTTTAATTTGATCAAAACCCGTTTTTGAAAAATCACAAATTTTTTGGAAGAAAATAAATGGATGCATGCATGTAAATGTTGGTGGGATATACTTACAATGATGTTAGAAAGGTGGGACTTTGATTGGATTCTTCAAAAACCAAGTTTTGGTGGTGGATTGGTGGTTTTTGGTGGGTGGCCGTCGGCCTAAGAACACAAGGGAGGGGTGTTTGATCTTTTTTTTCTAAAATGTGTTGTGTGTGTGTGTTTGTGCCTTTTTGTGAGATGGGAGGGACTAAAGTGTATATTTTTGATTTCTTTTGGCCTCAAGTAAAAACGTCCTTAAAACTTTGCGGGATTGACTCACTAGTCAATTTAGAAAATTTTACGGGAGTCGGAAATCATCCCGAACACTCCAAAATATTTTTGGGATACTTTAAATGTACTCGGAAGGCTATAAAACTCACCCGACTCAACTTAACACGAACCGTAAGTAAAATTCTCGAAAAACTCAAATATCGATCAATCGATAATAAAATGTAAGTTTTGGGCATCCGTGGGTATCGTAGTCGTCATCGGTTCTTCTTAAATCGTCAAACGTTAAATTACGACCGTAAACGTTGGTTTCAACTTAAACCGTCAAATAATTCCACGATAAAAATTCTTAAAAATTTCAAAAATATACGTAAAATAAGATTAAATAAATGACGTTGGGCTCGGGATATCACATCCACAAGTGAGCCACAACTTAAGAGAGATGCTCATACTGAACAACTCTTGAGACGATAACTTAGCATCATACGGCACTTTCACGGTTGTTACATCCTTCCCTCCTTAAGGGAGCGACGTCCCGGCGCTCGCCTCTTCTTATGCTCGCATTATGTACTACTAGTAAGATAAAGGTACTTCTTCCTAAAGAGGTCTTCATGTTCTGTTCTGGGCTTCGGTTCACGTCTGGTGTTCCATCACACCTTCACCATGAGTATTATACCTTGCTTCAATCTACTAACATCTCGATCCATGATCTCCACTTCAATTTCCCAATTTCTTCCTACGGTTATCAGCACGTCTCTTCTCACAGCTTCTCGCGGTCAACAAGTGATTCTCAATCTACACCATCTCCTCCGGAGTCTCTCAAATCATTTCAGGTCCATTCAATTGACTTTTTCCTACTTCATTCCACTCAACTGGTGATTTACATTTTCATCAACATAATTCTTCAAATGTTGCAGCTTCACGGCTAACATGGTAAATGTCGTTGTACAAGGATACCTCCACGGCAAGTGTCGGTCTCAACAACTATCAAAATCAATCACACACGCTCGGAGCTCGTCCTTCAACGCTCGAATCGTCCTTACACTTGGTTCATCGTCTCATAAAAACAATTAATCATGAAGGAAACATCACACGGGTCACACATAACCCCATCGGAAAACGTTCAAAATATAAAAGACGAAGTAATTAATACTATTCGTGCAAAATCACCTTATCGCAATATTACGTACATACAACCCTACTTCGTCAAAACGAATTCATCGATACGAAATCATTCGGCGTATACATAACTCTCTCGAAGACATCACAATCCAAACAAACACAAAAGCCATTATGAAACACATACCACCATATTACGACATGTTTGCAACATAGCCAAACCATGCTAAACCAATCAGTTCAATCAGTTAACTCACGCTTGCTAATCAGCCAAGCCAAGATAAAACAAGAATATTGACATAATTCTCGGATGAGTCCAGTCAAAAGAAAATTGCAAGTTAAAGAAGGTTCAAGAGCTTGCTAGCTATGGATGCATATCCAAAAAGAAATAAAATACTTACATATGTCATCGTAGGGTGCTCACACACGGATCCATACCCAAAAGATACTACAAGAACACCATCTTACTTCCGTCCCAAACGTGGTCAAAATCTTAATAAATATCATCGTTCACAGTAAAAAAAATACATTACATGGCACGTGTTCTCCATGATCGGACTTCATTGGACAATGTCGTCTCAAGTTCTCACAACTTACGATCACTTGACTAAGTCACATACAACATAAACACATAAAAGGCAAGGGTTTACCACAAAAACATCAACTATGGATATCTATCGTTTAACCATCGATAATCAAGGATGGTTGAGTCAAGCAAAGAGGATTCCTCACTTAAATAAACGAAAACGACAATGGAATTGTCTTCCAATTACTGATGCACAGTTGGTAAACTTCAACAGTTTACCGCGTGTCGTTGTCATATCAAAAGAACAAGAAAAGAATAATAAATAAAGTACGATACATTCGCTGTAGGAGAAGTCTTCGTTATTTCCCTTAGAGTTATTCGAACTCTGATTTCCTCTACTTCGGCATTTTTCCATCTTTATTAAAAACTCTTCTCCCGGTGACGATACGAGCCCCTTTGGTATTTTATCAACACCCTCGTGATTCCGATGAAATTTGCACGTCACACACAACTCATAAAAACATTTTCCAAAAACTACTCGGTCACAGTGACTTACCAAGTCAACACCAAACGAAAGAAAAGATTTCAAGGAATACAAGAAAAATTCAAAAATTGTCTTTAAAAATCAAAGAAATTACGACTACTTGCAAAAATGATCCACCATTTTAAAAAGAAACGTTCTCATCCAAACGTTTATCAAAACACTACAAGTTTCAAGATGACCAATTTGTTTGACACGATAGTGCCCTTCCTAAACTATGCATAATTAGCTAGATCATGCATACTTGAGGATCAAGCAACAACAACCAACAAAACAGGACTCTTCCCGAATTATGCATAGTTAGCTAAGCTGTGCATAATTGAGGATCGAGTGACAACACAAACATTATTATTACATACCAAACACGACTATGGAAGTTTTCGACCTAGCCTTCAAAATAATTAAATCATTTGAAATGAAATTTGAAATGGGAAAATATTGCTACCATCGTTTTAAGAAACACATCAAACATTTTTTCGTCCATTTTGGAAACATACTTTTACTTTGCCTTTTTGTGAGGAAAATAAATAAATAATTAAATAAAGAAATCGACACTATTTGCATTTAGTTCACCAAAACATTTGACACACTCATACCTATTTTCACAATAGACTATTCACAAAATAACGGTAAGGTGGTTCATGATTAAAGATCATTGCAAGCACAACAAGTAATAAAATTAAGATCAATGAGATCGAACGAGGTAAACAAGCAATATAATTGTCAACGGAAATTAACTACATTAGAAATGAAAATACTTCAAATATATGACGAAAGTCTCAGGATAACAACAGCGATCTACGAATACATGGAGTAAAAGTTGAATATCAACACAAGCGTCAAAAATAAAACAACGATCACACTTCCCATCGTCTCGAGTTGCACACCCATTCCACCAAGGGTATACGGGGAGAGAAGAATAACCACTTGGTAAAATAGAAACAATTTCACCAGAAAGATCGAGTTCTTTCACCTCTACAATTTGGTAAAGCGGCTTCGCCTCCTCGGTTTTGTTCAATATAATTAAATAACCAATTTAATGAAGATTTATAGCATCATTCAAGTAAATACAGAATTTTAGGTTCCATTAACCGTAAGAAGAAAAGTCACAACGTCCATGATCATGACAAAATACACCAGGTGACATACCCTCATCATCAAGTACTAGCGAAGTAGCGACACAAAAATAAATATAATAATATTGGTTTCATACCATAGACAATATTAAAATGAACAATCACATGACGACTCATGTTTAGATACAGACTCACAAAATCAAAGAAGGGATGTCGGACGATCGAACCATCGTGACTCAAAACGTTATATATACATCTTTATTAAATAATATACAAGTAGGCGTGTGTTGTGTAATCCAGTTGCGTATAATAATTAGTGTTACCTTGTACATTGTAAAACCGAACATTTACACATTTTTAATTTGTGTTACACCATTAAAGAATTTATACCTTTCATTTTCCAATCTTTACAACGCTTTCATTTCTGGAAAAATTTCAATCTCTCGGAAATTATTAACATTAGTAGATGCGGTGACTCGGTCATCATAATTGACAAATCATTAGGTTTAAAAATCTCCATACTTGTGTCAAAACCTCATTAATGTTCATACCTTAAGTACCAAAAACATACGTAGTAAGAATTTTCCAAGTTTTACGTTTTTATTATTACGACTTATATTATCACAAATATACACGTATCCAACATGACTCAAACTAGTCCAATTAACTCTTAAAATCAACCTTTTACTTTTATTACACACATGTTTTCCCCAAAACTGTTTTGTTAAATCATATTCGCGTAATTCGACTCAAATGATAAAGAGGTTTCATGTGGTATTATCTCGGATACTTACTGATTTTAGTCGACACTTGAATCTTGATGATAATAATAAAATAATAAATAATTAAGATGCTCATCTCAATAATTTTAAAATATATAAAATTCAACTTTTTAATCCTTAGCCCATTATCAAATGATTTTAAAATTAACACATCTCGTCGCGGAATAAAACAAAAGATTTTTCAAACGATTTTAAACAAGCATCATCAAATTACACATATTGATTCTCTATAACGACAATTTAACAAACAAATGATTTCCAATGACGTTCCATCAATGTTTAAAATTTCATTTCAAGCATTATAATTTCATACTTAAAGTGTATATTCCGATTTTATCCCAGTTTATTTACTACAACGAGTGACGAGTTCCAGTTTACACCAATGCATACGTAAACATAACCTTATGTTTAAAATAAACCAATTTTTGCAAAGTTTCTACCTCCAAAATATATGACCAATTTTTTTTTCTACTCTATATTACAAATTATGCCAAAAGTTTGCTACATTGACCCGAAAATTAATTCATACTAAATCCGAAGCTACATATACTCAATAGTCATCTCGTAAATTTTATTATAACTCCTTTCTCGAACTAATTTAAACAAATCCTTAACAAGTCCATCACAATCTTTTAGTATCAAATTTTAATATATGAAAACAAGGATTTTACGAGTAATAATAATTACTTATTACGATTTACCAACCAAGGTTGAAGGAAAATAATTTCACAATGTCCGTTTATTCTCTACACGAATTTCACTTGTTATAAGACACATCACACGCCATTTTTATCCAAAAGTTTCATTCACCAAATATTAAATATATAAAACACTTTATGTTTAAATCATTCAATCAACAAAGTTTGATGCTTACTTAACTTGCACAAATGCCGGACCTCGTCATGTAAAATATTAACTTCAAAATAATGAATCAACAAAACAAAATGAAATAAATGGAACGAGAATACGTATGTCAACTAAATGTTGTTATCGGCCTCGGATGAGTCTCGAAATCGTACTCCACAAAATTAACACAAAAACCAACCAAATTCTAAGTTATCGCGCTTGATCACAACGCCAGTCTATTTTAAAACACATCTTTAAAATTCAAGTAGAATAGTAAACAACGATTTAATGGCAACACGCCTCAACCACGTTTCATAATATACACACATGATTCGCCGCCCCAATGTACGCATCATCGATTATACTTCGTCTATGTTATAGTTACGTGAACTAACATATCAAACCCATAAGGAATAAAGAAAATAAAGTAATACGTAAGTAAATTACGTTTCAAAAGAAAATGTCCAAAATGACACATCACGGTGCGATAACGACAATCGGGATCAATCTAGTCGATATAAAATATGTTACGAAGCATCATTTACGTATCTAGGATATCAAACGAGGTTCATACTCGTTTATCCGAACAATAAATTAATTATCAAGATTGATAATTTGCGGTAAGGCCGAATTCTCAACAAAACCGCATTTTAATGTACGATAATTTCTCAAGGGCCATTGCTTCACGTGCAATGCCTTTAAATACCATAGTATATACATACTTATACATACAACCATTCCTACATACACGTAGGATTATAACGCGGTGTTGCCATGTAATGCAATGTAGCCCGTTATGCCAATTACATGCAACATATAAGATAATCTTACAAGAATTTGCAAATTACGATGATAAGTACTCAACGTACAGAACAATATATCTCAATATATATCTCAAAGTATTTACTCACTAAATACTTAGGGAATTCATATCAATTTCGAGGGATACATCTAAAATATAAAGCAATGCTAAAGAATTCTTACCGGAGCCATGCAGGATAGTTGTGTGCTTGGACAATTTCTTACGACACCAAAAGTTATAGTTTAGGATTTTTCAAAACGACCTAGTTCTCTATAACTCATGGCTCTGATACCAATCTGTAACACCCCCACAAAATGCTATGCGCAGCAGAACTACAACATATGGGTGCTACGTAGTTATCATCACACATAAGCTATATTAAACGACTCAAGAGACGTAAAAGTTCAAACATAAAATTTAACATTATTAAAAACATACAAGTCTACAGTTTTCCAATCCCAAGAATTATATAAAACAGAGTTGCGTTTAGGTCCCCACTGAATCTCAACCCAAAAATACATTTTCATTCACATGACATAGTATAAAATTTTTAAGTGCAAAAAAAGGGAGGAAAACAAAGTAGACCGCCAAGCCACCACAACTTCCATCCTCGCATGTTCCGCTGCTATCAATCTTGGTTACCTGAAACACATGCTTAAAATCGTCAACACAAAGGTTGAGCGAATCTATAGGTTTATCAAAACATCAGTTGAACATAAGTATTAAAAACCAATCATGATCATTCAATAGCATTGTCGTACTCACAATCTATTACTCAAGGATATGACAATTGTGTTTAAGCTCATGACACTAATCCGTTAACTCAATCACCCGCGTAATAATTACCGGCGTGATTCAGATGAAACCAGTGCCCCTTCTAAAGGCATCAGTTGCAATTATACCTTATCTCTCATACAAGATAATCTACCGCAGAACTTACTCAACGTACAGCTTCTCGGCTAGCATTGGGTCGTTAGCCCCGTAGTACTACAAATTGTATAAGCGGCTATTTCCCCCTACTCGAGGGCAGGACAATAGTTAATAGTTCATGAATTTAGGGACTTTTGCAACTAGGTACTCAACACAATTTCGAGGAAACATTCGGGTCCAACAATCAATCAAGACTTATGTTCATTTTCATTTAAATTAGCATGTATCCCCCTCGCGGGTTAAAAACATTTGAATAAAGTAAAGAGCGAGGCTATAGACTCACCTGGCGTAGTAGTAGTAGTTCTAGCGAAGACGTAACGAAAAATGTCACCGACGACGTGGATGCCCGGGAAAATCAAACACTTGACCTAAAAATCAAGGTACGTAAACCAAATCAATACTCCGCGTACATAATTGTACTAAACACACGCAAATGCAAACACACTCAATACTTATGAAAACTCACGCCAAAGTCAAACAAGTAGTTGTTACTAGACTTATACCATGTATCAATGTTATTAAAGTTACTATCCATTTTACGGTTTCGCCGATACTTACCAAAAGTATGGGCTGTTTTACTATACTTAACCATTTTTATAAAATTTGACAAAATTCTCAAAAATACTATAAGACCTGTAGAAAACACATATTTAATCCCAATAAAAGTTTTGACTTCTACGACTCATTACTCAACACGTTTTCCAAAAACTACGTTTTTCGGACTGAAATTGTACTTCGACCAACTTGGACCTCTTTGACCTATATGAAATGCACCTTTGACTTCTTTGACTCCTAAGTCCAATTATAGACTCAATTACACAGGTTTGTGACCAAAATTTGACCCTTGACCATTTACCAATTCATACTTGTGGTCCTCGGGATTTGACGAAAACTATACATAAATTCGGATTATGAAAGTTCTCGTCTCCCGGTACTCGATCTTTAAAACCTCATAACTTTTAGCTCGTTTTGAGTCACGGGCTCTACCTTATATCAAATTAAAGCTAAGAAGACCCTCTATGACTACATTTAGTTATCTAGACCTGTAGGAAAAAATTATTTTTACGAAAAGGTCTCAAAGTTTCTGCCTAAATTTATCCATATCAAAATCACACTTAAGCTCGATTCCAAACCTATCAATCACTACTAGGTTTCATCCTAAGCATTCCCAAACATATCCAAACACAAATTTCAGTCCTAAACCCCTATTGATCATCAACCTCATAAAACCAAAATCATAAAACAAACATGCAATGTGTTTAACCCATTCAAACACACCCAAAACACCCTTATAAACACAAACCCATGACATTTCATCAAACACCTTGAACACACCCAAAACCCCAAAAATTTCGTGGCTTTTAGGGGCTGTGGAAGACATAAATCATAACCCCCATCTTGTTTTATAGGTGAATTAACATTATATACACATGAATTAAACATGTGTATGGTTTAATTTGATCAAAACCCGTTTTTGAAAAATCACAAATTTTTTGGAAGAAAATAAATGGATGCATGCATGTAAATGTTGGTGGGATTTACTTACAATGATGTTAGAAAGGTGGGACTTTGATTGGATTCTTCAAAAACCAAGTTTTGGTGGTGGATTGGTGGTTTTTGGTGGGTGGCCGTCGGCCTAAGAACACAAGGGAGGGGTGTTTGATCTTTTTTTTTTCTAAAATGTGTTGTGTGTGTGTGTTTGTGCCTTTTTGTGAGATGGGAGGGACTAAAGTGTATATTTTTGATTTCTTTTGGCCTCAAGTAAAAACGTCCTTAAAACTTTGCGGGATTGACTCACTAGTCAATTTAGAAAATTTTACGGGAGTCGGAAATCATCCCGAACACTCCAAAATATTTTTGGGATACTTTAAATTTACTCGGAAGGCTATAAAACTCACCCGACTCAACTTAACATGAACCGTAAGTAAAATTCTCGAAAAACTCAAATATCGATCAATCGATAATAAAATGTAAGTTTTGGGCATCCGTCGGTATCGTAGTCGTCATCGGTTCTTCTTAAATCGTCAAACGTTAAATTACGACCGTAAACGTTGGTTTCAACTTAAACCGTCAAATAATTCCACGATAAAAATTCTTAAAAATTTCAAAAATATACGTAAAATAGGATTAAATAAATGACGTTGGGCTCGGGATATCACATCCACAAGTGAGCCACAACTTAAGAGAGATGCTCATACTGAACAACTCTTGAGACGATAACTTAGCATCATACGGCACTTTCACGGTTGTTACACAAGTTCAATCAATCATTACAATTCCAAGGCATCACGCCTTACCAACAATCACAATTTCCAAGGCATCACGCCTTACCAACAATCACAATTTCCAAGGCATCACGCCTTACCAACAATCACAATTTCAAAGGCATCACGCCTTACCAACAATCACAATTTCCAAGGCATCATGCCTTACCAACAATCATAATTTCCAAGGCATCACGCCTTACCAACCATCACAATTTCCAATCCAGATCACACACAAACAAGAATCACATAGCAGTTAATCACATAAATATACACACAAGTCCATCTCAAACCTTAAAACATTCACAGCATTAATTTAGAAAATAATTCAACACAGTGTCTCTTCCATCCCATCTGGAAGTCAAAAACAACAGTAAACATGGGACTATGAAACTCACCTGATTGAGCTTCTCCAAATGTCCTCGCACTAGCAAAAAGCTAACAAACCAAAAACACATAATCAAAACATGAACCAATCACTAAAATGGCTCATCAACCTATGATGGACATCTAGCCTCCTCCTATATAAATACCTCATTTATATGCTCTAAGCATCTCATTACCCCCTCTATAAAGCCCTTAACCCCTTTTACTTCATAACCCGTCCCGTTAACATTTTACCCAAAACAGTCCCGTTTTTCATACCTTAAACTATGGGTCGATCTCCCCCTTAAACATACCCATGATCTCTGTAAAAGGAATATTCACACTTTTATATATGTTAGTTAAAACCTCCCACTTTCCCTAACCTTAAAGCTTCTGTTAAGGCCTTGATATATGTGTATATATTGCTACCTATCCAGAATTCACTGATTTTAAACGTATGAAAAGTTTATTACCATTAGAGGGTCTTACCCTAAATCACAATCTTAGCCCAAGTGCAGATCCTTTCTACAATATATAAACCATCTCTTATGTTCGTGAGAAGATCCCAATGCAACCCTAAGTATCCCAAATAACCCAAAACTTAAAAAGAAAACAGGCTGATTACAAAACTGTTTTGACCTCCGACTGTTGTAACCTGTTTTTGACCCACTTCCCGACCTCCAATTTAGTTCTAGTTTCTTGCATTGGAAATCCACTTCAATTACCTTTTCAGGGAAACTTGGATCGGATCTTGAATGTTCCTAGAACTCCCGATATGATCAAAACAATTGACTCAAAATTCTGCCCAGTTTTTTAAAACGGGTTTAACAAAATCAACCTCATTAATTAACCCTAATCCCTCTAATTACAAGCCCTAATTTATGTGATCATTATATAATGATTAATTCAACATTAATTTACTGTTTTTCAAATTAAACCCTAACCTAAATCCATCATAAGATGATTGAGAAAGAACTAAAACACTTTAATTAAAAAGGGTTATAAAGATTTACCTTTGATTTATGAAAAACCAAGATTTTTATGAAAACCCTAATTCCTCCCTTGTATATTTCGACTACTTATTGATCTCCAGGGATTTTATGAAGTGTTTTGATAAATAAAAACCTTATATAATTAATCTTAACCAGTCCTAGCCTAAATACAAAAGCCCGGTTCCCTTTTTCCCTTTTTCCCTTTTTCTTTTCTTTTTTTTCACATAACCGACCTATACCCATTTAATTTCTTTATTTTTTCTTTTTATTATTAATATTAGTATTAATAATATTACCTTAAATTTTCTTAATTTATTTCAGCTCCTAAAGCCTCCAAAACCTCAAAACCGTAAAACTAGTCAAATTTACACGTTTTACCGTAAAAGACGTAAAATATACACTTTTAAAAAAAATCTCAAATTTTGAAATAAACTTTATAACTAAGTCCTAAATTACTTAAAACCATCCCGAAAAATATCCATATGACTAATTACCTCATCCGAGACCTCTAAATATTAAACCGTAAATCGTAAAAACACGATTTCTATAATACATATACGTATACGTAAAACCACTAAATAACACCATTTCACTTCATAGTCACTACCATGTGAGCTCATGAACATGAAATCATCACACATCGTTTCATTTACAAGGTACCCCGTACCAGAAACGATATCCAAACCACAATCTATACACACCAATAAGCACATAGACACGTAAAGACACGTAACTAGCACAAAATAAAACTAAGTGATGGACCTCAAAATCAGGGTTGTCACATGATGCCTATTAGTGCTAGTAAACCCAAACGCAAATTGAACCATTCTGGTGCAACCCCCACTAAGAAAATTAATGCATTAGACTCCACCACTAAGAACCCTAGAAGCAGAATTAAGGAATTATATGAGTCTGCTAGCAAGTCTTGGAAATGGTGGTTTGCTAATCAATGTCCTCCATGATATAAATGGATGCCTAAAGCTAGGACAGAAAATGTGAAAACGAGTGTTAGTATGCCTTTAAATGTTGCTAGGGACACTAATGATTCTACTATCATAACTACTGTGGTATCCAATTTAGCAAATGCTCCATCGTGTTCTAACTCTTCGGCAAGTGATACAAATAATTCTCTTCATATTGGACTCCGGATGCACAAAGCACATGACGGGGAATCTCAAGCTTCTAATTAACTTCGTGGAGAAGTTCCTGGGTACGGTCCGGTTCGAAAATTATCAATTTGCACCGATCCTAGGATATGGAGATTTGGTTCAAGGGAATATAACGATCAAAAGGGTATACTACGTCGAAGGGCTCAATCACAATCTTTTCTCGGTTAGTGAATTCTGTGATACAGATTTGGAGGTTGCTTTCAGAAAGAAGACATGTTTTGTTCATGATTATGATGGGTATGACTTACTTACCGGTACACAGGGTACAGATATTTACACAATTTCACTACAAGACACAACTTCATCAACTCCAATTTGCTTTATGGCTAAAGCTTCATCGACTCAGGCATGGTTATGGCATCAACGTTTATCTCATCTTAACTTTGATACCATCAACTTGCTTTCCAAGAAAGATATTGTGAGAGGCCTTCCAAGCTTGAAATTCATGAAAGATCATCTTTGTTCTTCTTGTGAGCTTTGTAAAGCTAAACGAAGTAGTTTCAAGACAAAAACTACACAAAGCTCAAAAGGACGGTTAGATCTTCTTCATATGGATCTGTGTGGTCCCATGCGTGTTCATAGTATCAATGGAAAGAAATATATTCTTGTAATTGTCGATGATTACTCAAGGTACACATGGACTCACTTCTTGAGGTCCAAGGATGAAACACCCGAAGTTCTCATCAGCTTTCTTAAACTGATACAACGTGGTCTTCAAGCTCAAGTTAAAGTGGTTCGTACTGACAAAGGTACAAAATTTTTGAATTCAAATCTGAGAAACTATTTTGAAGCCGAAGGAATTGAACATGAAACATCTATTGCTCGAACACCCGAACAAAACGGCGTTGTTGAAAGACGAAACCGTACTTTAGTTGAGGCTGCTCGAACATTATTATCCGCTTCAAAACTTACACTATACTTTTGGGCCGAAGCCGTGTCCACTGCATGCTACACACAAAACCGACCCTTAATTATCCCAAGACACGAAAAGACACCATATCACATAATTCATGATCGAAAACCTTCACTCAAACACCTTCATATTTTTGGATGTACTTGTTACATAATACGAGATGGTGAAAATTGGATAAGATGAAAGAGAAAGGTGATGCATGTATTCTTGTGGGATATGCAACTCAGTCTAAGGGATATAGAGTATACAACAAGAGAACAAAATTGATAGTAGAGACCATTCACATTCGATTTGATGAATTAAAAGAAATGGCACTTGAACAAAACAGTTTAAGTCCCGATCCACAATGACAAACGACTTCCGTTCACAACCAAACGGAACTCGAAACTCAAGACCACAACAATGAACCGTCAAGTTCAAAGCTGGTTCCACAAAATGTTCCAAGAGCAGATATGACAGTTAACACGACAATTAAAGAGTTGGAAATGTTATATGGACCAATGTATGATGAATATTTCACGTGGGAGAAACATGTTGTATCGAGGTCTTCCGCTGTCACTCATGATAAGAATGATGATACCGATCATCGTCAACAAAAGGATACAACTTCATCTACTTCAACACCAGTTGCTGCAGAGTTACTTCCTCAGAATATCACATCAACAACCGCTCCTACAACATCTACAACTACTATCATTGCTCCAGAGAACACATATCAATCAGACAATGCATTATCTGACGAAGATGAATTTATCAACCCATTCGGTACACCGGTACTTGAAACTAGAGAGTCTTCTACTCGCCATGTTGATCCGTCAAATATGCACACGTTCTATCAACGACATCCTTCAACACATCATTGGACCCAAGATCATGCTTTGGTTCAAGTAATTGGAAACCCTTCACAGCCTGTTCGTACAAGACGACAGCTTAACACCGATGGCGATGTTTGTATGTTCGCACTCGTCGTGAGTTCAGCTGAACCAAAAAACATCAAAGAAGCCATGGCTGATCATGCTTGGATTGAATCGATGACGGATGAACTTCAACAATTTGAAAGACTTAAAGTTTGGGAACTTGTTGACAGACCATACGATGTAATACCATTAAATCTTCGATGGATCTGGAAAAACATGATGGATGAAGAGAACACAATCATCAAGAATAAATCTAGGCTAGTGGCTAAAGGGTATGGACAGAAAGAGGGTATTGATTTTGAAGAATCATTTGCACCAGTAGCTCGAATGGAAGCGGTCAGGATTTTTCTTGCTTATGCTGCACACAAGGGATTCATTGTCTATCAAATGGACGTAGAGACGGCGTTTCTTAACGGTCCTTTGAAGGAAGAAGTCTATGTCACGCAGCCGGAAGGATTCGTCAATCCTCATTATCCTGACAAGGTGTATCGTCTCCACAAAGCACTTTATGGACTCAAGCAAGCTCCAAGGGCGTGGTACGATGAGCTCTCGAAATTTCTGGTCTCCGAAGGTTTCTCAAAAGGTTCCACTGATCTAACTTTGTTCACTTATAAATATGGGGATGACATTTTGCTTGTGTAGATTTATGTTGACGACATTATTTTTGGGTCTAAAAATCCAAAACTTTCAAAATGGTTTGAAAAAGTAATGCACAACAAATTTGAAATGTCTATGATAGGCGAACTGAAATTCTTTCTAGGAATTCAAGTTCACCAATCCCCAAGTTGTATCTTTATTAACCAAGCTAAGTATTGTCAAGAGATAATCAAAAATCATGGTATGACGTCATGTGACCCCGTTGGGACACCATTATCAACCACATCCCTAGATGCTGATTTGGAGGGAGATGACATAGATCAAACGAGATATCGTTCCATGATCGGCTCCCTCATGTACTTAACAGCAAGCCGACCAGATATATCTCATGCTACGTGTTATTGTGCACGATATCAAGCACGACCCACTAAAAAGCACCTCAAGGAGGTTAAACGGATCTTTCGGTACCTTAGAATACCATTCACATGGGACTCTGGTATCCGAGGGAAACCGGTTTCTTTCTAACGGTTTATTCAGATTCTGATCATGCAAGGTGTCTTGATACAAGAAAAAGTACTTCTGGTGGTGCACAATTTCTAGGTCAAGATAAGCTTATGGGATGGTCTTCCAAGAAGCAGGATTGCACATCATTGTCATCAGCCGAAGCGGAGTATGTGTCTCTATCTGCGTGTTGTGCTCAAGTTCTTTGGATGAGAACACAACTCACGGATTATGGTTTCCACTTTGATAAAGTACCTATGTACTGTGACTCAAATTCCGCCATATCCATCTCCTGCAATCCGGTACAGCATCCCCGCATGAAGCACATTGATGTCAAATATCATTTCATTAAGGAACAAGTTGAAAAGGGTATTGTTGAATTATACTTTGTTGGAAATGATTACCAATTAGCTGACTTGTTTACAAAAGCTCTTTCTAAAGAGAGGTTTGCGTATCTAGTTAGGCAAATTGGTATGAGATGTTTGACTCCAGCAGAACTGGAGATTCTGGCAAAGAAGCCTGCTTGATTCATCTATCAAACATCTTCCTGTAAATATTAATGAAAAAGCAAAATACAAAATTAAAAATCTTTGAAAAACCAAAAATATTCTTCTCGACATGTCTTTCAGTATCGATAATATAGACGTGCCTAGAAATGTCGCTCAATAACGACACGGGTGTGTACATAAAGCTCGAATGAAAGTTGTAAATATTTTTCAAAACATGTCATTTCTATCTTTTATACAGGAAATTGTCTCTTTTGGACAATATTTCCAACAACGGGTAAAGCAATCTATCTTGGGTTGAGCTTGTCACAAAACATTCAACGTTTTGAGCTCAACACAATGGCTTGTAATCACATTCAGATTGCAACCCGGAACTATATTCACAGGGGAGTGTACAATTTCGTGCTCTTACCCTTAGCAAAAGAAGTTAATTCTTCTTACACGTGAGTGGATTCGTCAAGACATTCAAAGTCTATGAACTCAAGTTTATGCTTTAGAAAAACCTTTTCGCCAAACATAATTGATTTTTCAAAAAGCGTTGAACACAATTTTTTCAAGAATTTCTCAATGATATTCAAAATCTTTCAAAAATTGTGTGTTCAACAACTCCCATCCTCAAAAGTTTAATGTGGATTATATCCTCGTAATGACAATTGGATCAATTTTTGAGGGGGAGATTTCCAAATTTCATGCTAAGTTTGACACATTTTTCTCCCGAAAGTTTTTGAAGGCTATTTTTCACAATATATTTTAATCAAATTTGGTATCTCTAATATCAATCGATTTTATATATTAGAGATAGAGGGAGAAAATGTGATTAAATTGTGATCTAAAGACTCAAGCACTCATGGTTACGATCAAATACCCACAACATCTTTAATTCACGACGTTATTGGTGACAAAAAGGTGGTTAGGTTTAAGTCCTTTGATCCAACCAGAACCGGAGGGATCTTCCCAAGGACAATCCAATAGATTATTAGAAGTCCTTAGGAAAGATGGAGTAGAATGTGAATGTAGCTGAATGCTGACTAAGTACTGATGCTAGCACTGGAACAATCACAACAAAGTGTTAGTAATGATGTCTTGGTAAGCATTGAAGGGGTTGAATAATGAAAAAGAAATGTAAGGATAAAGGGTGTAAACAAAGAAGCCCTCCATACAACTTAGGCAGAAACCGGGTCAACACATCATGAAGACAACACATCATGGACCCAGTGATATAATACACAACCCTTTCCCAGCTAACTCAGGCTTCTCTCAAAAGAAGTTTGTTTTATTGTCACAGAGATCAACACGACTTCTATTGACTTTCTCACTTCGAGTTAGTTAATATTGAATAGGTGGAATCTGCTCCAGCCTCCGACCACTAAAAGTGCACAAATCGAGTCTAGAGCCAAGAGATCAATCAAATCTCGTTAGGACACACAGATGAAGATCAAGAGAGTCCTACGCTATATCCTTGTGATATTGCTAGAACACTCAGAGTGATACTACTTAGTATTCACAATGATGAGTGGAAATCCTTCTAGTGTTAACATCAAACAGCACTGCGGTAGGTCATATGCAAGATTATTTATGAATTGAACATGTGTAAAACTGAAAAGCAACAGTGGTTTGACTCTGAATTGATTCAAACTCGTTTCAGGTTTTTACGCAATATCTTTATGGTCTTGCCAGAACATTCAGAGTGATATTCATTAATATTCACAGTGACGAATGGAAATCCTTCTAGTGTCAACATCAAACAGCGCTACAGTAGGTGACTTGTGAGATTCTTATGAATCAAGCTTGTGTCAACTGGAAAGCAACAATGGTATGATTCTTAATGAATCAAACTTGTTCCAGGAATTTGAATTGACGACTTTAATCAAGTGTATATTTATCTAATTGATTCACTCTTTATGTTCGCAGTCTTGCTCTGAGACGGTTGAGTAAAGAGAACGGCTAGTACAGCCGCGAAACCCTGTCAAGGAGATTCTTAATTGAATCTACCTAATCACAGGTACGATATTTAATATCGTATAACAGTCTTCACCGACCGGAGGTAAAACGCTACTGATTTAGGACGAGTGTCAAAACCATTTAGTCCGTGTCTATGTTTTGTCTCGAGAAGGTGGCGTCACGGTGTACTCAGCAAAGTCAAAGATTCAAAACCACATATTCATGCCTAAAGACTTATTCAACAATTAATAGTGTGATCATGTGGATAAAGACACAAGATCGCAAGATGGAAAAGACAAGTCAAGAATGATTTGAAGATCTCAAGATAAAAGACTAAGTCGAAAGACAATGACAAAGGCTCAAATATCACAACATGAAGCAACAAGACTACTATTACACGTTCAAGACTCATTTATGACGAAATTTGTAATCTCCATTGATCTCCAAATATCGAATAGGAATGACCTCACATTGGGGGAGATTGTTAGCCTCAAAATATCGAGTCAAACAAGAATGTTCGGTCATAGGTTTCTATTGTAATATTTATTAGAATGTTGTAATAGATAGTTAAATAGTCGTGGTTCACGGGCTTGGATTTAAGCTACTTAAAGCCCAAAAGACAAGCCCGGTCCAAACAATATAGCCCATTATGGTTACATGTAAGCCCGGCTATATAAGGCCCTTCCTAGCATGTTAGGAAGGGTGGATGATCTCATAATTTCTCTTAATCTAATTTCACAAGTTAATCATCTCTCTCTACTTTCTCTCACTACTTTCTCTCTCTAAAATTCATATCTTTTCCATCTCATTTCTTTAATCTATCATCATATTATTTGGGACAACAATAACTAATAACCAGTATGTATAAGTAAAATAAACACTTATTCATGTCCCTTTCATTATGTAGCTATCATGAAGTCGGAGTGATCTTCCGCATTCGTTTTTGTCTTCATTTACTAGACATAAGGTACAAATATTCCGTCCTTCTGTAAGGACACTCTCTTCCTATATTAGGATTTCCCCGTTTGCAGCCATCTGTTTTCCCTAGTAGTTTACGTGTATTAAACACTTTCAGTATATGCTATGTTTTATTTCAGATTTTGCCTGAGTTATATACATGCATGCCAGTTTCACCTAGTTATGGGGGTCCCATAACCATAACACTGGAGGCACCGGTCTTATGACTCTTCTGCGGTGAGAGTGATTGCTCGCAGCGTCCATTTTCAGTTATTTGGCCTATGTTATTATTATCATGTGGGGCGAATGGGTGCATCCTAGGACAAGTTTAGCAAGATTACATGGTAACTGCGGTGTGTGCCTTGCATCCGTTATAGGAGCTGATCCCTCCACTCAGACTATTATAATTAGAGGCAACCCCTCTAATTTCATGATGAGGTCACCCCTCTAAGTATTCATGTACGTTGATACATCATGACCTATATAGGCTCCGGGCATATTTAAAATACATTTTTCAGTATAAAATAAACATAAGTCTTTTCAGAATATAAAACTAGTTTTATAACTTAAACCAGGTTTTCCAGGACATACACTTATTCCGCTGTATTTCATTTCATTTCATTAATTGATTATGTTTATGCTTTACATTTCTTTGTCATGTATCCACACACTGAGCGTATTGCTCAACTGTATTTCTTTCTATGTCCTAATACGACAAGTACTAAAGGGCAAAGCTAGGATTCAAGAGTACGTGCATGGGATGGAGGAGCCTAGTCTTCTTTCTCTTTTAATGCATTTATATACTTTTGCTTTGCTGGACGTTTTTTAGTCCTTTCCTTATATTCTATACTTATGCATTTGTGTGTGGAGCTTTTGTTGGAACCGATGTTTGTTTCCAGTTGCATTTATGGTCATTTAATGTTTTAGACATTTACCTTGTATGCTTTGATGACACGCCATAATTACTACGTAACGGTCCATTTATCCAAATGGGGTGTTACACACTATATCCACAAACTCCCTTCTTGGTAAAGAAAACCATACATCGTCGCTTATAACAATTACTGACACTAAGCTAAATGTTGAGTTCTAATCCTAGCTAGAACCAATCTACTCTCGTCGCCCATCTTCTTTATCGACATAAGGCTAGATGTCGAGTTCTAAACATAGATAGAACGAATCTACACTCGTCACCCATATTCTTTACCGACGTAAGGCTAGATGTCGAGTTCTAATCTTAGCTACAACTAATCTACACTCATCTCTCACACTCATATCACTTTCAAGTTACGTGAGAACTAACACACTAATAAATTTAGCTAATATATTTTGTAACAAAAATATTAATTAGATTTAGGATATTTGACCCATTGGAAAACCCGACAAATAACGTGACCGATAGCAAAAACGTTCAATGTTGTTAAATATGTCCAAATTAGTGACTACACTTTTGTTAAACGGTAATTCTTCACAAATGTTAAAATTATCGATTTCATTAATAACTCAAGCACATACTAGGATGACAGTCCATACGTTTATTTTATAATACGCATTTAGTAAAGTACGTGTTATTGACATAGGTTGCGGATAGTGTTTGACTTATTTCGCGTGCTTCATTTTTCGTGCCTACATCTTGTTGATATCTTTGATCGTACCTTGAGGTGAGTTTCATAGCCCCACTTTTGCTTGTTTTGCATATTTTGGGGTGAGAACATTGCTTGTTTTACGGATAAACATATGTGCTAAAACTTGATATTTTTACCTACTGAAGGTTTAAATCTCTAATATCCTAGTTGCTTTTAGCCCATTATCATGAACCGTTAATTACTTAGTGTAAGCGCGGTTGTTATGGATAGATCTAGTGGGATTGACACCCCTATCTAATTGTCGTTGTGTGGTCAATTAGATACACTTACATTTGATTCCTTACAGATGTCCAGGGATAGGCATCTGCATTGGGCTCAGATTATATAATGTTGGTTTGGTTAACGCTTCGGTGCCATGAGCTTAGACGTAGGTTTAAACTTATGTTATTTGATTATAATCTTGTATTTGTTATAAGATTATATGTCGGTTGCCTGACTAAAATCTTATGGTTCATCACACTATTTAAACTTAAACCTATGAACCCACCAACCTTTGTATTGACGCTTTAGCAATGTTTTTCTCAAGTATCAAGACGGAGGAGTGACATGGTTGTTCTAGATTAATAAATGTCGTGAATATATTTTAGGAATTTAATCTTTAATGTTATGTCTTCAAAATCTTGGTTTATTTTATCATGTTGTATCAAATGCTTCCAAACAAGGTTATTTATGTTTAATGAATTAAAACGCCTTTCAAATGTTGTTCTTTATATCTATGTCTCATAATAGTCACATTAGTCACGCCCTAGTATATTCACGTACTCTGATAATTTGGGGGTGTGGCAAGTATGACTCAATTGATTCCACTTCCTTTGAAGTAAACATTCTAAATTCTAAGAAGAGATTAGTTTTAACATCCAGTTTGTTAAGTGATTTACCTTGTTGCAATCGTTGAATGGTTATCCACATATCTTTTGTTGTGTCACATACATCAATCGTTGAGTAAATGTCGTCACAATCCTACTCAGAATCATATGAATTGCTTCAGCTTTAGAATCAATCCATTCATATTCTATAACATAGTGTTTTCATAGGTTTCAACAATTTCATGCTCGGGTTCTTCTTCCGTATTTTCTGTTGCGGTTGAGATTCAATGGTGATCTTAGTGAGTACATACGGACCATAAAAGACATAGTGCCTTAGAGCAACAATGGTAGGTCTAGTATGAAACGTATGGTATAAAACGTAATTTCAATTATGCATATCTTCTTGGTACAAACCGTGGAAGACGTTATTTGGTACCGGTGACCATGATGTTGATGTGAGTCATACTATTTGTTGTTAAAGTGTCAATGATGAAGTATCAATGTGATGTGAAGTGGAAACTAACTACACATATATTAAGTAAATATATTGTGACATATTGTGGTTAATATTGGGTGTTGGAAATTCACTTTATGTGACGACATTTTGAAATTCCCATAAGTTGTCATAGTCACATACGCAAAGACTAGACTAGGAAATTTGTATAGTTTAGGCGCGTATGTGACTATAAATACCCCTCCAAGGCTTCCAAGGAGGGGTTGAGCTCTTTGTGTTTTTCGTCATTTTATTTATTTTAATTTCTCTTTCTAAAACGCATACTCTCCCTTTACTCTCTCTCATAAGTAAATATATTGTGACATGTTGTGGTTAATATTAGGTGTTGGAAATTTACTTTATGTGACGACATTTCAAAATTCACATAAGTTATCATAGTCTAACACGCAAAGACCAGAATAGGAAACTTTGTATAGTTTAGGCGCGTATGTGACTATAAATACCCCTCCAAGGCTTCCAAGGAGGGGTTGAGCTCTTTGTATTTTTTGTCATTTTATCTATTTTACTTTCTCTTTCTAAAACACATACTCCCCCCCCTCTCTCTCTCTCTCTCTCTAAACATGGCATCTTCTTGGTTTGATCTACCAAGACCACCATATCATATTTTCTAGTAAACCCTCAATTGGTATCAAGATCCGACGATTCAATCCTTGGATCGACGCGTTTTTTGTTATTGATTTGGTGGTCTAAACATCACTTATATGTTTTGTGTCTAAAATCTGTAGCTTTAGTCATTGTATTTTGTTTCTTTTTATCACGTTGGTCTTATGTATGTCACGTTGGTTTTGGTTATGATAGTCAAAATAAATCACTTTCTTGAAGTCTCTTTTTTATCCAAAACTCACCAAATCTCTTCTTATTATCCATATATCATTTTCATATGTTGGTTTTAACATTTGTGCAAAACTGTCTATTGGTCAAAAGTCTAGTATCAATTTTTATGGTTCATTTTCGTGGTTTACAACAACAACAACAACAACGATACCCAATCATGCTAAGGCAAGGTATGGGGGAGGTAAAGTGTAGACAGGTCATACCCCTACCCGCGGGTAAGGAGACTGCTTCCAAGTATACCTACGGCTATGAAAAAGGAAAGAGAGGAGAGAGCTAACACTCCAAAAAAAATTTAAAAATTTATTATTATTATTATTATTATTTTAAATATACAACATAAAGATACTGCGGGGCATGGCATATAATTAAAAAAAACTAAGCAAGCACAAAACATACAATACAGTAAGAGAGCACATATGTCACAACAAGCCACAAAACAAGGCAAATACGTGAACAAAAAAAGAGCCTCAAAGACATCCAAGAACCCTAAAGTAAAGCAAGAACCCTATTCTTGTGTTATGACTCTTCTGTGGTGAGAGTGATTGCTCGCAACGTCCCTTTTCAGTTATTTGGCCTATGTTATTATTATCATGTGGGACGAATGGGTGCATCCTAGGACAAGTTTAACACGATTACATGGTAACTGCGGTGTGTGCCTTGCATCCGTTGCAGGAGCTGATCCCTCCACTCAGACTAGTATAATTAGAGGCAACCGCTCTAATTTCATGATGAGGTCACCCCTCTAAGTATTCATGCACGTTGATACATCATGACCTATATAGGCTTCGGGCATATTTAAAATACAATTTTCAATATAAGATAAACATAAGTATTTTCAGAATATAAAACCAATTTTATAACTTAAACCAGGTTTTCCAGGACATACACTTATTCCGCTGTACTTCATTTCATTTCATTACTTGCTTATGTTTATGCTTTACATTTCTTTGTCATATATCCGCACACTAAGCGTATTGCTCAGCCGTATTTCTTTCTATTTCCCAATACGACAGGTACTGAAGGGCAAAGCTTGGATTCAAGAGTACGTGCATGGGATGGAGGCGCCTTGTCTTCTTTCTCTTTTAATGCATTTACATACTTTTGCTTTGCTGGATGTTCTTTAGTCCTCTCCTTACATTCAATACTTATGCATTTGTGTGTGGAGATTTTGTTGAAACCGATGTTTGTTTTTGGTTTCATTTAATGTTGGATGAGAGAGATGACTACGAGGAGCCAACCCGTCCAAAGAAGAGGTATAAATTTCAGTCATCAAGCGTTATCATCTTATTCCAATTTGTATGTTCATTTTATATCTTTTCCTATCCAATTGTATCTTTTAGACAGAAGGGTGGAGACCGGTCCCAACCGGCCGCCCAACAGACAACCAACAAGGGGCACGGTTAATATAATGACCGATACGGATCAGACAGGTGGAACAGTAATGAAAATTACTGTAACAATGCCAACCAGTCCAACAACAGGTCTTTAAATTCATAAACTCTTCTATGTTAAGTTGTTGTATGTCATACATACTAACATCTTAACATCATAAACAGGAACTCTGGGAGTGGGCGTGACCATAATTCAAAGGGTCAACAGCCTAACAACTCGTCTTCATCTGGTAATTTCTCACTTAAACTTCAGTGTAGTCATGTTTATACCCAAATAATCATGTCTCGCGCATATCTTCTTAAACAGGCTCTCAGGTAGCCAGGGTACCTCCTGGAGGTTATATCTACCCTATCTGCACTACTTGTGGTCGTAGACATCCCGTACAATGCCATAAGGCTGTCAGAGTTTGCTTTAAGTGTGGATAGCCATGACACATGTTGAAGGATTGCAAGAAGGGAGAGACTGCTGATGCGTCTAGTACTGCTCCTCCTAAGCCACCAGCTTTAGGTCGTGTCTACACTACCACAAGAGATCAGGTGTATAAGTCCTCAAGTACTATCACTGGCATCCTATTTATGAACGGTCATGCTGCTTGCGTTTTATTTGATACTGGTGCAACTCATTCAGTCATATCCACCACGTATGCCACTAGTATTAATAAAATCCCTATGCCACTAGAGAATATATTAAGTATATCTACGCCTATGCGAGACTCTGTGCGCATTACCCAGGTGTATAGAGATCTTCCCCAAGAATTCGATGACAAGATTCGCCTAGTAGACGAACTTCCTTTGGATATGTGCGAGTTTGATCTAATCTTAGGCATGGATTGGTTATCTAAGCACCATGACACCATTGATTGTCATACTTATCAAGTGATCTTTGACAATGTTCAAGATCTAGAGCACATTCATAATGGTTTCCTACCAGGCAAGTCTGTGCAAATCATTTCAGCCTTACAAGCCCGTGCTTTACTAGCTCATGGCTGCGAAGGCTTCTTAGCTACAATTCCCGATATTACTGCCGAAGCTCCGTCGATCCAAGATCAACCAGTTGTTTCTGAATTCCCTGATGTATTTCCAGAAGGACTTCTAGGTATACCACCTATCCGCGAAGTAGAGTTTGGCATTGAGCTCATCCCAGAAGCTCAACCCATCTCTAAGGCTCCTTACCGCATGGCTCCCATAGAGCTCAAGGAGTTAAAAGATCAGCTGCAGGAGTTACTGGAGCGAGGTTTCATCAGTCCGAGTGTATCACCATGGGGTGCATCGGTACTTTTCGTCAAGAATAAGGATGGCAACATGCGTTTATGCATTGACTATCGTGAGCTGAATAAGATCACGATTAGGAACCGTTATCCATTACCGCGTATTGATGATCTGTTTGACCAAATACAAGGTGCCAAGCACTTCTTCAAGATTTATCTACGATCCGGTTATCACCAGCTACGAGTGAAAGAGCACGATATTCTTAAGACTGCTTTTCGCACAAGATATGGCCACTATGAGTTCGTAGTCATGCCTTTCGGACTCACTAATGATCCAACGGTATTCATGGGCTTAATGAACCGCGTCTTTCATGAGTTTTGTTAGCCCTATATTTTATATAGTCGAACAAGAATGTAATAGGTCATCTTAGTCATTAGTGGTCTTGTATTGTAATAGGTTAGTCGGGTTAACCGGGCTTGGACTTTAAGCTAATATTGTATAAGTTAGGGGCGTAAGCCCAAAACAAAGCCAAGCCCGGCCCAAGATGAAGCCCACAAAGGCCTTAGAGCCGTGGGGTTGGTTACCATTTTATTTCTCTCTCTAAAAGAGTTTAACCTTCCAAATTCTCTCTTGTTTCTCTCTCTACTTTCTTCTCTTTCTCTCTCTAAATATCTCTTCTAAATCTTGTGTTATGGATTGAATGGGAACAACATTTGGTATCAGAGCCTATAGTGGATAGGTGATTGAAGATTCATGTGTAGTGTTCTTGAATTTTCGTGGCCTTTTTGATCTTCATCTCATGTCCAAAACTTCTTTTTTGTGTTTTTTATAGTCTTTTCTTGATACAAATCATCTACATACTAGTATTAGTGATTTGGGTATCTTGGTTTTGGCTAAAACACAAATCTTTTGGATCAAAAGTTGCGAAATTTCTTCTTGTTCTTCATTCCGAAATTCTAGCAGAAACTTCCATCGGAAAGTACAAATTGTACTTGGGCTTCCATCGCAATAACCTTACCATCGGAAAGGGTTTGGTTCTACATTGCGATCGTTGGTTTTTATTACTTATTCCGATCTGGACATTCCGATCGTACTTTGCGATCTGGATTCCGACGGGTATAAGGAAGTATTTTAAGTCGTTACTCTGCTTGAATTTTGACAGCCACATTGCGATCTGGACATTCCGATAGGCTTTGCGATCTGAGTATTCCGACAGGCTTTCCGATCTGGACATTACGATCTGGACATTACGATCTGAGCATTGCGATCTGAGCATTTCGATCTGAGCATTCCGATAAGTATTCCGATCTGGACATTCCGATCGTACTTTGCGATCTGGATTCCGACGGGTATAAGGAAGTATTTTAAGTCGTTACTCTGCTTGAATTTTGACAGCCACATTGCGATCTGGACATTCCGATAGGCTTTGCGATCTGAGTATTCCGACAGGCTTTCCGATCTGGACATTACGATCTGGACATTACGATCTGAGCATTGCGATCTGAGCATTTCGATCTGAGCATTCCGATAAGTATTCCGATCTGGACATTCCGATAAGGATTCCGATGGACATTCCAATGGGTATTTTGTTTGAGTAAATTTTAGACTTAGCCACTATCTAGACTAGTTTCGGAACGTAGTTTACACGAAGATTAAAAAAAAAATAGTTTTTTGGCGGGAAATCTTTAGAAAAATTTATTTTTTCCTAGACCATTTTTAGGCCATTTAAGCTTCAATTTCAAATTTTGGCGAAGCGAAAAAATTTTCGACCAAAAATTCGAATTTTCGGACCAAAATTCAAATTTTTTGGCCAATTTTAGGTTTTATTTTTGTCAAAATTTTTTCACTTTTCAAATTTTTTTTCCCTACTAGTTTTTGGCTATTTCTAACTCGATTTCAAAATTTGGTGATTCAAAATTTTTTCGGCTTACCGTTTTGTCGGACTGAGGAATTTATTGTCGGACTGAAAAAAAATCAGATTTTTCCGAATTTCAACCACAATCAAATCACAACACATCCACTAAGATCCGTAATCCATACACATCATATCTTCTTCGAGACATCCGTTCATGGACATCTTCGTGGATTCAACAACAACAACGTCCATGGCTGAGATGAATAAAGAGAAGATGCAGAATCCAAAGGTTCAGACAAACATTGAGACTCCAATCAGTAAACCTACTAACAAGGATTCTACAACTAAAACCGTTCATGCAATCAAATACAAGTTGTCGAAAGCAAAAGAAAGATGCATGGAACACTTTAAGTTGCTTCAGTCACACCTTCAGATTCTTTCAAGAGAAGACCTAACAGGCACTCGTATTGAAATTGGATTCAAACGGGTATTCGTTCTACTATTTGGTCAAGATGTTGAGACATTCATCAAAACGATGCTATTTAATATGGACCATCTTCAACTTGAACTTAACAAAGATGATCTTCACGAGACTCTATCAATGGACATCCTTTTATCTCTCAACCTTCAATTCCAGCAATTCATTGACTCAAGTGGCTTATCCAAAAACGATCGAGAGTTCACAAGCACATACTTTACCAAATATACTCTCGTAGATCTTCAAGCATTCAAAGAGACACTTCTTCAACACATGAGTAATATAAAGAAGTCAGTTGCTGAAAGAACACGTCATCAAAGGCAATTGGAAAGAAAGGTGAATCAAAGACTGATGTAGACGAAAGAGAGCACTGTCGATAAAGATCAAGCATTGGATGCTTCTTCGGTTGATACAGAGAGCAGCGGGACAGAATCAGAAACTCAGCATATCAATACCAGCTCAGGGAATGATCAAACAACCAATGATGCGGATATCAGACCCATTTATGATGATCAGCCAATGACTATGGTACATTTAAATGCTGAATACGATGTTCCTCAACATACTGAGCAAGCTAAACCCATTCTTGACACGTATCTAGTGGAAAAGGTTGATAGCAATACCACACCTGATTCATCAGATACGAGTACTAATGGAGGAGAGACTTCTCAGGATGTTAATTCTAAGATTCACGAGCTTGAAATTCTATTAGCTCAGAAGACTAAAGATTTTGAGGATGCCAAACTCGATTTTTCAAAGAAAAATAACAAATTTGAAGCTTACTTTGAAAAACTTGAAAAAGCAAATGCTGTTCTTGAACAAAAATTGGATCGTAAGATTCAAGATTTTAACGTGGAAAAAGAACATTTTGTGAAACAAATAAATTTGTTAGAATCAAAGTTGGCTTCTCAAAATGCAAGTCCTCCGCCTGCTTCATTAACTGAATTATCTGTGCAACCTATCGACATTGTAGATAGTAATGATGCGAATGCGGATAACGCCATATTTGATAATATGAACATTAAGTTAGAACAACGTGTCGCTCAATTACTTCTACAAAATGAGCATTTAAAGGCTCAGATTCAGGAAAAGGTTTTTGCATTGACAGCGGTGAAAAATGAATTAAGGAAACTAAAAGGAAATAGTGTGGATACTAAGTTAGCAAAACAGTCAGTCTTGGGGAAACCTCCTTCTCAACCAGTCAGAAATCGCTCAGTTGCTAGACAACCGAATGCGTTTAAATCTGAACGACTCAAAACGTCGAATCTGAGGTTTGCATCCCAAGTTGACGTGCGAAGCAATTTTCCTAAACAAGTCACTCCACAATCTAGACCCCCCTTCAGAAAATCCGCTTCTGCAAAGCCCGATCACATGAATGCTACAACCAACTCTAGAAATAGCTCCAAGAACATGCCTAGGCGCAGTTCAAATGACACGGGTCATAAAAGCTATCTAGAGGATGCTAAAAACAAGACACAAGCAAGAGATAGGACCAAACCACAACCTAGGAGCGTTGTTCACACATCTAGGAATTCTAGACCCTTCTATGATGTGCACAACTCTGCCAACCCTAGGAACTCTAGAGCCTTCTCAGATGCTAAGCACTTTGTTTGCACGAAATGTAATAAATGCGTGTTTAATGCCATTCATGATGATTGTATCACTAAAGTCCTGAACAAGGTGAACCAAAAAGCTAGAGCACCTCAAAGATGGAACCCTAAAGGAAATAGGTTTTCTCCAACTAAGTCTTCCGTTGTGCATGAGAAAACTATGTCTCCTCGACCTTGTCTTAGGTGGATACCAACGGGTAGAACCTTCAAAACAATAGGTCTTAGGTGGGTTCCTACTGGAAAGATATTTCCCTCTAGCTCGACAAAGGTTCAAGGTGAACCCCCACATGGTTCTCATCAAGATATCGCTAACCCACATGCAAGCATACAAACTACTGATGAAAGTGCAGGTAATAAAGTAAAGGTTCAACAAGAACACAAAGGTTTTCCATATTCATACCGCTCAACAAAAGACACTCTCAGAGTTTGGTTGCTGAAGAAGCAGATATCAGAGAAACAAGCATCTCAGGGGCTTCAAAACTAAGCTTCTACAATGACTTACAGTCACATTTCAGGCTGTAACTCGAACGTCAAAGAAAGGGAACTTTATCTCTTCAACGATAAGTTACCCTCAAAACGAGAAATTCATATTTCTCGGTCACGAGCCTATATTAAAACTATTCAAAAGTTTTATGCTCGTGTACAAGGCTTATAGTCAAATTTCAGACTGTAACCCGGGCTCACAAGACAGGAAAGTTCATCCCGAGTATGACTTATCCTCAAAACGAGAAATTCAATTTTTCTCGGACACGAGCTTACATTAAAACTATTCGAAAGTTTTAAGCTCGTGTATATGACTTCTAAGCACATCACAGCTTAGGACTCGGACCTCAACTAAGGAAAGTTTATCTCTGACGATAACTTATCCTTCTCAACGAGAAATTCATATTTCTCGGTCATGAGTTTCTCATAAAAACATTCAAAGTTTTTAAGTTCATGAAAAACGATTTCTAAGTAAATGTCAGCTTAGAACTCGAACTTCAACTTAAGGAAAGTTTATCACGGATGATAACTTATCCTTCACAACGGGAAATTTATTTTTCTCGGTCATGAGCTAGTCACAAAACAATCCAAGTTTTGAGCTCATGAAAAACGGACCCGAAAGGGGAGTGTACGTTTCAGTGCGCTTTCCCTAACCAATAGAAGAGAAGTCTTCTATCCTAATTATTTTAAAACCGTTGAACACAATTTTTCAAGCATTTCTCAAAAGGTTTTTCTAAATCTTTCAAAATTGTGTGTTCAACACTCCCTTCCTCATAAGTGGTTTTTATATCTCAAAATTGTCATATGTTATTTTGATCAATTTTTGAGGGGGAGCGTTTAAAATCAAGCCTTTTAATGTTGATTGGGTACATCTCTAAAATTGTCATATTTTATGTATCCAACACATTCCGAAAATGATATGAAATTGTCAAATGTAATATATTATATCGGAAAAGGCATCTCAACTCCGTACCTCAACATATTTTGTGGTGTCGTTTTTCTAAAATTTTGTCAAATTTTGTCTCAAGACACACATATATTGTTGAGGGGGAGCGTCCTGACTGAAAATTTTCCATGATTCATGCGTGCACACATGTTTCTCTCCCGTCGATTTTTCAGAAAATGTCATATTTTTATCAATTGGTATCTCTAATATTATATTTTTATATTAGAGATAGGGGGAGAAAATGTGATTAAAATGTAATATATCGCAACATGTGATCTTAAAGACTCAAGTGCAAATCTTTCCTTCACATGCCAAACTATTTCGTATATCGATGCATGTGTGTAGGGGGAGCTTTTCGGAAATTTAAAACTTTCAAGTGTTAAAAGTTTTGATTTTTATCAAACACTTTGAATGGTTTTCAATGGTTTAATGGTTACGATCTATACCTAAAACAACCTACTATCCACGACGGAACGATGGAGTCAAAAGGTGGTTTAGGATAGGAAACTAAGTCCTATGATCCAACCAGAACCGGAGGGATCTACCCAAGGACATTCCATAGCTAGAAATAGTTGTCCTTAGGAAAGATGGAGTGGAATGAAGCTGAATGCGGACCAATTACTTAAGTTAGCACTAGAACAATCACAACAAGGTGCTAATGATGACGTATTGGTAAGCATTGAAGGAGTTGAGTATTCTATGCAACTTAGGTAGAAACCGGGTTAACACATCTTTTGAAGACAAGTGTCATGGACCCAGTGATGCGATGCACAACCCTTCCCCAGCCATTCGAGTTTCTCTCAAAAGAAACTTGTCTCATTGTCACGAAGATCAACACGTATCTATTGACTTTCTCACTCCGAGTCAGTTAATATTGAAAAGGTGGCAGTCTGCTCCAGCCTCCGATTACCAAAATGCACTTATTGAGTCTAGAGCCAAACGAGATCAATTTATCATCTCATTAGGACACAATCGAGTCCTACGCATTATCCTTGTGATATTGCCAGAACATCTGAGTGATATGATTCACAATGAAGATGGAAATCCTGCTTGAGCCAGCATTAAACAAGCTCATGGTAGGTAACTTGTGCGATTCTACACGAATCAAACTTGTGAGAACTGGAAAGCAACTAAGTTTCGATTCTTAATTGATTCAAACTTGATTCCAGGTTTCTTCGCAAAATCCATGTGATCTTGCCAGAACATTCAGAGTGACACTCATTAGTGTTCACAGTGACGAATGGAAATCCTTCCAGTGTCAACATCAAACAGCACTGCGGTAGGTAACTCGCAAGATTCTCTATGAATCAAGCTTGTGACAAACTGGAAAGCAACAATGGTGTGATTCTTTTAGAATCAAACTTGGTCCAGGAAATCTGAATTGACGACTCTAATCAGACGGATAATTTATCCTTATGATTCACTCTTTACGTTCGCAGTCTGCTTTGAGACGGTCGAGTAAAGAGAACTGGCTACTACCGCCGGGAAACCCTGTCAAGGAGGTTCTTAATCGAATCTACCTGATCACAGGTACGGTATTTAAATACCGTTTAACGGTCTTCACCGACCGGAGGTATAACGCTACCGAGTTAGGGTGAAATGTTCAAAGCCATTTCATCCATGTCTATATATGTTGCTGCATATCAAGAAGGTGGCGTAGCTGTGCAACCGATGTTGATTCAAAAGTCACAAGAGCACAAGATGGCGATAATCAAGATACCTAAGAATGTAAGAATGTAATAGGTCATCTTAGTCACAAGGAGTACAGATGAAGATCTCAAGCACTCAAAGTCAAATGACAAAGGCTCAAGATAAAGATCACGAAAGCATGAAGGAACAAAGCTGTTACAAACAAGATCAAGACCAAGAAACAAGACCAAAGCAGGAAGATCTCCTCTACAAGAATGTTTCTCTCAATCATCTTATGCTTGTTAAGCTTTTTAAGATGACCGATACATTGGGGGAGATTGTTAGCCCTATATTTTATATAGTCGAACAAGAATGTAATAGGTCATCTTAGTCATTAGTGGTCTTGTATTGTAATAGGTTAGTCGGGTTAACCGGGCTTGGACTTTAAGCTAATATTGTATAAGTTAGGGGCGTAAGCCCAAAACAAAGCCAAGCCCGACCCAAGATGAAGCCCACAAAGGCCTTAGAGCCGTGGGGTATATAACCCTCTTTCACATGTGAAAGAGGGTGTTGGTTACCATTTTATTTCTCTCTCTAAAAGAGTTTAACCTTCCAAATTCTCTCTTGTTTCTCTCTCTACTTTCTTCTCTTTCTCTCTCTAAATATCTCTTCTAAATCTTGTGTTATGGATTGAATGGGAACAACAAGTTTCTGGATAAATTTGTCATCGTGTTCATCGACAACATCCTCATCTTCTTTAAATCCAAGGAAGAACATGAAGAACATCTTGTGCTACAGATTCTTCAACAGAAGCAGTTGTATGCTAAATTTTCTAAGTGCGAATTTTGGTTAAGCAAGGTGGCATTTCTGGGCCACATTGTCTCCACAGAAGGGATTACTATGGATCCTGCGAAGGTTGAAGCTATCACTAAATGGCCGAGACCGACGTCTACAACTGAGGTTCGTAGTTTTCTAGGCTTAGCTAGTTATTATCGCAGATTCGTGGAGAACTTTTCAAGACTAGCCTTACCTTTGACCAAGTTGATGCGTAAGGAGAGAAATTTATCTAGACTGATGAGCGGGAGCAGAGCTTTGAAGAACTTAAGCAGCGGTTAGTATCTGCACCTATTCTTACTCTCCCATCTTTCATAGGTGGATTTCAGATCTACATCGATGCTTCGGGTAAAGGACTAGGTTGTGTACTCATGCAACATAGGAAAGTGATTGCATACGCATCACATCAACTAAAGCCTTATGATGAGAATTATCCTACCCATGACCTGGAGCTAGCATTAGTAGTCTTTGCACTTAAAATATGAAGACACTATTTATATGGTGAATCATGTGACATCTTCACTGATCACAAGAGTCTCAAGTATACATTCACTCAAAGAGAGCTTAATATGATTCAGAGGAGATGGTTGGAACCACTCAAGGACTATAACAACAATCTTTAGTACCATCCTGGTAAAGCGAATGTAGTGGCAGATGCTCTCAGCAGGAAGTCAGGCATGATTTACAACATCAAGATAAAAGAAGAAATCATACGTGATCTAGAGCAATTAGACATTGAGTTCTTAGTACGTGGAAAACATAGGTACTGGGCTAATCTAAGAATTGAGCCAGACTTAATTTCTTATATTAAGGCAGCTCAGAAGGATGATGGTGAGATTTGGGCTATTATTCAGAATCTTGATCGACAGACAGAATTTCGTGTAGAAGAAGATGGCATCGTATGGCAGGGAACCAAGCTATGTGTTCCAAATGATCAGACACTCAGAGAAGCTTTATTGACTGAAGCTCACAGCTCCCCATTTTCTATTCATCCAGGATCCACCAAAATGTACCATGATCTCAAACAACATTTCCGGTGGTGTGGCATGAAGCAGGATGTTGCTACTTTCGTTTCTAAATGTCTAACCTGCCAGCAGGTTAAGATCGAGCATCAGCGGGCTAGTGGTTTACTAAAACCGTTAGAGATTCCCAAATGGAAGTGGGACAAAATCTCCATAGATTTCGTCACTGGACTTCTACTGACTCAGAGGAAGCATGATGCTATATGGGTCATAGTCGATCGTTTAACCAAGTCAGCTCATTGATGCTTTCTTTGTGAGTGTACACAAGCTTTAAATTTATACAAGTATTACCGAATAAGCTAAGAACACACGGGCAAGTATGACCCTTTCATTTGTAGCTAGATTGTTGTGGTAAGCCGAGGTCGTTCACTGGGATTTCAGTGTTTTCAGTTGTAAAGGATCTTTGTAACAATGTATCGTTAGTTGTAAAAATGGTTGTCACTCCCAAAATTACTATACAAGTAACAATAAACAAATAAGCAACAAGTAACAATTAAGATGGTGATTAAGCTAATTCAACGAGATGATAACAATTATATTAAAGGATACTTGTTTGGAACCAGTATTCATTTCAATGGAGTGAATGGATTATCGGGTAGATAGTTAAGCAATAACACACAAATTATAAGTATACAATTCCAAGTAAATGGGTAATATCATGGAATTACACATGACACAGTTTAGAATAAAGAACCCTTTCGACCTATGATCAATATTACAAACCGGTAGTTAAAATACATTTGTGAGAAGTATGATTTTAGCCAACTTGTTCATTAGAGCCCTTTTGACCTATACTCAAGATTAAACCTTTATAAATGCATTTAACTTGTTTACTCATGGTTGTCAATCATGATACACTAAACATATATGCGCATTAACATTTGGAACAAGACGTAACATGGAATCCTTTCGACCTTTAGACCCGATTATGGTTTACCAACAAGTTATCAAGACTCATATTGATTTAAACAAACTTATAAACAAAATCATAATTCAACATTGCAAAATAATAAACACTCCATATCGATGTTTACATTATTCCAAACAAGTATAAGAAAACTACTCCATAATCATATTAATCAAGAACAAACATTCAACATATGATATAGAGTTTAACATCATGAAAGTAACAAAAGTTTACCCAAAGTATGAATACAATAAGTAAACGGAATGGAAGAATTTAGAGCAATCCTTAAGCCTCCCTCGGGTTATGTATTTGGAAATTCGTATTTGAGTTTTGAGGTGTGTTTTGGAGAGGTTTGGTGAAGATTGGTGGTGATTTAAATATCAAGAAACACTACCAATGATAAGGGTAATGATCCCTTAGAGTTTGGCAAGGTTATTTTGATGATTGAAGCTTCAAATGATGAGTTTTTGGCACACTTGGACTAAATCCGGGATTTTCACCAAGGAGAGAGTTTCCTTGATGAATAATGAAAGTGATGTTGTAAGTGTTATGGTTACATGACCCCAAGGGTCTTATTTATGCTTGAAATTAAGGCCTCTCATCAATACATGAACTTGGAGCCAAAGCAAAATACTTGGAGCCAAAGACATTTTCTTGGTGGCAAAGTACTTCTAGAAGTCCCAATAGAAGCTTCATGTGTATTCTTGTATATGACTTGTAGAAGTTGCATGTATGTAGACAAAATTTTGCCAACACAAAAGTAGGTGGCAACTTTTATTCCGCCAGTGGCAACTTTCAGAAATGTTGGTGACAACTTGGATTCTGCTGGTGGCAACTTCCATGCTGAGTGACTAGTATACTTCTTGAAAGCACTTGTCCTTGTACCCGAAATAGATCTTCAAAGGCTTATAACTTGTACACGGGTCTTGAACTTAAACTAGGATTCTTCGTACTCGTACTAATCTTCACATTTGCATTACTTTATACTTCATTCCTACAATTGGCTACACAAAGACTTGCAAACATATTTTGGCACAAATATGCACAAAAGTTATAGAAATAACCAATATACATGTACAATAGTACGGATAACGCTCCCAAAAACATGTTGGATTTGGGGGTTATCAAATCCCCTCACACTTAAGTTTTGCTCGTCCTCGAGCAAGGAAAAAAAAAACTTTGCTTGCCCTCAAGCAAATAAAAGTAAAAATAAAGTTAGAAACTAATACCTATGTTCTAAAAGAAAAGAAAATTTTTTAAAATTTTATGAAAAATTGAAAATTCTATGTAAAAATTGAAAATATTTTTGGTTTTTATAAGAAATGTCTAAAGGTTCAAACCCCCTCACACTTAAGAGTTTGCTTATCCTCAAGCAAGTAAAAGAAAAACTTCCCACATGGTACATGAAAATGGTTTACAAAAATAAGATCCAAAGCTACTAAGTACAAAAGATACTAAACCGAATAACGTGAGTACCAAGTGTACACATCTAAAGAGGACTTTTATTCGGGTTACAAGGCTAAGGCTTCGGTTAAATGGGGTATGGATAAGGCATGGGAATTTTATGAGATAGGTGCATCATGAATGTACAAGTTGAAAGTCTAAGTCCCATGTTGATAGTTACCGAACAAATCACAAGCCCAAAAATGATTGTAGCTACGAGCTTTATTCAACATATATCGATCAACACAAATATATCACGTCTTAGCACATTGGCTAATCGATATATAAACATACTTCATCTTCCTTCATCTTCATAATATAGCTCATTGGCTATTTTTGTCATCACTCTTTTTTTTTCGATGACTTATATTTTTTCTTTCTTTTTCTTCTCATCCTCCTCTTTTTTTTTCATTTTTTTCAACATACATCACATGTTCCCCTCACACTTCGCTTAAGCACACACCACAAAAAATACAAATAGAAGCGGCCGTCTCCATCTTTGTTGGAATAGCACATACACATAGCGAAGTGCGACAACTAATAATCATAAAAAATGATCCACCATACCAAGCAACTAGCAACCCACCATTTGGACTTCGACAAGGGTTAGGCTAAGGTTTAAGGTCAAATATTTTTTTTTCTTTTTAGTGGATTTAACAAAAATGAAAAGATTGGCTCAATAGGTGTTCTAAGGGTATCTAGCACTAAACGAGAGTGCTAACAAAAGGGTTAATTTATGTGGTTAGCTAATCGATGTAACTAGCTAAAAAGGAAAATGGAAAAGGCTATTTGGGTTTTATTCCTAAGGTTGCCTCTTTGTCACGCGTATGCACTTATATCACACAAGTGTGATCTCACTAAAACTTATTATTTTTTTATTTTTATTTTTATTATTATTATTATTATTTTTTACCATGTGGATGATTATTAAAATATATTTACATACAAATGTGTGAAAACATTTAGATTCTAAGGGCAAACAAGTGTACAAACTCTCCTTTATTTATTTTTATTTTTTTTATATAACAAAAATTGGTTTTGTATTCCCATTTATTTCCCCTCACACTTAAATTTTGTATTGGACTCAATATGAAAAATAAACTTCAAAGCATGAAAAGTGAGGAAAATAAATAAATAGTCCAACAGAAACGAAACTTCCCGGGCTAAGAAATTGTAATTGATCTCCATGTGATACAATGTTACATGATAAGCTTGTGAGATCAATCGATTCTTGATACTTCATTCCTTCTCCATGCATCCTCCTCCATTACCTATTGCTGCATTTATTCAAGTAAAACAAAACAAACAAACACACAAGCACACAAAGATATATAAAACATACCACTAGCAATGTACACCCCCTCACACTTAAGATTTTCCAAGTTAGAAAAATACTTTTAGGGTGTACATATTTATTCAAATCACACAAAATAAAACACACAAACAATTAAAGCACGGGTTGCCTCCCGAGAAACGCTTAATTTATTATTGAGTCGTTAGCTAGACTCCTCCCCTTGGTGTTAGGATTCTTTGATGATACGATTAATATGGGGAACTTTGGTTGGGTGCCATTGATTTTGATAATTATCAACGTTGAACGGAAGCAATTCGCCATTAATAGTCCAAACTTTGAAAAGCTTATTTGGCACATCATTGTCGTCCCTCTTTATCATTCTTCTACTTCTAACGCCATTCATTGATTTCAAATCCGCGTCATGAATTGGCATTATATCATGTTCATACGTCTTCTCCTTTTTGTATGGGATATGCACGGTGCAATCCTTGGGAAAAGTTGATTTAGAAATAATGGGTTTCGGTTTTGGCACGGGTTGGAATAGGTTCTTCTTCTTCCTCGATGAATACAACATCACCCTTATCACTCTCGTTTCGGATAGAGGGTAGATCGTATCTTGATTTGGTGTTGGTGATTTGAGGAATGGACTTGGTTCGTTTTATGTCCTCTTCTACATAACCTAAGTGTCTATCCAAGTCTTCGATTATGGCTGTATGGTTTCGGAACCTTAGATTGATTTGAAACTCCAAGTCAACCAAATTGTTCTTGACGCGTTCATTTTCTTCCGTTTGCCAAGCCATAAGTTCTCTCATCATCTCCTTCGTTGAGATTACAGGTTTGTAATGATATCGTGATGAATATGGCATCACATCTCGCGGGAGAGATTGAGGAAGGGGACGGTTTGGGTTTAGGGTAAGATAGGAATGTGAATTCCTCAAATTTTGGTCGTGATATCCTTCATGATATTCTTCGACATAATTCGCTTCATGAGGTTCACACATCGGCGTGTCATCCTTCATGGTGGTTTTGGATCGTGATCGTTTCGATCGTCTCGCATATCTTTTAGTTCATTCCTTATGATTAGGAATTGGGAATCGATAAGCCTAGCGAGAGCTTCGAATTTCTCCATCAACACGGTGTGATCGGAGATGATGTTATTTCAACCGGCGGAAACAACGGTTTTCGGTTTGGGATGGATATGAGAATCCTTCGAAAAATCGAACTTGATAAGGACCTTGTCCTCGAGGATTTGGAAAGCTTCATTAGGAGTATTGTAGAGGAAGATTCCTCCGGCGTCGAGAGGTGCTTGAGTTGGATCGTCTAAACCATGATAAAATATTTCAACTATCGTTCTCTTGGTTAGATCATGTCCATAACAAGCGCGAATCATTTCTTTCATTCGGAGCCAAGCTTCAACGAGAGTCTCGTCATTGAGTTGGTGAAAGTTAAGAATGTCGTTTAGGAGACGTTTAAACTTTGCGGGTGAAAAGAATCGGCTTATGAAAGCTTCTCTTAATTCGTTCCACGAAGTAATTGTTCCTTTATCTAATTCATTCAACCAAATCTTAGCTTCTTCGGTTAATGAGAATGGAAATGTCCTCAAGCTAATCACTTACTTTTGATTTTCACCATATTGGAAAAGGCTACTAATCTCGAGAAAATCGAGAACGTGTCGGTGAGGATCGAGTAGGGATTGTCCATCAAACTGGTTCTCCCGAATCATTTTCATGTGGGTACTCGTGATAGTGAAATTGTTCAAAATAGGGATTTGAACGATAGAGGAACTAGGCGTAGGAGCAACGATCCTAGTGTTTAACCACATTGGTTGATCATCGGGATCAATGGTAACAATAGTTGAGGAATCGGATTCGGTTTCATAGGATGAGATTCCTTCAATATGGAATGGATTTTTGAATATCGTCTCGACTTCGGTGTCGAATACGTCGTCTTTGGAGGCGACAACAAAAAATTCTTTAATGAACGGTGGTTTGATGTATGGTTCGGGTGATTCAATTTCAAGGGGTACGATTGGTGTTTTATCGGATGTCGTCCTATTTTTGATCTTTTGTTTAAGTTTTTGGAATGGACGAACGAGTTGTTTTCCCCAAGAACACGAGTTTATACAAACCCGGAGTGATTTGCAAAACGTCATAGAAAAATAAACTAAATAAAACAAGTAAGACCGAAAATATTTTTTGTATATATATATATTTTTTACTACTACTATTATTATTATTTTTATTACTAAATAAAACAACTAAAGAAACAAGAAAATAAGAATGAAATTGTAACGGTAATTTTACCAAATCAATCAAACCGGATGGTTCAAATGACTTTGGGTTCTACACACGGGGTTTGGGATCAAACTGGAGCGAATAGAAATACGAACGAGGCACAAATAGTTGGAACGGGGTGGTTGGGTGGGTTATATGCAAAAGAGAGTAATTGATTTTTTAAACTCGAATAACTGATGTTAAACGAGTGTAAAACACAATTAGGAACAGGTTTGAGGAAGGCTCAGTTTAAACAAAAGAAGATAAAAAGTTTTTTTTACAGTTTCAAAGTTGTCGGTCGGCAAAAGGGGTTTGTCGGGCGGCAAAATGGATTCTATGAAAACGTTGGAACTGTTGCCGGCGGCAAGATTTTTCTGCCGGCGGCAAAAGGGTGTTGCCGGCCGGCAAAAGGGGTCTGTCGGGCGACAAAATCGATTCTGTGATTTTTTTAGGGACTAAAAACTAAGAACACCTAAAAAAACTTTTGCGGGGTTGATAAAATAAGGACTAAAAAGCTTAATCTAAACACACTTTAATTTTAAACCAAATAAGCACAAAACAAATAAGCACAAAAGAGATTAAACGATACACGATATGAAACAAAGATTCAAAACATGAAAAGCACAAAACACAAATCCCCGGCAGCGACGCCAAAAACTTGATGCGTTCTTTGTGAGTGTACACAAGTTTTAGATTTTTATAAGGATTACCGAATAAGCTAAGAACACACGGGCAAGTATGACCTTTTCGTTTGTAGCTAGCTTGTTGTGGTAAGCCGAGGTCGTTCACTGGGATTCGGGTGTTTTCGGTTGTAAAGGATCTTTGTAACAATGTATCATTAGTGGTAAAAATGGTTGTCACTCCCAAGATTACCATACAAGTAACAATAAACAAATAAGCAACAAGTAGCAATTAAGATGGTGATTAAGCTAATTCAACGAGATGATAACAATAATATTAAAGGATACTTGTTTGGAACCAGTATTCATTTCAATGGAGTGAATGGATTATCGGGTAGATAGTTAAGCAATAGCACACAAATTATAAGTATACAATTCCAAGTCAATGGGTAATATCATGGAATTGCACAAGACACGGTTTAGAATAAAGAACCCTGTCGACCTATGATTAATATTACAAACCGATAGTTAAAATACATTTGTGAGAAGTATGATTTTAGCCAACTTGTTCATTAGAGCCCTTTCGACCTATACTCTAGATTAAACCTTTACAAATCCATTTAACTTGTATACTCATGGTTGTTAATAAGTGTGTAAAAAATTATCCTTTTACCACTTATTTCCAATAATAACAAGACCAAAACGTGTAAATTATGTCGTAAAAGTCGGAATTATGCGTGGTTTGTGTTTTTATTGTGTTTTAGGACCAAAAGATGAAAAAGGAAGAAAACACGGGCTTTCACGGGCTTTTATCAAAGAAAACGGGAAAAAACGAAGTCAAAAGATCAAGAGTGCAAAAAGAACGGAAGTCCAAGGCCTATTCTGAAGATTTATCGAAGAAAAAGTCTAAAGACGGAAGTTTAATGAAGTCGAAGAACTCAAGTTTAAATTAAAGAAGAAAATTATCAAGACGAGTTCAGACGACGTCGAGAAAAGACAAAGAATTAAATCGAGTCGAGAAGACGTGAAGAAAGAAAGAAAGAAGAGGCAACACATGCACTCCTTCCCATTTTTCCCTATAAATACCCTCCTAATACACATTAGGATGGTAGTTAGTTTTTAGTTTTAGTTTTCATTTTTCACTTTTCTTTCTAGTTTTTAGAGAGAGAAAGTTCTCCACTTTCTCTCACTAAGTTTTCATCTTTCTTTCTTTTAATCTTTCAAGATTAAACATTTGTGTATTGTTGATTTCATTAATCAAGTTCTAGTTAAGCTTTTAATCTTTCATCTCATTCTACCTTTCTTTGATTTTTAGATTAATTTTGGTGCGAATTTCATTTGATCCGTGTTGTTCTTAATGATTTCGTGCTTAAAAAGTTAATCTTTTTATGCTTGCTTAAGTTTTCATACGAATAAGCTTTAAGATCTTTGTGCTTATTGGCTTATTTACATGTTTAGCTTATTTACTTTTTAAAAGTTTCCTTAAAAAGTTTACCTTTTTATAGTTTGATTTTGAAGATTGTTTTTAAGTTGAAAAAGTTGTTATTTGTGCTTATTGAGTCATTTTCATTATAGATTCGTGCAAGTTTTAGTTTGAGCTTATTCCTTATACCTTGGCTTATTTCGAATCCCACATAAATCGGAAAGGGTCTAAACCCCTTTCCGATTGCTACATTCCGACCAGCACCCACTCCCTCATTCCGATCACATAGATCGGAAAAGGGTTTCTGATTTTCCGATTGCACCCCCTATTCCGATCACCTAATCAGAATAGGGTTTTAAAACATTCCGATTGTGGGTTTTGGCTCATTCCGATTATATGATTTTTGGCTATATTCCGATCTGGGGTTATTATCGATATTCCGATTGTGGGCTTCATTATTTCGACAAGAGTATTACTGGTATTCTGATAAGAGCTATTTCCAAGTATTCCGATCAGTCACATTTGCCACATTCCGATTGCAGTATTCCGACCAAAGGGTTGTTTGTTATTCCGATCAACATATTCCGACGATAAGATTTGGCAATATTCCGATGGTTTTAGTTTATTGTTTTTACAAAGTTTCCAAGTGTTAGTTTTATTAAGAGTTGAAGTATTTTTCTAATCTTTTCTTTACGTTTTCAAGCATTTATTTTTAACTCGTCAATTTAGTTTAATCTTTTAAACTTCTACTTTACTCAACGACATTTACATTCATTTGCTATTAGTTTAAAATAGATAATAAACCAAACCATTTTCATTTCCACCAAGAACAATTGAGTCGCACTTTGAACCAATAGTCAATTCGAATAGATTTGGAACAACGAAATTTCATACTTAGCCAAAAGCTCAGTATTAGTTGTCAATCATGATACACCAAATATATATGCGCATTAACATTTGGAACAAGACATAACAAGGAATCCTTTCGACCTTTAGACCCGATTATGGTTTACCAACAAGTTATCAAGACTCATATTGATTTAAACAAACTCATAAACAAAATCATAATTCAACATTGCAAAATAATAAACACTCCATATCCATGTTTACATTATTCCAAACAAGTATAAGAAAACTACTCCATAATCACATTAATGAAGAACAAACATTCAACATATGATATAGAGTTCAGCATCATTAAAGTAACAAAAGTTTACCCAAAGTATGAATACAATAAGTAAATGGAATGGAAGAATTTAGAGCAATCCTTAAGCCTCCAATTGACTACAAGTTTCTTTGTGATCTTTCGGGTTATGTATTTAGAAATTCGTATTTGAGATTTGAGGTGAGTTTTGGAGAGGTTTGGTGAAGATTGGTGGTGATTTAAGTATCAAGAAACACTACCAATGATAAGGGTAATGATCCCTTAGAGTTTGACAAGGTTATTTTGATGATTGAAGCTTAAAAATGATTAGTTTTTGGCACACTTGGACCAAATCCGGGATTTTCACCAAGGAGAGAGTTTCCTTGATGAATAATGAAGGTGATGTTGTAAGTGTTATGGTTACATGACCCCAAGGGTCTTATTTAAAAGGTTTCTTCAGCTTACAAATACGGTTAAGTACAATGGGGTATCACAAGAAGTGATTCGCTTACAGCTTTTTCCTTTCTCCTTAGAGGGACAAGCCCGTAATTGGCTTGATAAGGAACCACCACAAAGTATCCTTACGTGGACGGATTTAGAGACCAAGTTTATCAACTACTTTTTCCCACCCTCACGTACTACCGCTTTGTGGAATGAAATAATTACCTTTGAACAAAAGTACGGTGAGTCTTTTAGTGAATCTTGGGACCGTTTTAAGGAACTTTTAAGAAAATGTCCACAACATGGTTTAACAAAAGTACATCAAATCAATACTTTTTACAATGGTTTTTGCATGAATGACCAAGATTCACTAAACAGTGCCTCGGGGGGTAATATATTGGTTAAGTCTTCTAATGCTGCTTGAGATATTATTGAGAATAAATCTAGAGTTCAAACCAAGAGTGTTAGAACTAATGTAGCAAGTGCTAGTTCTAGTGATGCCGACAAAAGAATTGATAAGCTTACTTCGCTTGTGGAATCGCTTGCTTTACAAACTGCCAACAATGCCAAACAATTCAATGCCCAAGCTAATGTTTTGAGCCAATCATGTGATATATGCGGGGGATCTCACTCATACACCGATTGTCCTTTGACTAATGACAATCCAGAAAATGTGTATGCCGCCAACGGTACCTATGCCACGGGAGGCTATCAAGCACGTCCTCAAGGTGACCGCAACTTGCTCAGCAATCGCTCAAACAACTTTCTTTCACCACCTGGTTTTCCCCCACAAAACCCAAACAACCTCAATCGCAAAAATCAAAACCAACCACGTACTCCAACTCCAAATCAATATCAAAACCCAAGAAACCCATATCCACCTCAAAGAAACAACCAAGTTCACCAACAACCTGCTTATCAACCACCCGCCTACCATGCTCCTCCTCTCAACTAACCAACAGCCTTACACCAAGATGTTGAAACCTACATGAGGACGAACGATGTGACCGTGCAAAATCTTTAGCGGGAAATGGCCAACATGAAAGCAGATATGGTGAAGAAAGGGAATGATCTTCGAGCTGATATGCGAAACACTTTGGCAAGTCAAACGAATGACTTGAGAAACATGATGGCTAGTTTCTTCCCTAGTAATCAAGCCTCAGGATCGGGTTCTCTTCCGAGTAACATCGTTGCTAATCCAAGAGGGGAGATGAAAGCAATCACCACTCGCAGTGGAAAAGGTTTACAGGAACCCGAGCTTCCTACACCTACACCGGTGATTATGACAAAGGAAAACGAGTCTCCTTCTCCAAATCCTCCATCTTCTATTCCTCCAACTTCTACTTCTCCAATTCCACCACCTTCTACTTCTACCCCTCCACCACCCAAGGATGTGAGTGCGAATTCTATCCCAAAGCCTTCATCTCAACCCAATATACCTTATCCTTCGAGGTTGAGGAAAGAGAAATTGAAGAACAAGGATGATATCCAGGTTTCGAACTTTCTTAAAATGTTCAAACAACTGAATTTCAATATCTCCTTTGCTGAGGCTCTCGCTCACATGCCCAAATACGCTAAAATGTTTAAAGATCTTCTCAGTGATAAGGAGAAACTTCTCGATATTGCTCAGACCCAACTTAATGAAAACTGCTCCGTAGTGCTCTTAAGGAAATTGCCAACCAAGCTTGGTGATCCGAGTCGTTTCTTGATTCCTTGCAACTTCCCGGGAGTAGAGAATTGCATGGCCCTAGCCGATCTAGGTGCTAGTATTAACTTAATGCCATTAAGTGTCTGGAAGCAATTATCTCTCCCCGATCTAGTCCCCACACGAATGACTTTGTAATTAGCTAACCGTACGGTTGCTTATCCAGTTGGGATAGCCGAAGACGTCTTCGTTGGCGTTGACAAATTCACCTTCCCGACGAATTTTGTTGTCGTTGACTACGAGATGGATCCTCGTGTTCCATTAATTGTTGGACGCCCATTCCTGAGGACCGGTCGCACTCTCATCGATGTAGCCGCGGGCGAATTAATCATGAGAGTTGGTGACGATAAAATCGTCTTCAACATGGGTAAACTTTCTAAGCAGCCTTTATAAAACGAGAGTGTTAATTTCATTGATGTTCTTGATGAGGCTTGTGAAGAACATTTCAAAGACGCTTGTAAAAGTGGTTCTTCTTCTCTACCCAATGTTGCGACCGCTGCCTCTATTGCTCCGTCATTGACTCCTTTTGGAGAAAGTGACTTAGATGATTTTGAAGCTAGCTTGGGTCCTCTCGATCTTAAGTATGATGGTTCTCCCACCGATTGGGATGAAGACATTCATACCATTGAGAAACTTCTCAATGAGGACCAAACTTCTCCACTATCTCCTAAGGATATCTCTACCGATGATCTGAAGTTGACTACGCCGTCCATCAAAAATCCTCCGGATTTAGAGCTTAAGGATCTTCCGTCTTATCTCGAGTACGTTTTCCTTGAAGACAACAAGACGTTACCGGTCATCATCGCTAAGGACTTGAAAGAAGAAGAAAAATCCGACTTATCGCCGTGCTGAAGAATCACAAGAAAGTGATTGCTTGGAAGATCTCTGATATTCGTGGAATTGATCCTCACTTTTGCACATATAAAATTCTCATGGAGGACGACTTTAAACCCACTATTCAAAGCCAAGGAAGGGTGAATTCGAAGATCCATGACGTAATCAAAAAAGAGGTTATCAAACTTCTTGATGCGGGAATGATCTATCCTATCTCGGATTCACCGTGGGTTAGTCCCGTCCATTGTGTGCCTAAGAAAGGCGGAATCACCGTTGTTCCCAATGAAAAAAACGAGTTGATTCCTACTCGTCTCGTTACAGGGTGGAGAGTTTGTATAGACTATCACAAACTCAATGATGCTACGAGAAAGGATCATTTCCCCCTTTCTTTCATGGACCAAATGCTTGAACGTCTAGCGGGTAATGACTATTACTGCTTTTTAGACGGTTTCTCTAGGTATTTTCAAATTCCCATCGATCCCAAAGACCAAGAGAAAACCACATTCACTTGTCCCTACGGAACATTTGCTTACAAACGCATGCCTTTCGGTTTATGCAATGCTCCTGGGACATTCCAAAGGTGTATGATGGCTATCTTCCATGACATGGTTGAAGAAACTATGAAAGTCTTCATGGATGATTTCTCGGTTTATGGCGATTCTTTCTCTGCTTGCCTTGCCAATTTAGAACGTATGCTTAAGCGGTGTGAAGACACTCGCCTTGTTCTAAATTGGGAAAAATGTCATTTCATGGTAAAAGAGGGCATCATGCTAGGACACAAAATCTCCAAAGCCGGTCTTGAAGTGGACCGTGCTAAAGTCGATGTTATTGCTAAATTGCCTCCACCTTCAACCGTGAAGGGTGTGAGAAGTTTCCTCGGTCATGCGGGTTCTATCGTCGATTCATCCAAGATTTTTCTAAAATCGCTCGCCCGATGACCCACCTCTTGGAAAAAGATACTCCTTTCATCTTTTCCAAAGAGTGTATTGAAGCCTTCAATCTTCTCAAGGATAAGCTAACTAAGGCACCGGTCTTGGTTACCCCTAATTGGGAGCTACCTTTTGAGTTGATGTGTGATGCTAGCGACTTTGCTATTGGAGCGGTTTTGGGCCAAAGAGTGAACAAACACTCCCAACCAATCCACTATGCTAGCAAGACAATGACAGGGGCTCAATTGCATTATACGACAACCGAAAAAGAGCTTTTAGCTGTTGTCTATGCTTTTGAAAAATTCCGCCCCTATCTTGTCCTTTCTACCACCATCGTGTATACCGATCATTCCGCGTTGAAGTACTTGATGACTAAGCAAGATTCTAAGCCAAGACTTCTTCGTTGGATTTTGCTCCTTCAAGAATTCAACATTAAAATTCGTGACAAGAAGGGAGCCAAAAACCTAGCCGCGGATCATCTCAGTAGACTTAAGGATCCTTATCAAGGGGATCATCCGAACAAAGAGATCAATGACTCTTTTCCCCTTGAGGCCTTAATGTCTATCAATTCTAATCTCGATGACACCCCGTGGTTTGCGGACATTGCAAACTACTTAGCGGGTGGGATTCTGAAGGAAGGGCTCACGTCCCAACAAAAGAAACAGTTCTTTAAGGATATTGAACATTATTTCTGGGATGACCCTTACCTTTTCAAACAATGTGCGGATCTGATTATTCGACGATGTGTTGATGGGCCGGCAGCGGTACAAATCCTTGACGCTTGCCATAAAGGACCCACCGGTGGTCACTTTGGTCCCAACTACACCGCCAAGAAAGTATTCGACTCTGGTTTCTATTGGCCCACCATTTATCGTGACGCTCACGATATGGTTAAACATTGTGATGCTTGCCAAAGACAAGGCAAGATCACACATAAAGATGAGATGCCTCAAAATTTCATACAAGAATGTGAAATCTTTGATGTATGGGGCATCGACTTTATGGGGCCATTTCCATCATCTAAAGGGAACAAGTACATCCTCGTAGCCGTTGACTACGTTTCTAAATGGGTTGAAGCTAAGGCTCTCCCTACGAACGATGCGAGGGTGGTTGTGATCTTTTTGAAGCAGCTCTTTTCTCGATTCGGCGTTCCTCGTGCTATTATCAGTGACCGCGGGACTCATTTTTGCAATGATCAATTTGCAAGAGTCATGGCTAAGTACGGTGTCAATCACCGTCTTTCCACCGCTTATCATCCCCAAACCAACGGTCAAGCCGAGATTTCCAACCGCGGACTGAAGAGAATTTTGGAGTGTATTGTGCGAGAGCATCGTGCCGCGTGGGCCGATAAGTTAGATGATGCTCTGTGGGCTTTCCGTACTGCATACAAGACCCCGATTGGTTGTACACCTTATCGTCTTGTGTACGGGAAAGCGTGCCACCTCCCTATCGAGTTGGAACACAAGGCGTATTGGGCCTTGAAGTGGGCTAACTTCGACATCAACAAAGCCGGTGATCTTCGCAAGATTCAACTCAACGAGCTAAATGAACTGAGGAATGAAGCTTACTTGAACTCGCTGATCTACAAGGAGAAGACCAAGATCATCCACGATGCTAGAATTAAGAACCGAGAGTTCCACGTTGGTGTTCAAGTTCTACTCTTTAACTCTCGGTTGAAGATCTTCTCTGGCATATTCAAGAGCCGCTGGTCTGGTCCATTCACCGTCGCTAAAGTCTTTCCATATGGGACCATTGAGCTTTCTCAGCCAAATGGGCCCAATATTAAGGTGAATGGCCAGCGTTTGAAGCTGTAGTTTGGAGATGACATCTCTCATGAGATGATTCCATCCCTCACCACATTTCCCATGAACTAAATTTGGGTCGAGTCAGGCTCGTGACTCGGTGAACAAAAACAAGCGCTTCTCGGGAGGCAACCCGTGATCTATCCTTTACCGTTTTCATAATAAGTGTAGGGGGAGCCTCGTATGTGTTTGTTGTCTTGTTTCTTATTCTCTACAGGGATTCAAGCTTAAAAGAGCCTCTTGATGACTTTTGACGAAACGTGATCCCGTGTTCCCATCTTCCCGGTTCTATCCTAAACTCTTGTGATTCAATATTTCATATCTTATATGTTCACATTGAAATCACTTTAGTTGTCCTTTCCTTAGCAAGATTTAAACAAAGTGCACAATGTCATAAGTGTAGGGGAGTTTACTCCAACATGCTTAAACATTGAGGACAATGTTTATATCAAGTGTAGGGGGGACTTCTATCGAAGTAAGTTGTCTTTTCCATGAATTTGCCCTCATTTTAACCGGAAAATTTGAATTTTCGACATTTTTCAAAATTTTTAATCTATTTTGGCCTAGTTGTATAGTTGTAGTTTCCTTTATTATGGTTATTTTCTTTCCTTGCTTAAATAAAGTGGTTTTAAATTTTTCAAAGTCGTGAATATTTTGACTCAACCCGAGTTTACTTATCTAAGTTTACTCTAGCTAGTATCCTTAACGTGTTTAAGTCAAGTTTTGCTAGGCTTTTATATAGGGAGCTATAAAACGCGAAAGTCTTAACTCTCACGGGTTAAGAACAAGAACTTTTCGCAAGTTCTTATAATTGATCCTAGAGAGTCGTTTATCAAGGGAACTTTAAAATGTGATTTCTAAACTTGAAAAAGTCTAAGAATTTGCAAGATCCTATAGATGACTCGAAAACCCGAAACTTTGATTTAATAGGCTAAGCATCCACGAGTCTCATTCCTTGAGATTTTAAACTGTGGAGGACGAGAGATGATAGAATCAGTTATAAGTTTGGTATTCTTTCGTGAATTTATGTGAGTTAATTATGAGCCTATTCTCCCATCGCTTGTTAATAAATTTATCTGCAATAAATAAGGTTGTACAATTTAAAAGGTTACTTAGCTTCTAGCCTAAGATCGTTTAAAAGTTGCTCGGTATGGGTTAGAGTTCATAGCCAAGGCATAACTTATTGAAGCGGGATGCGAAGATTGGCGAGTCCGAAAAGGCCCTAACAAGGCATGAGGGCTACATTTTGTTGCTAAAAGATCCAAAAGTGATGTGAAGAATCATTTATCGAAAATCAATATGAAGGATCGAGACACACGACGAAAAGCAAATACTCCCCTAAAGATCATGGAGAAGTCTATCCAAAAAGGCCCTAACAAGGTATGAGGATAAATAGATCCAAGTCCTAAAAGGAGGCGGATCGTTGTATATCAAAGTCCAAAATAAAGATTCGAGAAAAATGAAGAAGTCGTGGTCCAAATAAGAAGAATCTCTCAAAACTTCAAGTGAAGAAATTCCTATTATGAGGAGAAGGCCATAATTTCAAGAACGTCTCTCAAAGATTCGAAGTATGAGGTCGCTGCCAAATATCGGTCCGAGAAAGGTCTCAAATCGTGAAGCGAGTTATGCCAAGATATGAACTTTATGAGGTCCCGAGAAGCAGTTTTAAAAGATTTTGTCCTTTAGCTAACTATTGATTAAATCGTGCACTTTATTTTCGGCCTAAATAACTATCGAAATAAGTCGAACAATGCTTCCTCGTGATCATTCAAGAAAAAAATAAAATATAAGAGATACGCCTAGGAATAAGGGAGTCTAAGTGAATAATTGGCCCACATGAAATCGTGTTGGTTTGCTAACTTATAATAACAATGATCTCGTTTTTAAGCTTGGTATGGGGAACGTGAAACTTGAGGATGATAAACGTTCATGGCAGCCAAAAACCCAATGTAAGTCTTTGATTTCTTTACTTATTTTTATCTTTTTATCTTCCCTAAATGTTTAGTATTTAATAAAGGACAAAGTGGATTATTTATGATGGAAAATGTAAATCGTGATTTAAAATTAATGCATTGCATGAGGGCATTGCAATGGTCAAGTGTAGGGGATTTAATAAGTGTGTAAACACTTATCCTTTTACCACTTATTTCCAATAATAACAAGACCAAAACGTGTAAATTATGTCGTAAAAGTCGGAATTATGCGTGGTTTGTGTTTTTATTGTGTTTTAGGACCAAAAGATGAAAAAGGAAGAAAACACGGGCTTTCACGGGCTTTTATCAAAGAAAACGGGAAAAGACGAAGTCAAAAGATCAAGAGTGCAAAAAGAACGGAAGTCCAAGGCCTATTCTGAAGATTTATCGAAGAAAAAGTCTAAAGACGGAAGTTTAATGAAGTCGAAGAACTCAAGTTTAAATTAAAGAAGAAAATTATCAAGACGAGTTCAGACGACGTCGAGAAAAGACAAAGAATTAAATCGAGTCGAGAAGACGTGAAGAAAGAAAGAAAGAAGAGGCAACACATGCACTCCTTTCTATTTTTCCCTATAAATACCCTCCTAATACACATTAGGAGGGTAGTTAGTTTTTAGTTTTAGTTTTCATTTTTCACTTTTCTTTCTAGTTTTTAGAGAGAGAAAGTTCTACACTTTCTCTCACTAAGTTTTCATCTTTCTTTTTGTTAATCTTTCAAGATTAAACATTTGTGTATTGTTGATTTCATTAATCAAGTTCTAGTTAAGCTTTTAATCTTTCATCTCATTCTACCTTTCTTTGATTTTTAGATTAATTTTGGTGCGAATTTTATTTGATCCGTGTTGTTCTTAATGATTTCGTGCTTAAAAAGTTAATCTTTTTATGCTTGCTTAAGTTTTCATACGAATAAGCTTTAAGATCTTTGTGCTTATTGGCTTATTTACATGTTTAGCTTATTTACTTTTTAAAAGTTTCCTTAAAAAGTTTACCTTTTTATAGTTTGATTTTGAAGATTGTTTAGTTTAAGTTGAAAAAGTTGTTATTTGTGCTTATTGAGTCATTTTCATTATAGATTCGTGCAAGTTTTAGTTTGAGCTTATTCCTTATAGCTTGGCTTATTTCGAATCCCACATAAATCGGAAAGGGTCTAAACCCCTTTCCGATTGCTACATTCCGACCAGCACCCACTCCCTCATTCCGATCACATAGATCGGAAAAGGGTTTCTGATTTTCCGATTGCACCCCCCTATTCCGATCACCTAATCAGAATAGGGTTTTAAAACATTCCGATTGTGGGTTTTGGCTCATTCCGATTATATGATTTTTGGCTATATTCCGATCTGGGGTTATTATCGATATTCCGATTGTGGGCTTCATTATTTCGACACGAGTATTACTGGTATTCTGATAAGAGCTATTTCCAAGTATTCCGATCAGTCACATTTGCCACATTCCGATTGCAGTATTCCGACCAAAGGGTTGTTTGTTATTCCGATCAACATATTCCGACGATAAGATTTGGCAATATTCCGATGGTTTTAGTTTATTGTTTTTACAAAGTTTCCAAGTGTTAGTTTTATTAAGAGTTGAAGTATTTTTCTAATCTTTTCTTTACGTTTTCAAGCATTTATTTTTAACTCATCAATTTAGTTTAATCTTTTAAACTTCTACTTTACTCAACGAAATTTACATTCATTTGCTATTAGTTTAAAATAGATAATAAACCAAACCATTTTCATTTCCACCAAGAACAATTGAGTCACACTTTGAACCAATAGTCAATTCGAAGAGATTTGGAACAACGAAATTTCATACTTAGCCAAAAGCTCAGTATTAGTTGTCAATCACGATACACCAAATATATATGCGCATTAACATTTGGAACAAGACATAACAAGGAATCATTTCGACCTTTAGACCCGATTATGGTTTACCAACAAGTTATCAAGACTCATATTGATTTAAACAAACTCATAAACAAAATCATAATTCAACATTGCAAAATAATAAACACTCCATATCCATGTTTACATTATTCTAAACAAGTATAAGAAAACTACTCCATAATCACATTAATGAAGAACAAACATTCAACATATGATATAGAGTTCAGCATCATTAATGTAACAAAAGTTTACCCAAAGTATGAATACAATAAGTAAATGGAATGGAAGAATTTAGAGCAATCCTTAAGCCTCCAATTGACTACAAGTTTCTTTGTGGTCTTTCGGGTTATGTATTTGGAAATTCGTATTTGATATTTGAGGTGAGTTTTGGAGAGGTTTGGTGAAGATTGGTGGTGATTTAAGTATCAAGAAACACTACCAATGATAAGGGTAATGATCCCTTAGAGTTTGGCAAGGTTATTTTGATGATTGAAGCTTCAAAATGATTAGTTTTTGGCACACTTGGACCAAATCTGGGATTTTCACCAAGGAGAGAGTTTCTTTGATGAATAATGAAGGTGATGTTGTAAGTGTTATGGTTACATGACCCCAAGGGTCTTATTTATGCTTGAAATTAAGGCTTCTCATCAATGCATGAACTTGGAGCCAAAGCAAAATACTTGGAGCCAAAGAAATTTTCTTGGTGGAAAAGTACTTCTAGAAGTCCCACTAGAAGCTTCATGTGTATTCTTGTATATGACTTGTAGAAGTTTCATGTATGTAGACAAAATTCTGCCAACACAAAAGTAGGTGACAACTTTGATTCCGCCAGTGGCAACTTTCAGAAATGTTGGTGACAACTTGGATTCTACTGGTGGCAACTTCCATGCCGAGTGACTAGTATACTTCTTGAAAGCACTTGTTCTTGTACCCGAAATAGATCTTCAAGGGCTTATAACTTGTACACGGGTCTTGAACTTTGACTAGGATTCTTCGTACTCGTACTAATCTTCACATTTGCACTACTTTGTACTTCATTCCTACAATTGGCTACACAAAGACTTGCAAACACATTTTGGCACAAATATGCACAAAAGAATTATAGAAATAACCAATCTACATGTACAATAGTATAGATAACGCTCCCAAAAATATGTTGGATTTTGGCGTTATCACTCATTTCTTCTAATTCGCAAAGATTTCTCAGTTAGCAAATTGGCAGATATATTCCTTCAGGAGATCAACTGCATGGTACTCCATCAGATGTCGTATCCGACAAAGATCCTCGATTCACATCTAAATTCTGGAAAGGTTTACAGAAAGCTTGGGGTACCAGACTTAAGCTTAGCACCGCCTTTCATCCTCAGACCGATGGTCAGTCAGACCTTAGAATACATGCTGCGAGCTTGTGCATTGGAATGGACAGGGAGTTGGGACGACTACATTTGTTTGGTTGAGTTTTCCTACAACAATAGTTGATACGCGAGTATTAAGTGTGCACCTTTCGAGATGCTTTATGGCAGAAAGTGTCGTGCTCCAATATGTTAGGATCAAGTTGGATAACGAATCCTTGAAGGACTTGAAATGATAAAGGTGACCAATGAAAAGGTTTCCATTGCCAAGGCGAAGCTATGCTGATAAACATCATAGAGATCTAGAATTTAAGATCGATGATCATGTTTTTCTTAAGGTATCACCAGCACGTGGCGTTGAGCGTTTTGGACTCAAGGGCAAGCTCAGTCCTCGCTTCAACGGACCGTTTGAAATCATTGAACGTGTCGATGAAGTATCATATCGGCTAGCGTTACCTCCTCAGCTATCTCATGTGCATGATGTGTTCCACGTATCCTTAATCAGAGGTTACAATTACCATCCTTTGCATATAGTTTCGTATCCATTCGAGCATATTCGAGAGGATCTATCCTACATTGAGGAACCCGAGAAAGTTCTCGACCGTAAGGATCGAGTCATAAGGAGAAAGACGATCCTATTCGTCAAAATCCCTTGGAGGGACCATTCCGAGCGGGAAGCCACTTGGGAAACGGAGGATTCTATCCGGACTTCTTACCCTCATTTCCAGCTATGATTCGGGTATGTCATTTTTAGCTTATCGTATCTCTAATTCGAGGACGAATTATTCTTTTAGAGGGGAAGAGTTGTAAAACCTGCTTTAAAATCCCTAAGATCATTAAATGCATAAAATTACGGTTAAATTAAAACTTTTCAGTCAATTAATATACGATATGAATCATGAACATTTAATACGAATGTTACGTATATTAATTAATTATTTAAATATTACGTATATTAATATGATTATTAATACACGATAAGTATTTACGTATAATACTTAAAACCTACAAGAAATAATACACGACATTAACGAACACACACGATAAATAATTAGACACGAAAAATAAAACGAATATGAGTGTGTGTGTTGGGTGGCGTCCAAAACAAGAAGGAAGGGAGGGCCCATGGCCCAACCAATTAAAAATCTATATTGTATACAAAATACACTCCAGGGGTTTATTAAATCACTTTTCAAGAAAATAAAACACTAAAACCTTCTTCCTGCTCCTTCTTTGGCCGCTGCATCACACACATACCACAAGGACGATTTTTGCTTTTGATCTTTGATCATTATTGGCAAAGTGTTCACGCATACGGTATCCTCGAATCCTTTTTTCTTTTTAGTTAATTATGTTATGGATCTAGATCTTTAAAAACAATTAAGAAAAATTGAAATCATTGAGGATAAACAAGATTAAGGGTTCGGGTGTGGGTTTGTTTCAGATCGCACGCAAATCGAGAACCTTATAGGTCTCGGTAGTGATGTTTTCCCACCAACCGCAACCCTATAAGGGGTGGTGGTGGTTTTGGTTTTCCAGCCGCAACCCCAACTGCTCAAGTAGCGGGATGTCCCGGCTTAGCAGTGGGAACCGAGAACTTATAGGTCTCGGTGGGTCAAGTTAGAACAGCAAGGGGCAGCGCAGCCAGCAGTGGCAACCTGGCTAGGCCAGGGGATGCGTTGGCAGTAGCAGTGGCACCTACAACAATGTCGGTGGCTGTTGTGGTGGTCGGCCGCAAGCCACAACCACTCGGCTGTGGTGTTGCGTTGTGTTCGAGGCGACACCGAGACCTCCATGGTCTTGGTGGAGTTCTTGAGGAGCTCGGTTACACCCAAACACACAAGGGGGTGTTTGGCTAAATTTTTACAAAACATGTATTTTTAGTTTATTAATTAGTTTAGTTAATTAAAACATATGTAAATTAAATTAATTAATAATCATGACTTAGGTTATATTTATTTAAATAAAAACCATGGTTTATGTATGTCCATTTTATTTAAATAAAACTTAGGATAAAATCATTATTATATAATTATTCATGTACATTTAATTAATTAATAAAGCTTAGCTTAATTAATTTATATCATTTTAAGGTAAAGTTTAATTATATTAATTATGCAATATTATTAATTAATAATAACCTATGATAACATGTAATATCATTATTAATTAATATTTATAAGTTAATACTAAGTTATTAATAATTATTAAACTTTACTATATAATTAAACATGACATATAATATGCTTATTAAAACCATATGTTATATCATTTTATTTATTTACTAAGCCTATTATTAATTATGGAAATAAGTTAAATATGGAAACATGCTATTTATTGAAATATATTATGGAAACATACTAGATATGGTAACATGCTATTTATGGAAACATACTAAATATACAAACTTTCTATTTTTGGAAACTTACTAATTATGGAAACTTTCAATTTTTGGAACTTACTATTTAAGGAAACTTACTATTTTTGGAAAGTTACTGTATATGGAAACCTGCTATTTTTGGAAAGTTACTATATATAATAAGTACTATAACACTTAAAACATGAAATACACTAATCTAAAACATATGAAACATTAAGAATCACATGATAAAATAAGAACAAGTAAAACAAGTTAAGAACACGTCAAATAAACTAATAACCAGTATGTATAAGTAAAACAAACACTTATTCATGTCCCTTTCATTATGTAGCTATCGTGAAGTCGGAGTGATCTTCCGCGTTCGTTTTCGTCTTCATTTACTAGACACAAGGTACAGATATTCCGTCCTTCGGTAAGGACACTCTCTTCCTATATTAGGATTTCCCTGTTTGCAGCCATCTGTTTTCCCCAGTAGTTTACGTGTATTAAACACTTTCAGTATATGCTATGTTTTATTTTAGATTTTGCCTGAGTTATATACATGCATTCCAGTTTCACCTAGTTATGGGGGTACCATAACCATAACACTAAGGCACCGGTGTTATGGCTCTTTTGTAGTGAGAGTGATTGCTCTCAGCGTCCATTTTCAGTTATTTGTCCTATGTTATTATTATCATGTGGGGCGAATGGCTACACCCTATGTACATGGTAACTACGGTGTGTGCCTTGCATCCGTTACAAGAGCTGATCCCTCCACTCAGACTATTATAATTAGAGGCAACCCCTCTAATTTCATGATGAGGTCACCCCTCTAAGTATTCATGCACGTTGATACATCATGACCTATATGGGCTCCGAGCATTTCTAAAATACATTTTTCAATATAAAATAAACATAAGTCTTTTCAGAATATAAAACTAGTTTTATAACTTAAACCAAATTTTCCAGGACATACACTTATTCCGTTGTACTTCATTTCATTTAATTACTTGCTTATGTTTATGCTTTACATTTCTTTGTCATGTATCCGCACACTGAGCGTATTGCTCAGCCGTATTTCTTTCTATGTCCCAATACGGCAAGTACTAAAGGGCATAGCTAATATTCAAGAGTACGTGCATGGGATGGAGGCGCCTAGTCTTCTTTCTCTTTTAATGCATTTACATGCTTTTGCTTTGATGGACGTTGTTTAGTCATTTCCTTACATTCTATACTTATGCATTTGTATGTGGAGTGTAGATTGGTTCTATCTATGTTGGAACTGATGTTTGTTTCCGGTTTCATTTATGGTCATTTAATTTTTTGTACACTTACCTTGCATGCTTTGATGACACGCCATAATTACTACGTAACGGTCCATTTATCCAAATGGGGTGTTACACACTATATCCACAAACTCCCTTCTTGGCAGAGAAAACCATACATCGTCGCTTACAACAATTACCGACACTAAGCTAAATGTAGAGTTCTAATCCTAGCTAGAACCAATCTACTCTCGTCGCCCATCTTTTTTATCGACATAAGGCTAGATGTCGAGTTCTAAACATAGATAGAACCAATCTACACTCGTCACCCATATTCTTTACCGACATAAGGCTAGATGTCGAGTTCTAATCTTAGCTACAACTAATCTACACTCATCTCTCACACTCATATCACTTTCAAGTTACGTGAGAACTAACACACTAATAAATTTAGCTAATATATTTTGTAACAAAAATATTAATTAGATTTAGGATATTTGACCCATTGGAAAACCCGACAAATAACGTGACCGATAGCAAAAACGTTCAATGTTGTTAAATATGTCCCAAATTAGTGACTACACTTTTGTTAAAGGGTATTCTTCACAAATGTTAAAATTATCAATTTCATTAATAACTCAAGCACATACTAGGATGACAGTCCATATGTTTATTTTATATACGCATTTAGTAAAGTACGCGTTATTGACATAGGTCGTGGATAGTGTTTGACTTGTTTCGCGTGCTTCATTTTTCGTGCCTAAATCTTGTTGATATCTATGATCGTACCTTGAGGTGAGTTTCATAGCCCCACTTTTGCTTGTTTTGTATATTTTGGGGTGAGAAAACATTGCTTGTTTTACGAATGAACATAAGTGCTAAAACTTGATACCTTTACTTACTGAAGGTTTAAATCTCTGATATCCTAGTTGCTTTTAGCCCATTATCATGAACAGTTATTTACTTAGTGTAAGCGCGGTTGTTATGGATAGATCTATTGGGATTGACATCCCTATCTAATTTTCGTTGTATGGTCAATTAGATACACTTACATTTGATTCCTTGCGGATGTCCCGGGATAGGCATATGCATTGGGCTTAGATTATATAATGTTGGTTTGGTTAACGCTTCGGTGCCATGAGCTTAGACGTAGGTTTAAACGTATGTTATTTGATTATAATCTTGTATTTGTTATAAGATTATATGCCGGTTGCCTGACTATAATCTTATGGTTCATCACACTATTTAAACTTAAACCTATGAACTCACCAACCTTTGTATTGACGCTTTAGCAATGTTTTTCTCAAGTATCAAGACGGAGGAGTGACATGGTTGTTCTAGATTAATAAATGTCGTGAATATCTTTTAGGAATTTAATGTCTTCAAAATCTTGGTTTATTTAATCATGTTGTATCAAATGCTTCCAAACAAGTTTATTTACGTTTCATGAATTAAAACGCCTTTCAAATGTTGTTCTTTATATCTGTGTCTCATAATAGTCAAATTAGTCACGCCCTAGTATATTCACGTACTCTGATAATTTGGGGGTGTGGCAAGTATGACTCAATTGATTCCACTTCCTTTGAAGTAAACATTCTAAATTCTAAGAAGAGATTAGTTTTAACATCCAATTTGTTAAGTGATTTACCTTGTTGCAATCGTTGAATGGTTATCCACATATCTTTTGTTATGTCACATGCATCAACCGTTGAGTAAATTTCGTCACAATCCTACTCAGAATCATATGAATTGCTTCAGCTTTAGAATCAATCCATTCACATTCTACAACATAGTATTTTCATAGGTTTCAACAATTTCATGCTCGGGTTCTTCTTCCGTATTTTCTGTTGCGGTTGAGCTTCAATGGTGATCTTAGTGAGTACATATGGACCATAAAAGACATAGTGCCTTAGAGCAACAATGGTAGGTCTAGTATCAACGTATGGTAGAAAACGTAATTGCAATTATGCATATCTTCTTGGTATAAACCGTGGAAGACGTTCTTTGGTACCGGTGACCATGATGTTGTTGTGAGTCATACTATTTGTTGTTAAAGTGTCCATGATGAAGTATCAATGTGATGTGAAGTAGAAACTGTTGTCCCATATTATTAGATGATTAGTGATAGAAAATATATGAAAAGAGATGGATTCCTAGAGAGAGAAAGTAGTGAGAGAAAGTAGAGAGAGAGATGATTAACTTGGTGAATATTAGATTAGAGAAAATTGGTTACAAATGACCATCCCACCCTCATAACATGCTAGGAGGGTAGTATATATAGTCCACCCACATGCGGGCTCTAATGGGCTATATATTGGGTCAGGCTTGTCTTTTGGACTCTAATTAGTTTAAATCCAAGCCCGTGAACCACGCCTATTTAACTAACTATTACAACGTTCTAATAAATATTATAATAGAAACCTATGACCGAACATTCTTGTTTGACTCAATATTTTGAGGCTAACAATCTCCCCCAATGTGAGGTCATTCCTCTTCGTTATTTGGATTCCAATGGAGATTTATGAATTTCGTCATAAATGAGTCTTGAACGTGTAATAGTAGTGTTGTTCCTTCATGCTGTGATCTTTGAGCCGTTGTCATTGTCTTTCAACTTAGTCTTTATCTTGAGATCTTCAAATCATTCTTGACTTGTCTTTGCCATCTTGCGATCTTGTGTCTTTATCCACATGCTCACACTATTAATTGTTGAATAAGTCTTTAGGCATGAATATGTGGTTTTGAATCTTTGACTTTGCTGAGTACACCGTGACGCCACCTTCTCGAGACAAAACATAGACACGGACTGAATGGCTTTGACATTCGTCCTAAATCGGTAGCGTTTTACCTCCGGTCGGTGAAGACCGTTATACGATATTAAATATCGTACATGTGATTAGGTAGCTTCAATTAAGAATCTCCTTGACAGGGTTTCGCGGCTATACTAGCCGTTCTCTTTACTCGATCGTCTCAAAGCAAGACAGCGAACATAAAGAGTGAATCAATTGGATAAATATCCGCTTGATTAAAGTCGTCAATTCAAATTCCTGGAACAAGTTTGATTCATTAAGAATCTTACCATTGTTGCTTTCCAGTTGACACAAGTTTGATTCATAAGAATCTCACAAGTCACCTACCGTAGCGCTGTTTGATGTTAACGCTAGAAGGATTTCCATTTGTCACTGTGAATATTAATGAATATCACTCTGAATGTTCTGGTAAGACCATAAAGATATTGTGTAGAAACCTGAAACGAGTTTGAATCAATTCAAAATCAAACCACTGTTGCTTTTCAGTTTTACATATGTTCAATTCATAGAGAATCTTGCATATGACCTACCGCAGTGCTATTTGATGTTAACACTAGAAGGATTTCCACTCATCATTGTGAATACTAAGTAGTATTACTCTGATTGTTCTAGCAATATCACAAGGATATAGCGTAGGACTCTCTTGATCTTCATCCGTGTGTCCTAACGAGATTTGATTGATCTCTTGGCTCTGGTCTCAATTTGTGCACTTTTTAGTGGTCGGAGGCTGGAGCAGATGCCACCTATTCAATATCAACTATCTCCATGTGAGAAAGTCAATAGAAGTCGTGTTGATCTCCGTGAAAATAAAACAAACTTCTTTTGAGAGAAGCCTGAGTAGCTAGGAAAGGGTTGTGCTTCACATCACTGGGTCTATGATGAGTTTGTCTTCACGATGTGTTGACCCAGTTTCTGCCTAAGTTGTATGGAGGGCTTCTTTCTTTAGACCCTTTATCCTTACATTTCTTTTTCATTCTTCAACCTCTTCAATGCTTACCAAGACATCATTAATAACACCTTGTTGTTATTGTTCCAGTGATATCATCAGTACTTAGTCGGCATTGAGCTACGTTCATATTCTACTCCATCTTTCCTAAGGACTTCTAATAATCTATTGGATTGTCCCTGGGAAGATCCCTCCGATTCTGGTTGGATCATAGGACTTAACCTAACCACCCTTTTGACACCAATAACGTCGTGAATTAAAGATGTTGTGGGTATTTGATCGAAACCATGAGTGCTTGAGTCTTTAGATCACATTTTAATCACATTTTCTCCCCTATCTCTAATATATAAAATCTTTTGATATTAGAGATACCAAATTTGATTAAAATATATTTTGAAAAATAGTCTTGAAAGTCTTCGGGAGAAAGATGTGTCAAACTTAGCATGAATTTTGTAACGCTCCCCCTCAAAAATTGATCCAATGGAATCGTCATTACGGGGATTTGATCCACATTAAACTTTTGAGGATAGGAGTTGTTGAACACACAATTTATGAAAGATTTTGAATATCATTGAGAAATTCTTGAAAAAATTGTGTTCAATGCTTTTTGAAAAATCAATTCTTTTTAGCGAAAAGGTTTTTCTAAAGCATAAACTTGAGTTCATAGACTTTGAATGTCTTGACGAATCCACTCAAGTGTAAGAAGATTTAACTTCTTTTGCTAAGGGTAAGGGCACAAAATCGTACACTCCCCCGTGAATATAGTTCCGGGTTGCAATCTAAAAGTGATTACAAGCCATCGTGTTGAGCTCAAAACGTTGAATGTTTTGTGACAAGCTCAACCCAAGATAGATTGCTCTACCCGTTGTTGGAAATATTGTCCAAAATAGACAATTTCCTTTTGAAAAGATAGAAATGACATGTTTTGAAAAATATTTACAACTTTCATTCGAGCTTTATGTACACACCCGTGTCGTTATTGAGCGACATTTCTAGGTACGTCCATATTATCGATACTGAAAGACATGTCGAAAAGAATATTTTTGGATTATCAAAGATTTTTTAATTTTGTATTTTGCTTTTTCATTAATATTAACAGGTAGATGTATGATAGATGAATCAAACAGGCTTCTTTGCCAGAACCTCCAGTTCTGATAGAGTCAAACATCTCATACCAATTTGCCTAACAAGATACGCAAACCTCTCTTTCGAAAGAGCTTTTGTAAACAAGTCAGCTAATTGGTAATCAGTTCCAACAAAGCATAATTCAACAATACCCTTTTCAACTTGTTCCTTAATGAAGTGATATCTGACATCAATGTGCTTCGTGCGGGAATGCTGTACCGGATTGCAAGAGATGGCTATGGCCGACTTTGAGTTACGGTACATAGGTACTTTATCAAAATGGAAGCCATAATCCGTGAGTTGTGTTCTCATCCAAAGAACTTGAGCACAACACGCAGATAGAGACACATACTCCGCGTCGGCTGATGAAAGTGACGTGCAATCCTGCTTCTTAGAAGACCATCCCACAAGCTTGTCTTGACCTAGAAATTGTGCACCACCAGAAGTACTTTTACGTGTATCAAGACACCCTGCATGATCAGAATCTGAATAGGCCGTTAGAAAGAAACCGGTTTCCCACGGATACCAGAGTCCCATGTGAATGGTATTCTTAAGGTACCGAAAGATCCGTTTAACCTCCTTGAGGTACTTTTCAGTGGGTCGTGCTTGATATTGTGCACAATAACATGTATCATGATGAATATCAGGTCTGCTTGCTGTCAAGTACATGAGGGACCCGATCATGGAACGATATCTCGTTTGATCTATGGGTAATCCCTCCAAATCAGCATCTAGGGATTTGGTTGATAATGGTGTCCTAACGGGGTCACATGATGTCATACCATGCTTTGTGATTATCTCTTGACAATACTTAGCTTGGTTTTTAAAGATACCACTTGGGGATTGGTGAACTTGAATTCCTAGAAAGAATTTTAGTTCGCCCATCATAGACATTTCAAATCTGCTGTGCATAACTTTTTCAAACCATTTTGAAAGTTTTGGGTTTGTAGACCCGAAAATAATGTCATCAACATAAATCTGCACAAGCAAAATGTCATCCCCATATTTATAAGTGAACAAAGTTAAATCAATGGAACCTTTTGAGAAACCTTTGGAGACCAGAAATTTCGAGAGCTCATAGTACTACGCCCTTGGAGCTTGCTTGAGTCCATAAAGTGCTTTGTGGAGACGATACACCTTGTCAGGATAATGAGGATTGACGAATCCTTCCAGTTGCGTGACATAGACTTCTTCCTTCAAAGGACCGTTAAGAAACGCCATCTTTACGTCCATTTGATAGACAATGAATCCCTTATGTGCAGCATAAGCAAGAAAAATCCTGACCGCTTCCATTCGAGCTACTTGTGCAAATGATTCTTCAAAATCAATACCCTATTTCTGTCCATACCCTTTAGCCACTAGCCTAGATTTATTCTTGATGATCGTGTTCTCTTCATCCATCTTGTTTTTCTAGATCCATCGAAGATTTGATGGTATTACATCGTATGGTCTGTCAACAAGTTCCCAGACTTTAAGTCTTTCAAATTGTTGAAGTTCATCCGTCATCGATTCAATCTAATAATGATCAGCCATGGCTTCTTTGATGTTTTTCGGTTCAGCTGAACTTACGGCGAGTACGAACATACAAACATCGCCATCGGTGTGAAGTTGTCGTCTTGTACGAACGGGCTGTGAAGGGTTTCCAATGACATGAACCAAAGGATGATCTCTAGTCCAATGATGTGTTGAAGGATGTCGTTGATAGAAAGTATGCATATTTGACGGATCAACATGGCGAGTAGAAGACTCTCCAGTTTCGTGTACCGGCGTACCGAATGGGTTGATAAATTCGTCTTCATCAGATAATGCATTGTCTGCTTGATTTGTGTTCTCTGGAGCAATGACAGTAGTTGTGGATGTTGTAGGATCGATTGTTGAAGTGATATTCTGAGGAGGTAAATCTGCAGCAACCCGTGTTGAAGTAGATGAAGTTGTATCTGGTTGTTGACGATGATCGGTATCATCATTCTTATCATGAGTGACAGCGGAAGACTTCGATACATCTTGTTTCTCCCCCGTGAAATATTCATCATACATTGGTCCATATAACATTTCCAACTCTTCAATTGTCGTGTCGACTGTCATATCAGCTCTAGGAACATTTTATGGAACCAGCATTGAACTTGACGGTTCATTGCTGTGGTCTTGAGTTTCGAGTTCCGTGCGGTTGTGAACTGAAGTCGTTTGTCATTGTGGATCGGGACATAAACTGTTTTGTTCAAGTGCCATTTCTTGTAATTCATCAAATCTGACATGAATAGTCTCGACTATCAATTTTGTTCTCTTATTGTATACTCTATATCCCTTAGACTGAGTTGCATATCCCACAAGAATACATGCATCACCTTTCTCTTTTATCTTATCCAAATTTTCACCATCTCGTATAATGTAACAAGTACATCCAAAAACATGAAGGTGTTTGAGTGATGGTTTTTGATCATGAATTATGTGATATAGTGTCTTTTCGTGTCTTGGGATAATTAAAGAACGGTTTTGTGTGTAGCATGCGGTTGACACGGCTTCGGCCCAAAAGTATAGTGGAATTTTTGAAGCGGATAATAATGTTCGAGCAGCCTCAACTAAAGTACGGTTTCGTCTTTCAACAACGCCGTTTTGTTCGGGTGTTCGAGCAATAGATGTTTCATGTTCAATCCCTTTGGCTTCAAAATACTTTCTCATATTTAAATTCAAAAATCCTGTACCTCTATCAGTACGAACCACTTTAACTTGAGCTTGAAGACCATGTTGTATCAATTTAAGGAAGCTGATGAGAACGTCGAGTGTTTCATCCTTGGACCTCAAGAAGTGAGTCCATGTGTACCTTGAGTAATCATCGACTATTACTAGAATATATTTCTTTCCAATGATACTCTGAACACGCATGGGACCACACAAATCCATGTGAAGAAGATCTAACCGTCCTTTAGAGCTTGGTGTGGTCTTTGTTTTGAACCTACTTCGTTTAGCTTTACAAAGTTCACAAGAAGAACAAAGATGATCTTTGATGAATTTCAAGCTTGGAAGGCCTCTCACAATATCTTTCTTGGAAAGCAAGTTAATGGTATCAAAGTTGAGATGAGAAAGATGTTGATGCCATAACCACGCCTGAGTCGATGAAGCTTTAGCCATGAAGCAAATTGGAGTTGATGAAGTTGTGTCTTGAAGTGAAATTGTGTAAAGATCAGTACCCGTGTACCGGTAAGTAAGTCATTCCCATCATAATCACGAACAAAACATGTCTTCTTTCTGAAAGCAACCTCCAAATCCGCATCACAGAATTGACCAACCGAGAAAAGATTGTGATTGAGCCTTTCGACGTAGTATATCCTTTTAATCATGATATTCCCCTGAACCAAATCTCCATATCCTAGGATCGGTGCAAATTGATCATTTCTGAATCGGACCGTACCCAGGAACTTCTCCACGAAGTTAATTAGAAGCTTGAGATTCCCCGTCATGTGCTTCGTGCATCCGGAGTCCAGTATGAAGAGAATTATTTGTATCACCTGCAGAAGAGTTAGAACACGATGGAGAATTTGCTAAATTGGATACCACATTAGTTGTGATAGTAGAATCATTAGTGTCCTTATCAACATTTAAAGGCAAACTAACACTCGTTTTCACATTTTTCTGTCCTAGCTTTCAGCATCCATTTATATCCGGGAGGACATTGATTAGCAAACCACCATTTCCAAGACTTGCTAGCAGACTCAAATAATTCTTTAATTTTGCTTCTAGGATTCTTAGTGGTGGAGTCTGATGCATTACTTTTCTTAGTGGGGGTAGCACCAGAATGGTTCACTTTACGTTTGAGTTTACTAGCTCTAATAGGCATTGCAACTTGCTTCTTAGTTCTAGTATCTACGTCTTTGACTTTATTCATAGCACACATAGAATGATTAGCATTAGCACACTTGCCACATTTGACACAAACAAATTTCACATTCATAACATTCAAATCATTCACATCATTCATATCGTCATTACATGCGATTACAGACTTTTTATTCTTAAAAGCATTCAAATTCCTAGGGTGTGCTTCTACTTCCTTTATCTTCCCTTGATTCTTGTGTTTCCAGACCTTATCATTCACTTGAGTGCTCTTAAGCTGAGGCTGGGTAACACTAGTAGTGGAGACTATTCATGTAGTAGAAGACACACGAATATTAGTGTTTCTAGAAGTTTGATGTGATTGAGTAACTTTGTTTGTGGGCTTAGTGTTCATTCTATACATCCCTGGTTTAATCACATTATTGTGCTTAACGCTTGGTGCTATGACATTCCTTATGGGTTGATTCTATGGTAACCTTTCCTTTCCATCCATCTTGGGGGCAAACACAAGTTTTGCAAACGAGGAATTTGATAAAGAAGATGGTTTTCCCAAGATAGAGGATCTATTTACTTTAGAGGCATTAGGTTGTCTAACAACAGGTTTCTTAATGCTAGGTTCCACAACTTTCCCACCCATTTTAGCAACTTGTTTCTGCAACTCTGCTATCGCTCTGTCCCTGTCTTGTAACTGAGCTTTCAACCCTTTAATTTCCAAATTCTGTTCATTCATTTCTCGAAACGTTTGGGAAAGTTTTTCTTGCAATTTATTATCATGTGGAAAACTACCAACGTCTTTTTGCAAAGCAAGTTCAAGAGAATGACAATGTTTTTGAAGGAAATCAGTTTTGTGTTGAAGTAACTCAAAAGCCTTTTTATCAACATTTTCTTTACGTTTCGAAAGCTCAATTTCAAGACGTCCACATTCTTTGATCTTATCAAGATATTTGCATGCAACATTAGAATATTCATCAATATCAGCACAAGATGTAAAATAAGCACACATAACATCTTTAGAAACACATTCTTGCAATAGTAAATCATATTCATCTGAAAATTCATACTTCTCCATTTGAAGATCGTCAATGTGTTTCTCAAGAGATTCAACATAATTTAAATCATCATACATTTCAGTTTGAATGAACTCCTCAAGTTGAAGAACAGTTTCTTTAATCAAGGCCGTGTTAGGAATTAAGAGTTCTTTCACAAGCAAGGTAATATCTTGAGGAATCGGACGTGTCCACTCAGCATTTTCACGTTTTGCCCAGTCTCTTTCAACAATAGATTTAACATTATCTATGTGGTGTTTAAGAATACCTAATGTTTTCCTACTCTTGCTTTTAACGCATCTACCTCTTGTTTCTTATCCTCAAGAATTTTAGAAGAATCTGTAGTGATCATAGAGAGCTTTTGTTCAAGTTCATTAACTTTGGTATTGGCAAGGTACATTTTTTGACGTTCATCCATTAAGAAAACATTATATTGACGCTTCTCTTTGGCTAATAACTCAAGAGTGGTATTATATTTGTTTTCAAAATCGTCCTTTTGACTTTTTAACGCACTTCCCTTGTACCCCTCAAGCTCTTTGGTTTTCTGAAAGAGATCATCTCTATAGCTTTCAGTCATCTCAGTAGATTTGATAAGAGCAGCTTTGCATTCTTCAAAACTTTGAGTGAGCGTAGCGTTTGCCTTCTTTAATTGCTTTTGACTCTTTTTATTTTCAGTGACATCTTTTTGTAAAGTAGCAATTAAATTAGCAAGTGCAATACGTTCCTCTTCATCATATTCATTTGCATGTTGATCATCCTCAGACTCATTATTGCACATGTCTAATGAATCGGGTGTAGTATTGCTATCAACCGTTTCCATCATACACGTGTTATTAATGGCATTGGGTAGATCACTATGCTCAGGAATATCACCAAACACATTATATTCATCAGTAGTATGTACCTTATCAATTGGCTCAGTGTCAAAGATAGGGCCATTGTCATCTTCAGTGACTTTGAGAACTTCTTCAACCTTTGCCATGTACGAGTAATGTGCATCAAGCTCTTGATCAGAATCTTCATCATCAGTATCATCAAGCATTGCACCTTCCTCAGGTGACCATTTAACCCCTGCTTCCATTTTCTTCCATAGCAACATATTTTCCTTCTGATAGCTGGAGTCTCTAACCCTTTTCGGCTTCCTGCATTCCTTTGCCATATGCCCATAACCTTGGTAATTAAAACATTGAATCCCACTCTGCTGAACCACTTGACTTCCAACAGTGTCCCTATTCCTAGTAGCAGCAGCAATCCTCTGAGTATCATACTTGGCAGTTTGTCGATCATACATTGCAGAACCCTCAACATGCGTTGGATTATGTCAATCATACCTAGAAGGACTTTTACCACGTCGACGTGTGTCGTACCTTGGAGGACTCTCAACATATCGTTTCTTTATGTTAGATGATGTGTGAAGATTGTTGTTGGTGGGTTTGTATATTTTCTTGTAAGTCTTCATTATGAAAGCAATTTGTTGTTTCATCTCTCGATTCTTTTGAGCTTGGTCTTCATCACTATCTTCATCAGATGATGATTCAGATGGTGGTGATGGTGCTCTTGGCACTCTACCTCGAGATTTTTTGGAAGATGAAGACTTAGATGATGTGGAATATCGTGGTGAAGATGATGTAGTGGAATATCGTGGTGAAGATGATGTAGTGGAGTATGGCTTAGGAGCACGAGAGTGAGGATCTTGAACATGTTGAGTGGTAGTCAATAAAGCAAGTGGATTAGCCGTCTTTGCAACACGTTCAGCTCGAATCTCATTTGCTTCATTCTGAAATTGCTTCAAGATGTCAAAGAGTCGATGATATGAGACCTCATCTAACATTTCTTGTTGTTTCACCAAAGTGACGAACCGTGTCCACTCGGGTTGAAGTTGTTGAAGAAATTGAACATTGACTTGCATGGTGGAGACTTGTAGATTATTTCTTGTCATGTCATTCATCATCTTATAAAACCTGGAGTAGTAAGAGTCAACTGATTCTCCATCCCTTGAAGTAAACTTGCCAAAATTCCAAAACAAGTTTGTTTTGACATCTTGTTTGTTGAGTGATTCTCCTTGTTGCAAGCGTTCAATAGCAGTTCACATTTCATGTGCTGTAGGACATGCATCAACCGTGGAATAAATGTCATCTCCAATCCCACTTAGAACCATATAGATGGCTTCCTTCTCCGCATCATGCCAGGCACAATTTTCAGGTGTGAGATCAGCTCTTGTTTCATCACGTTCACTTGCAGGTATTGGATCAGTAGTATCTGTGGCTGCTCTTGGAGGAATTGAGATTTTCTTGAATACATATGGTCCATGAGTAATACATTTCCTCAAGGCATCACCATTGGGTCTTGTATCAAGATATCGTATGAAACAAGATTGCCATTGAGCATACCGACCAGACACAAGCATTGGTGGTCTCTCTTTATTACCCCCCACCATGATATTGTTGTTTGTGACACGATACTATTGAGTAGAGTCCATATCTAGAGACTTTAAATCGATGAATTGAGAATGGATCTTAAGTAGATGTGTGTTGATTGTTATTGTCGATGAAAAATGTTAAAATCCCCTAAAAATTGTCTTCACAAGAAACCAAAAAATCGAAGGCGAAAAATCACATGTGGGGTTTTTTTGGAATAACTAACATTTTCAGAAAAATTGGTGTATTTCGGAATAACAAGGTTTTCAGAGAAATGTCTTTCTTCGGAATATTGATGTTATCAGAAAAAACAACTTCTTCGGAATAATGGTGTTTTCAGAAAAACGTGGATCTCCGGAAAATTGTTGTTTTCAGGAAGAACAACTTCTTCGGAATAATGGTGATTTTAGAAAAACGTGGATCTTCGGAATAATCTTCGGAATAAATGCTTTTTCAGAAAATGAGAATTTTCGGAATAATCTTCGAAATAATCTTCGGAATAATCTTCGGAATAATATTCGGATTAATCTTCGGAATAATCTTCGGAATAATCTTCGGAATAATACCAAATTCAGAGAAAATGAAAATTTCAGAGAAACTTACCTTCTTCGGAATAAACGTTTCTTCGGAATAGAGGCTTTTTCGGAATAAGTCACTTTTTAGAAAAATCACTTTTTCGGGAATGTTCACTTTTTCAGAATACTCACTTCTTCGGAATAGAAAACCCTTTTCCGAAAATCTGTTTTTCGGAATGTTCTTGAAGCAATGAAACCGTAACTCAAAAAAAATCCAAACACCTCAAAATCTTGCAATTTTGACCACGAAAACCAAACCAAATCCCTACCAAATCGATATAAATGATTTATATCAAGATTTCTAGCCCGAAAATACTAAGCAAAATGTAATTCGGGATGATTTATGTGGAAAAATCAACCGATCAAATTCAAACCAAACAACCAAACACAATCTACCCCGTGGCGATTGATACCAAGTGTTGTCCCATATTATTTAGATGATTAGTGATAGAAAATAGATGAAAAGAGATGGATTCCTAGAGAGAGAAAGTAGTGAGAGAAAGTAGAGAGAGATGATTAACTTGGTTAATATTAGATTAGTGAAAATTGGTTACAAATGACCATCCCACCCTTCTAACATGCTAGGAGGGTAGTATATATAGTCCACCCACATGCGGGCTTTAATGGGCTATATATTGGGCGGGGCTTGTCTTTTGGACTTTAATTAGTTTAAATCCAAGCCCGTAAACCACGACTATTTAACTAACTATTACAACGTTCTAATAAATATTACAATAGAAACCTATGATCGAACATTCCTTGCTTGACTCAATATTTTGAGGCTAACAGAAACTAACTACATAGATATTAAGTAAATATATTGTGACATGTTGTGGTTAATATTAGGTGTTGGAAATTCACTTTATGTGATGACATTTCGAAATTCCCATAAGTTATCATATTCACATACGCAAAGACTAGACT